>KB672824.1:3101220-3122209 GCA_000349145.1 Anopheles dirus
TGGTGGTGGTGGTGGTGGTGGTGGTGACGGTCGGAGTCGGGTAATGAATGAGTCAGGTGTCACTTTCCTCTCGGCACCCAACTCTGGACTGAGCTGTCAGTTTGTCATCGTTTCAGTACGGGGGAAGGAGCGGGTGGGGGACTTTAGGAGAATCGTAGAATGGGAGCGGGGAGAAGGAAACGGGAAGTCACTGATAGTGTGGGGAAGGAAGGTAACTCGAATCTTGACATGTGCAAATAGGCTAACTTTTGTACGGGGATTAGATCGGCGGGAGCGATAGAGAGATAGATAGAGGGCGCACGCGGAACACTAGTTCGCGTACACGGAGAGGGTATTACGTGCTCGCACTAAGAGGGTTATGAGCTCGTAGGAAATCTGGAAGCAAACGGAGCAGCAAGTGTTCCTCGCTTTATTAGTACCGAAGATACTAAGGAGATGTTTCAGAGGTAGTAGTAGTAGTAGAAGTAGTTGCAGCTAAAGTAAAGCCCGTAAAGCCCGACAGAAGAGTGGTAAGTGTGACTGTTGGTAGAAATGGATCGGCTGTACTATTTGAGGTTTGAAAGATAGAGAGACCTGTGACGTGTTACGGGAGATGAATGCAACAATGATAACACAATGACAAAGGATCATTCCATAGAGGTGCCGTATTTTGGTGTATGTGCGTATGTGTATATGTGTGTGCGGGGAAGAAGGAGTATGAGCTGAACACTGACAGTGGGTGCGGTGTGTCAGTTAGAACGAGAAAGTCAGTTACAGATATTAGCTAGAGCGCGGTGTGCACATTGACCCTAACGGGGAAGTGTTGGGGATTGGGTTAGTAGGCATTCTGGGCCCTGACACGGAATGACAGTAGAAAGCGGGAGCCTCGTATGATCTCTATTTACAAGTCCATCCCAGCGATGGAGTCAAACGGAAGCCTATGTTTTGAAATCGAGCACCAATGGAGGCAATGGAGTCAGGAGCTGATGCGGACTAGAGGGATACGAACGGACGGAACGTGGAATCGGGGAGGGGGAGTGGAAAGGGAGGGTGGGAGTTGCTTTCGTTTGCGTTTCCTTTCTCTTCTCTTTTTGTTGTTGTTTGTTTTCGTTTTTGCTGTTGTTTTTTTTTGTTTGTTGTTGATGGTATTAATTGAAGGGTCTAATTACCGGAGAGTGGCTATGAGAGGTGGCAGAAGAGGAAGTGGAATGTCCATCGTCATTACTGTCGTCGGTCTCTAGCGCGGTCGTCAGCGATTCGGTGCCGGCCACGACCCGGTACACGGTCCCGGCGGCACGTGCGGCACGGTCCGCTGCCCGCTGTGATGGGGAATGGGGTGGGTTGGAATAGTGCGAGTTGAGTTGCGGGTGTTCACAGTTCATACGTTCTGGCTGGGTTTCGCGCGCGTCACACACACACAAACGCACACGCGCACACACTGCCATTTGGTACGATCGTGCTCCTGGCCGATCGCACTCAGCGCCTACTCTAAGACCCTTGGTCTAGGAAGCAGTCTTAAGGTTCACTCCGGAGACTGGTCGCAAACTCCTTCTCGTGTCGCGTCCTTGCTGTATGTGTGTGTGAGTGTGTATGTGTAAAACAGTTAAACCTATCTGACAGTCCAAGTAGTTCGAGTGACACAACTTCTTGGCTCGCGATGCGTTCCTGCGGGTAGATGGTGATGCTATGATGGCAGTGGTGATGGTAGCGGCAAAGTATTAGGTAGTAGTGGTGTGTACGGGGAAGATAGGGCAGGGGTTTGTGGCGGTGAGTGCGGTACACTAGACTAACCGTGCGCAGTTGTTCGCTGGTATGTGTGTGTGTGCTTTCGTTTCTCAAGTCTTGATATCTGTTGCGGTGTTGTAGCTCCAAGAGTTTGGGTTAGGTAGGTGTAGGTGTTTGTGGGGTCAGAAAAATTTACCGCGAATTACATGATCCCACAGAAGTGAGAGAGAGAGAGAGAGAGAGAGAGAGAGAAAGAAAGAGAGAGCGCAAGGATGAGATAGACAGAGGATGAGGACTGACAGACTTGGATCCTGCAGAGAATACGGCACTAGTCGCCATTCATCGCATCTCCGCATCTCCATCGCACTCTCTCTTCTCGCTCGTCCCACCAACATCTAGACTTCAGCTTGGTTGTGTGTTTGTGTGTATGTGTTGTTCCAGTGAAGATGATGCTCGCGAGTGCAACGCCGATGTTACACAAAACTACACCGATGCGCATGTTCAGTCAATCGTCCTGGACGCTTTCCGCCCAGCCGGTACTTACGCGAATGATGTCGAACAGGAAGTTGCCGGAACCGCCGCCGCCGCCGCTGCTACCTCCGAAGGACAGGAATCTGTTCGCACGGGGACGGGGTTGGAAATTGGAGACATTGACTGAGTTGTGGCTGACAAACTGACGCGCGCCCCGGTACGTACCTCTTGTTGCGATCTTCATCGTTGCCCTCGGAGTCGAGCGTCAGCTCGTCCAGGCTGGAGCTGTTGGCGGACGACTCGGCCGCGCTCTGGTCGTTGGACGTGGCGGCCTTCTCCTCGGCGGCGCGGGCCACCCGGATCGCGTTCAGCGTGTCGCTCAGGCCGGCCAGGTCGAGCGTCTCGAGCGTGTTGGCGTTCTCGTTGGTCGTGATCTGCGCCAATCGCACGCGACGCGGTGAACGATGGGTTTTTGGGGTTGCGTGAATGCGAGTTTGGGGGGTTGTTGTTGTTGTTGTTGCCCGATGAGTTTGGTGAGTATGATGGGGTCGCAGGGAGATGGGTTTGTTTGTCGGGGAAGTTAAGTTGTTTGTTTGTTTTGGAGCATGTCCATTGATTTCGTGTGTTGGGGGTGTTTGTTTTTTGTTTTCGTTTGCGGGGATCACCCACGATTCGATCCGGGAACCAGAAACGCGCAGCGACACACGAGAGACACACGAGACACGATGGAAGAGATGGAGAGATGGAATGGCGTTAATGGTGGGCATTTTGGCTGTTGCGGAGGGTACTATTACTATAAATGCGTTGCATGCGTAAGAACGAAAGCGTTTGAAGTGGTTTTCGGGTTTTCACGCTACAACGAGCTTAAATGTATTTGAAGAGCCCTGGTGTATCAGATCTACCTCGGAGCGGGAGAGGGAAAAGAAAACGCTCCGGTCCCTGGGACGGTACCTTACACGCTACGCTACTACAACGAGCTACGAGCTAAATGTTTCCGGAAAATGGTGAATAATGAGCTGTTCGCAAACACTGATTAGTCGGAAAACAAAAACAAAACATGAGCTGTCATAAAAGGAGATTACGTGAGGGAGAGCGAGTGAATGTTGGTGGATGTGTCAGTGTAAGAGAGGTAGAAAGAGCGATGGTAGGAAGGAATTGTGGTCAGGAATGGATTACAGAGTCTAGAGGAAATGATCCAGCGATCGTGCTAGACGCCGCTTGCAGCAGATGAGGTACAGAATCCGGGGAAGGCTGAAGAGAACACACGCTCACACACACATATGGAGAGACAAATCTTTACCATCACCCGCACACACTCTTGCCGTGTTTATCCCTGGAATGGGGGGATGAAATGATGAGTCAGTGTGCGCCTGCGCACGGTTACGCACTACGAGAAGATATACACCCGGTGCACCGATGGATTGGACGAGGCGCAAAGAACAGTGCTACTGATATGACAGGTGCTACGATAGAGTTGTGACAGAGATAGAGAGCGAGAGAGAGAGAGAGAGAGAGAGAGAGAGAGCGAGAGAGAGGGACAGAGTGCGAAAGGATGAGAGAAGAAAAGCACGAACGCACGAAGTTCTGGATGGCTGGATGAGGGCAACACACGCTCACGGCCAGCAGAGCGTTAGAATGGATGGAAGGAGCAGGCCTCCTGTGTAAGCTTACAACCTACGTAACTTAGTTCCAAGCGGAGAGAAGAGATCCGCTGCACTACACGATAAAGTAAAACACACAGGCGCGCGCGCCCACACGCACACGCAGAGCCGATAGTTGTTAGAGATAGTCCGGGGCGTCGCTATCAACTACGGTGTTGCTACTATTAGAGGCCGCACAGGCGGCGCTGTCCTCACTCCGGTTCGCTTAGTGTGTGTGTATGCGTGTCGTTCTTCTCGTTACGCCATCGGGAAGCTCATCCACTACCGGCGTTCTCCCGCGCAGATGCACGCAGTGAGGAAGCAGCGTTGAAGATGTAGGTACAGAGAGAAGATGCGGTACGGGACAGGGTGTACCAGAGAGATAGCTAGACAGGATAGGCGCGCCGTGTTTGTGTGGTAGAGTTGTGTGGGTGTGTGGGTGTGTTTGTGGGGCTGCCCCACACGCGCCGCCGCTCATACCAGGTTGGTTTCGGTGGCGCCGGTCGTGGCGGCCACGTCCGTCGTGAACGGGCCGGCCGCGAGCAGATCGATCCGCTCGTTGGCCGCCGCCGCCGCGCCCCGCTTGCGCACCTCGTTCCTGTCGTCGTCGTCGCCGAGGCGCAAGGAGGGGGCGCCGGTCGTCGCGGCGCCGTCCGCCCTGCTGCTGGCCGCCGTGCTGCTGCCGTCGTCGTCGTCGTCCGACGTCGGTGGGAACGTCGGGAGGGAGATGCTCACCTTCGGCTTCGCCGCGTCCTTGCCGCTGTCGCTGTCGTCGTCGTCGTCGAAGTCGAAGTCGTCGTCGTCGTCGGCGCTGGAACCGCGGTCGGAGCTGCCGCCGGCGCCGCCGCCGCCACCGCTCAGACCGAGCCCGCTCCGCAGCAGTATCGGGCCGATCGTGCGGAACAGGTAGGACGTGATCATCTGGATCTTTTGGTCCAGTATCTACGCATTGCGTTTTTTTTTCGTTGTTGTTGTTGCAGTTGTTGTGTTGGGTGGCGTGAGGAGCACGCGGACAGCCGCGGTGAGGAGGAGGGGTAGGGGGAGGCATTGATTACTTGCTTGATAGTATTGCGATTGTCGTGTCGGCACCGGCCCACTGTTCGCCCGAGTCCGCGCAGACGCTACTACCTGATGCTCTCTACTCGGGAGTTTTGAGGCTTGTTTTTTGCTTGAGGAGTCGGTTTACTGTCTCAGTTGTGTTGTGTACGTATGGGAGATGGAGCGTTTGGCTGGGGTGGTGGTGGTATCTGTCCTGTCACGGAGCCATCACGCGCGAACGTGGACGCTGCCGTCTTGTTCTGAGCTTTTGCGAGGAGAGCATCTACTAGAGACACTAGAGGTAGCTTCTAGACACTAGCGCGCGTGCGCACACACGTCCACGTGAGCGGTAGGTAGAAGAGAACAATCACTTCTGTAGTACTTGCTTTTTGTTGTTGTTGTGTGTGTTGGAAAGGCTAGACAGATGAGCTAGGAACGGGCAATGAGCTAGGCTGTTTTGTTTGCTTGTTCGGGACGTAATGATTTCGGCGTACGAAGAAATGGAATGTCGTGAGCGTGAGTGGGGGAGATGACATTGACGAGATGATGACGGGCGGGCGATCCCATCGACGACACGTCTGGCAGATCGATGATCACATGAGTGCCCGGGCCCGGGATGAGCGATGGTGAGCGATGGCGAACTGGCTGCAGGTGTCCGGCTCCTACCCGACCAGGGGCGTGGAGTGCTGCTATTGGGAAACCGGCGTGGCGCCGCAGAATTGGGCCACCCCGCGACGAAACGAAAACGAAAACGAGCACGAAATGGGGCGGTGGACCCCACGGAGCCGGTTCCATCCGGTCGGTGCGGTGCAGCAACAACTAACGCGCTCAGGGGTGACTGGTGGACTTTAAAAATGAAAGTAGTTTTACTGGCTGGCGTGCTGGTAGCACGGTGTACTGCTGCTGCTGGGAGGAGGGGTCGTTTGGTGCTGTTGGTGTCTTACTACCGATTGGAGTTGGCGTCCTTCGGACGCCAGAAGACTACTGTTCGCGAGCTGGCACCAAAACGAACACCGAGTGGAGACCGAGAGAAGAAACAAACTGGCAGCCCTCGATAGATCCCCCAACAGCTCGAGCCCTGCTGCTGGCGCCCTCTGGCGGAGTCGCTTCCGAGCAAAGCTTCCGTGTAAGCGAACGCTGAGAGAAGAACACAGTCGGTGCGGTTCTACCGCGCAGGTACTTCTTCGTGGTGACCGACGGCAGTGGACACAGCAAACATGGGGTGACATGGGGTGACGTGGTGCGCGATGCGATGTGGAGCGTGGGTGACGGATGAGCGGGGTGAACCGTATCTTACACAACTGAGCCTCTGCAAGAGGGGCGGCGGGGGGAAGGTGATTCGGTGGAGAAAGGTGACCGAAGAGGAAGCGCTGGGTGCTCGCTTGTACTCTGGGTTGATGGGTGATGGTGGTGGTGGTGGTGGTGGTGGTGGTGGTGGTGATGGTGACGGGAGGAAGTTCTCTGGTTGGACGTAAGGGAGCAGAAGGGGGAGCAGGGGAAGTTGGGGGGAGCGGGAGAATAAGTTGTTTATCGCTTGCAACATGTTTGATCAAACTTCTAGCCTTTTTTTCTCCGATCGACTCATCGGCACGCTAACTCGCTAACCATCTCAGCACTGTTTGGTCTACTGTTGTTTCTTTTCTCTTCTTCTTTTCTGTTTTGTTGTTGTTGTTGTGTTGCTGGCTTCTAGCCTCTACACTCTCGGCGCCTACCGTGTACAAGGTGTGTGTGTGTTGGTGTGGGTAGTTTCGTGTACGGGTACGGTCTAGTAAGCGCACGGAGCGAGTCCGCGTCATACCTGTGAGATGGTCGGGAACAGCTCGCGCAGGATGCCGATCGTGCGCTTGTTGCGCTCGTTGATCTTCTGGTCCTCCGAGTTGACTAGCGTGATAACGTCCAGCTCCTGAAGGTGGCGAAAGCGAGAGGAAGAGAAGAAACAAAAACAAACAAACCACAAATAAAAACATTGCTTTTGTGGCGTTTCAACTAGAGATGTGCGTACTGAGTAGGAGTGAGTGAGTTAGATCCTAGTAATGAAACGAACGAGTTAACTCCTCATGTGGTATTTTAAGTACTCTTTTGGAAGTTGACTAGTATCTAGCTTGTTCGGGAGCTAGTTGCTAGTCGCCGCAGGGAGCCAACTCCCGAAGGAGTGTACGAGAAGGACTCTCACTCACTCTTTTGAGATTCGCATGACATACTCTCGAGTGAGTTAGATTATAAAGACTTCCAAACGAGCTGCTCGAATGACTCGAATCTCAAATGGTGAGTGAGTTAGACCAAGTTAAATCTTTGTAATGACTCGTTTGGGAGTCGTTATAATCTAAATCACTCACGAGTTACTAATTGCTGGGAGTGGGAGTGGCTAAACGAGTGAGATTGGGAGTGAGTCGTTATAATCTAACTCGTTCACTCGTTCACGAACTCATTCGTAACTCATTTGTAACTCGTTCGTCCCCCAAAAGAGCTGCCAAACGCGTCGAATCCCAAACGGTGAGTAAGAGTGAGTTACCTCCCTGCAAAGGAGTGGTTATTCTCCTCGCACGCGTGACGCACGTTACGTCACCCACCCCGGGCGTTCATGGCATGCCGAAAAAAAAACCCAGTCACGAGAAAGTCGGTGATGAGTGTGGAATAATTAATCATTTTCGCGGCTTGTTTACGGTCCGGTCGGCGGATTCTCGACATCGTTGCAGCGGGGGCGTTACGCGCCGTTACGATAACGCGCGCTTTATCGGCGATCGGCGGGGGAAGCGAACGGGGCAGCAAACGAAAGAGCAGATTACGGCTCGTACTGGCCCACTTTCTTTCTGGCCACCGCACCAGCAGCTCTTTCTCGTTCGGTTTTTTTTTCGGCCACGGGCCACGAAGTGCGGTCGTATTATGAAATTGGTTACGTTGGTGCGACGCCCGAGTGCTGTTTGCTAATATGTGTCTTCTTCGCTTTTTTTGTTGTTGCTGCTGTTTGAGTGCTGTGCTTGAGTGCTTGAGTGAAAAGGATAACAGCGCGCGCACGTTACGTACGCCGAGCGCCGTTTCGAGAGAGAGAGAGAGCGAGAGAGAGAGAGAGCGAGAGAGAGAGAGCGTGAGCGTGACCTTTCGCTGACCGGTCAGCGCTCCGGACTTTGACGAGGGAGATCTCTCGCCTTTTATCTCGCAGCAGCAGCGGCAGCGGAGAGAGAGAAAAAGTGTTCCGAGTGTTATCCCGTGCCGTCTATTTCTGTCCGGCGGCGATAAGATTAATCGGTTGTGTCACTCGCTTTACGCTCCACTTACGAGCGCAAGCGGAGCGCCGCTTAAGCCGGCCCGGACGGTTTCAATTCGGCAATAAAGCCCACAGTTTCTGTTTTCGGTTTTTTTTCTTCTGTGCGCGCAAGGTCTCGGGGTGATGCAAATGTCACAATGTGGAGCAATCCCACTTTGTTTCGTGCTTCTTTTTTTCTAGCGTTTTTTTTCTACCGTTTCTACCTAACCTTGCGTCTGCGTCGGTGCGAATCGATTTTCGAACCGCTCCGAAACCGATTTGCGTGATTCGTGAGCAAAATTAGCTTATTAACGGTGGTGCTGTTGTTGTGCGTTCCGAGCAGGGGTGAACGCGGCGTTGCGCGTGCGAGATGAGATCATGCGCGGCGATGCGTCGGCCTTCGAGATGAGCCGTTCTCAGCATTGTTATTTGAACTGGACACGTGTTTGAGCGCGCGCTGGCGCATCTTCTTCGAAGCGGTTGCGATTCGGAAGATTTCACCGCACCGGACCGGACCGAAATGTGAAGGACTCGGATGAAGGTTTGCCGCCAGCGTTAAAAGCCAGCCGCGGTAGGGTTTTAAAATGCACCGCACCGCTTGGGGTTCATTTTGTTGTTGTTGTTGCCTTTTTTCGTTTTTTTTCTCTCTACTACTCATAATTTCGTTTCCGCACACGTCCAGCCTTGCAGCCTTCATTTTCAACGCACGCATTGACGCAAACCGATTAACAACAACTCTCCAAAATCAAAGACTGAAGCGGGGAAGCAAACAAACAAAGCGTACCTTATCGCCGTCGAGTGGGATCTTCATCAGCTCGATGTCTGTCTTTGGTCCGGCCGCCGGTTCCGGCGCTGGGTCCGGGTTCGCCGCCGGTACCGGGACGCCTACCGTCAGCGCCAGGACACCGCATATCACAGCCGTCGCCAGTAAGAACTTCATGATGCCTATCGCTGCTCGGAGGAGAGAAGATGAAAAAAAAACAAACAAAATTAAACAACAATCGAAAACTGCGAGTGGAAACTCGAGCCACACAAAAAGTCACAAAAAGCAGCCGAGCTAACCGCAACGCAAGGACGCCCTGTTCGCCACCCGGGGATGTGGCGGGTTTTCCCTTTTGTCCTTTCTAAAAAAGCCAATCCCTTTGCGCGCTCGCGTGTCTCGCGAGTGCTTGTGTTTGCAAAATGGGGGAAAAAAAGCACAAAAACACATACGCCCATGTGACCGTCAGGTGGTCGCGCTCGATCGCCCGTAAGCGATCGTTTTCCAACCCGGTGGTGGGAAATTGTTTCATTCTGTGTGCTTTTTCTTTGTGTCGCTTCCATTAAAACCGATTAAAAACCCGTTTTTAAAGGCAGAATTTGAAGCAGAACAAGGGGCGGCTAAAAATAGAGCCTCACTTTCGGAAAACAAAAACAAACCGAACAAAAAACAACCAAATGCAACTAGGAACTAGTCAGCCGGGGCTGGTAGGAACCATAGCAGTGGTGGGAGCGAACCGTTCACCCTCGAAAGCCCTCGAAAAGTGCGCCCAATGCCATTGACTCTCGGGTGCGCGGGAACCAGTCTTCCCAGTTTTTGGACGATTGCCCCCCCCCGCTCGAAGCAGGAAGTTGCCTGATGGACGCTGCGGTTCCCGCCGGGGGGGTGGAAACGGTCGGCCCACAAGGCCACACCGGGCGCTCAAGGATCCACGCTCGGAGTGTCCTTTCCGAGCCACTGCCGTGAAAGGCAAATCACACCGAATGCTCGGGTTCGTCGCTTTTCGAGCGGACGGTTTGGGGCGCGCTCAAGTCTTTTGTGTTTGGCTCCCCCTCTGTCGCTGGTAGGGAAACGAGTTTTCGTGTCTGTGTGTGCCTTTCCCTTCCGAGGCGCTGCAATAGTAGAACGCACCAGAAGCAAGCCGGCTGTTTTGGGTGACTTGAGCAGGGCGAGGGTTCGTCGCTTGCCGAAGTCTTTCGTTTTCGGTTGGCGTTTTTTGTTGTTGTTGAGTTTTTAGCGCGCGCGGTAAGAACGGAAACAATAAGAAAACGGGCACACAATCGAAGCCGTGATGGCTCGCAGCTCGGAACCACCTCGCGGTGGTGATTATGCAATGGCGCACCATAAGGTACGGCAAAGGCGACAGTGAAAGTCCTTCATCACAAGGTAGTCGCGGGTGAGCGGGTAATTTTATCGCACCGGGCATGTATGCGTGTGTGGCTTGGGAAGAAGTGAAAGCACACGACACATATAAAAACAAACCAGACAGGCCCCGTAAAAAGCTGGGGTGGAAGCTGTTTGAAGGATGTGGCAGATGCCAAGGTGATTCGGGTTCTGGGCCGTTCCAATTAGCACCAGCTGACAACGCCGTCACACCGCCACCGTTTGGTGGTGGGCGTTTGACGCTCGAAAGAAAGTGTCTTATTCAACACACATACACAAACAGAGAGCGCACGTGGAGCTACGCCGTCCAAAAAAGGAAAGCAAACATGGCGGGCTCGGTGGTGTTGCGGACACCGCAATCTAATCCGGCTGGTGCGCGCTCGTCCGTGCCAAACGGTTACTCAATCCGGTGCCAAGTGGAGGACTTGTTGACCCGCCTCTTGGTGGGGTGATAAGTCGGGGTGTGTGTGTGTCTGACACATTCGTGCACAACCTGGACACGCACACACACACCGCGCACCGCTCGAGCGTAACCGTAAGTGAAAATGAATGTCACCGCCGACGGTCTACACTGCACACCTCGCCCGGGCTGGGTGGCTGGGGACTTTCTTTCGGCTTCCTTTGCGTCGCACTACAGGGCACGGGGAGTGAGTGAGACGCACTGCACAGCGACCTTGATGTGTTGGGTTTGGTCACCCGGTTTTTTGTGTGTTGTTGTTGTTGCTGTTGCTCGATGGCGTAATCCGGGAACGAAGTCGAAGTCGAAGTCGAAGTCGCAACGCACGCAGACACACTCCGGTGCCAGGATCGGCCTCCACTTTCCCGCGCTGCACTCGTAAGTGCAGCTGCACGTGTTTGTGTGTGTGTGTGTGTTTATTCATCACGTCTGCGTTACGTGAGCAGCAGCAACCACTGGACCGAGCATTGAGTCGTCCATCATCTCCGCCAAACGTAGTCAGCGAGTTGAGATATTGGAGTAACTCTTTTCAAAAAAACAAAACTCCCCCGAAAAAAAGCTCACCGAGAGAAAGAGAGAGAGAGAAAGCAACACTTTCTCTTTCTGTCACCCTGCTCCCATCCGCCCTCCCACCCCCCCTCAATCCACCCCGGAAATAGAGTGGGTTGTAGAAGGGGGAGGGGGGGGGGGGCGGCTTAATCCACTCGCCCTTTTGGGAGACTTGCTCACCTTATCGCGCGCCCCGGTACTTGATTGCTGGCGAGTTCGGTGTACCGAAAATATGAAACTGCACACAAACACTCACACACAGACACAGACACACACACACACTGACACGAGTAGCTGTTGCTGGTGTTGCAGGGTTGTTGCTGTCGCGCTCGTTGCCTCGAGTGCACTGAGCGTGTGCGGGTTCCACCGTACGGTTCTCAGCCCGCTCGGGTGGGTGGTCGGCTGGTGGGGTCGAGAAGGTGGTGGGAGGTGAGTGGGTGGGGGTGAGCGGAAGAGGGGGAGGGCGGTGTGGGAGGGATATCCCTCGCAACCCGGCCAAAAGCCCGAGTGTTCACTCACGCACTGGCAAAGACTTAACTCCCCTGGAGATGGCCCCGGAAGGAAGCGACGAACTGTCAGAACCAAGGCGGGGACCCAAAATTCCGGAAAAGTAGGAAAGCGAACTGACGTGTTGTTGCGAAGGAAACACCGCCGCCCGCGGGTTGTCTCGGTTGGTTTGATTGCTGGGGTGAGATGTTGGTGGCTGCTACTGCTGCTGCGCCCGCTGCTCGCGGCTGATGGTCAAGATATGGCTGGGCCGCGGCTGGTGCGCGCCGTTTTTACTCCACGACACGAGACGCACACGGTCGGCGCACGCACATGCACACACACACACACACACGCGCGCAGAGGCAACAAAAAGTGTACGAAAAACCCACACTCACTTCGCTACGCTCGGACACACGGACACACGGAGAGCACGGTGGTACTACTGCACTTGGCGGCTGCGGCGACTCCTCGACTCCTCGGCTCCTTGGGCTGCTGTTGCTGTTGCTGTTGCTGCTCGCAAAAATGGCGCACTGCTCGAACCGTACACGCCTGCACGTCGATCTCGAATGTCGGCTGCGAATGCAAAACGTCCGAAAATAATAGTGTTTTGTAAACACGACCGCCGCACCGCTATATAGTGATAGTTTCGTTTCGGGCTTCGGGCTTCGGGCCGGACTCGGTCGTCTCCGGCTGCCGCCGGGGGGCCGCCGTCAGCTCCGCAACGGTGGGGATGGCCGCCTCCAAGGAGCGCGCTGGAGAAGGAGAAGCCGTCCGGCTGACGTTCCACCACAGAGCGCAGTTTGGAGCGCGCGTGTGTGTGTGTGTGTGGTAGGGGGGGGGGGATTTCATATTCACCACCTCCGCGCCGACCTCCCCCCCCCCACCCCACAGCAACCCCCTTCGTGGATGTGAGTTCACTTTCATCACCACGTTGCTGCCACTATCGGCGCAGAGGCATCAGGCAGGGTTTTCTAATTCAGGCTCCCGACACTATCTCCGCCCGCGAACCATTACGACAGGCGCCCCCGTGCATCACACAGCAGCCGACGACGAAGACGACGAAGACGGGCGCTATCTGCAAGATGTGTGTTTTTTTACCTTTTTTTCGCTCTCTCTCTCTCTCTCTCGCTCTCTCGGCATCCTGGCCTGGGAAAGTCCCAAACGGTGATGATTAACACACCACGCGCGTCCACGCGTGCGACGGCAAGGAAATTGGACGAAATCAGAAAGAAACCGGCGAATTTCCTAGCAATTAACGCATCGCCCGAAATTGGGACGGGCTGCTTGGGTTTAATCGAAAAAAAATAAACTAAACGTGTCGGCGGGGGAAAACTGGGCGAGAATCGATCAGCTCGGGGGGGGTGATTGGAAGAGTTGATTAATCGTTTTCAATTTAAAAAAAAACCATTTGGCAGTAGAATGCAATCAGGCGGGAGACATTTCTTCAGCGTGCGTGCGTATCGGATCTTTTTTCGGAATTTAGTTGGACGTTAGTTTTAAGTTTGGCTTGGAGGTAGTGCTTTGCGCTACAGCTGGGCTGCGATTGCATTTCGGAAATAAATAAATAAATAAATAAAAATGTAAGAGAACCTTTTTTTGGAAAACTCTATGTCTGTAAGTCTCTAAAGCATGGTTTCTGTATTTTTGGATGCGTAATGACTATCTTGCCTATCAAAATTTTGAATGGCTTGAAGACAAATTGTTCTGTTGAACGAAGTTCTTGAAGAATACTCGAGCGACTGGATTTGATATTCAATATTAAGTTTAAAAATAGAAAAAAATGTTTCTGCCCGAAGTTACGAGGAGCCTATGTTATATGTTACGTGATGTCGGAGTCAGTTCCGATAAACCAGAGTTACTCAGTTCTCTGCTGGTGGTGGAACAATGGTGGTGAGAGTTAGAATTTTTAATTAAATTAAAACAGTCGCAATTGCTTGTCGACATTTCTCCTAACTTTCATGCATTCATTGCTTGTTGCTAACAATACTAACCATGTTTGCAGCACACTCCGCCTTCAGAGTTTCACGATTACTGTGTTTTGAAGGCATTAGATTCATTCGTTTATCAAGTTGTTTAAATCTTATATCCGAAAATCCACGTAACTCGCATTAAGCGTCTTTCGGAAAGAGATTGTACATACTTTGATATCAATATAGCTTGGAACAGTATTTGGGCCTTATGATCAAGAGAAATTTTCGACGATAACTTCTTGATAATCTATCCATCTACTTGAAAACCTTATAATATGTTTACTGTGGATCGCTTTGGTGATGTCGGAGTCAGTTGCTTCAAACCAAAGATACTCACGGATGCTATGTAACTATACGAGTGAGAGTGAGAATACGTCCCAATACCTCCATACTGTACCAAAACTAAGATTCTCTGCTTGTATATTACTTGTTCAACACTCAAAGCTCAAGTTTCCGCTAAGAAAATTAAAAACTCATAGATTTTTTTATATGGATCTCTCTGGAATTGTCGGAATCAGTTCCGACAAACCCAAAAGATTCTAACAAAAGATACTAACAGAAAGATACTAACAGAATACAAACTCTCATCATATCTGGATCTTTTTGGAGATATCGAAATCAGTTCCGACAATTCATTCATACTCTCGGATGCTGTGAAATAATACAAGTGAGAGCGTCCACTTCAATCGCTCTCGGGCGTCATAACACCTCCTGACTTTCAGTAGACTATATTATATGGTTGTAACAATGTAAATTTGTACAATACCTGTTTTAATTTAGAAAATACTTGATATTTACGATCATAATTATAAAATATATAAGTCTTAGGATCAAGCGACAACGGAAGCTCCAGGCTCTTTGATGCTGTCGGAATTCTAAAATCTTCGAACGAAACACAAACTCCGAACATGCATGACATGGTTCTCTTTGGAGTTGTCGGAATCAGTTCCGACAAGTCAAAGCTACTCACGGATACTATTGAACAGTACGAGAGTAATAGTTTGAAGTAAAGTCTACGCAATCGCAGTCACACTATCAAACTCCATCTGACTTAACTATTATTGGTAATATACATGTTTGAATAAAAGAAAACTTACCAAATTAATGATCAAATATATATTAAAACATGTTGAGATGAAGAAATAACTTTCGACGAGAGCTCTAGTTTACATTGAAATAAAATAAAATGACTCAAAACATATTCGCAATAGCTCTCTTCGATGCTGTCGGAATCGGTTCCGACAAACCAACGCGTAAAATAAAAGACTGTCACGCTGCAAGTGAAAGCCAATCTGTCGCTTTGCGCGATGTCACGTTGGCCCCCGGCAGCCTCTCCATAATGAGCCAACAATTTGTGGCCCCTCGACGCCCGCCCGCGCACAGGACTTTCGGCGGTTGGAAGACGCGTGCAGGGAAATGATCCGCTAATGGGCCGCCCCGCTAATGGGCCGTTCGCTGATACGTTCGCCTGACGAGCGTTCATTGCCGCTCGCGATCAAACAATCGCTCCGGTACGCTGAAACAAGAATCAAAGTTGCAGTCGGAGCGCGTGTGTATGTGTGTGCATGAGAAATATGATTTGCTCGATTGAGCTAATCAAGCTTTGCGAGCGAGAGGGCAGCGAAGAAAAAAAAAACGCACCTAGCACTGCAGCGAACTAGTAGAATTACAAGTGCAGGCTGGGCTGGGTGCAGGTGGCCTCGCGCGTCACGCGCATGCGTGCAACAGATAGAAAGAAGAAGCAAAAGAAGACGAGAAGAGAGAGAGAGAGAGGAAAAAAACACAACAAAACGGCAGCGCGAAGCCAATTTGTATACGGGTTGCTTCGCGCGGCTGAAGGTTGCGCTCGATCGTTAGGGATTGATTTGAATGTTGTGCATTCTGGACAGGGTTAATCAGGTGGAGCGCGCGTTACGCACCACCTCGGGGAGCTTCTTCGAGGCAGAAGACGGCGGGTTGAAAAAACAAAACGAACAAGCGAATGTCGAGCGAGGGCAGAGGCCGCACGGAATGACGTGCACTTTAGCCTTATCGGTCGGCTAGCTAAGACGGAGATAGACGCTGTGTTTGGCTTTGGGTCGGGTGATTAGCGCCGGTGAACTTGAGCCTCCAGCGGGAAGGCTAGAAGCGGCAGGCGAACGAACGAACGAGCAAAAAACACGCTCATGTAAATGCGTGTTCCAGATCCGTGGAAGCGCAGAAGGTCGGGAGGATCAAACAAACAAAAAAGTACATCCCGTCGTCTCCAAAAAAATCTAAGAGACGGACACGATAATGGCCCCAAGAGCGCCACAATTAGGAGCGAGGTTATGTAACGCAAGTTATGGCAGGACAATAAACGAGATGCCTCGAAGGACGGAAAACATCTCTTCGCGCGAAGGAATCAGTACGGCTCTAATCGTGTGTGTATGTGTTTTCTTCTTCTGCTGCTACTGCCCGCCGTCAAACTGCCGCTTGCCGTACGCGACTGCCCCATTCTAAGCGGGGCACCGGGCGGCCGTTACGTGCGTGGAGTATAATTGGCGGCGCACCGTTTTGGAATGCCGCGCGCTCGTTCTACGGGTCGGGCCGCGTACCGGAAAGCTTCATTATACACGGCGCGCGGCTATTTGAGGCGCTCGAAATCAACGCCCGCTCAAGGATAACGAGCGCGATTCGGTGCGGTCAGTGATAACTGGTGCGGGGTGGTGCCGGTGGAGGTGGAGGCGTGTCTGCTCACTTGTGACGATATGCAATGGCTCTTTGTTTACGCGCCCGCGCGAACATGCAGGAAGTTGTGTTCGATTCGTCCCCACTCGCACTCGCACACGAGCTACAAGTTTTGTGGCGCTGAGGTGGAGGCGGAGATTCTCGACCGCCGGGGAGAAGGTGCGGAGAGAGAGAGAGAGGCAACGGTGCGATCGTTATCAGTGCCCAATTATGCAAGGCAAGGTTTTGTGTGTGCGTGCACCATCGAGCACAACTCGTTCGCGTCATACTGGTTCGCTCGCTTATCGGGCGGTTGGAACGTGCTCGGCAGTACTTCGCTAAGAATGAGCTTCCGGAGATGCTTCGCCTGGCCGTTGTTGGCTTGGAGGCCCTGGAAAACTTGCCGTGACATTGACGTGCCATCCGTACCGTCCTCCTGTTGGTTTTCTATGTTCCTAATATGATTCCGGCGTATTTGATCCCCGTCTTCTTTGTGGAGACTCTGGAGCATCTTCGCGATTGAAACAGCTTCGTCGGATACGGAAGGGTTTTATGGCTCTATGATAGCTCTATATAGTCTCAGATATGTATAATCATTGCTGGGCTATATAGTTCAGTATACTCTTTGCTAGCCGTTGTTGACTTGGTGTCCCTGGAAGACTTCACTCTTGTTGGTCTCCAAGTTCCTGATATGATCCAGACGAATTTGATCTACATCATCTTTGTATAGATTCTTGAGTATCATCCCCTTCGCGGTAACGACAATTTTGTCAGATTTGAACAGGATCAATGTCTCTGTGTTATACAGCTTTGGATGGCTACAGTCATTAGTGGCCTATATAATCATTGGTCTCTTTATTATTGAATAGCCGTTGTTGGTCTAGAATCTCCAGAAGACATTGACGTGCCACTCTTACTACCCTCTTGTTGGTCTCAAAGCTCCTAATATGATTCTAGCAATTTCGATCCAGATATTTTTTAAAGACTCCTGACCATATTCGTTTTCCCGGTTGGGAGATCTTTTTATTGGATTTGAACATGGTTCATGCCTTTATGAACATTTTATATAGCCTCAGATAACTACAGTCATTGATGTCTTATATAGGTCACTATATTCTTCGGTAGCCATTGCCTGTTTGAAGTCTCTGGAATAGTTGCTGTGACCTGTGACAGCCGTTGTTGGTTTCAAAGATCCTAATATGATCCAGATCCTATATGCCTCCGATAGTTGTAGGCCTTGATGACCTATATAGGTTCCTGGAATACTTGCTGTTCAGCGACAGCTTTTGTTGATCCCCGAATTCCTGATATGATCGAGACAAATTGGACCTAGATTATGTCTGTAGAGATTCCAGAGCTTCTACTCCTTGGCGGATTTGAACAGGTTCCATGTCTCTATGAATGTTCTATATACCTCCGGTAGCTATAGGCATTGATGGCCTATATAGGTCCCTGCAAGACTTTCTGTTCAGCGACAGCTTTTGTTCATCTCTATGTTCCTAACACGATCCATACAAATTTGATCTAGATCATCTTTGTAGAAGCTCCTGAGCTACAGGTTCCATGTATCTATGAATGCGCTATAAAGCCTCAGAAAGCTGTAGTCATTGATGGCGTGTATATCACCACCAGTCGCAGCTATTGTCGGTTTGGTGTCCAGCGACAGCTTTTGATGATCGCTCAGTTCCTCAGGATCAGAATCACCTGAGCATCTTCCCGTTGGCGGTTACGACAATTTTATCAGATTTGAGCGAGGTCCACGTATTTATGAGCGCCATCCTTTAGCCACTTGGATGCCTGTATAGCGCTACCAATAACTTTGGTTTGCCTCGTTCGCTTGGTTCACTGCCTTCTTGCCTTGGTCATGGCCTTTCGTGCTAGCCCAATTAGTTTGACCGAGTTTCCAAATGAGCTCACCGCACTGCGCATGCGCATGCATGGATCTTCTCAAGGATCTAACATGGGAGTCTTCGCTGATCAACCATCGAAGGGGTCAAGAAGGGCCTCGTAGAATGAGGGAGATAGTTTTACAGCTGGTGTGGCTGTAATCTACCTTAACTTTCAACGTGCATATGAATGAATGATACCAACACATATCTCAGTGATATATCTCAGTCTCAGTATATCTCAGTATAGTAGCCGATTACTCTCTTTTGGAAGACTGTTAGAAGAGATACTCTTGTCAACTTCCGCAACGCAAACTTTCGCTGAAGTCACGCCTCTCGCTCGCGCTTAGAAAGGCCCAACAAAAAAAAGGATTCTCATCACAAACTTTCCGTCTCTGCCCGGTCGAGTTTTCGACCCCAAACTCCGGACTCCGGGCGTTCACTCCTCTCAAAAAAAAAAAAAACGGATCCGTCCGGGCCTCGTGCTTGCATAATCGCGTTTCGCGTGCGCAGCAGCAAGTGCGCCGCGACAAGAAACAATCCGAAATGGGAAAGCGGGAGGGGGCCATTAGCGAATTGCTTTTATGTCAACTAAATTTAATGACTATTTTCTCCCGAGGTGCATAATGGACGGCCGGGACATTGCAAAAAAAAAAGCAACAACCGTCCCGGAACGTCCACACACACATGCCCTGGGACGCTGGACCGCGAGTGTAATGCAAGAAATTACCAGTTACGCATCGGGCTTTTGCGGCCCCGGGTGGGGTCGGGCGCGATCGTAATCGAGTCGAATTTTTGGACATGATGTCATTCGCGCCGCAGATGTCGTGGTGTGTTTTTTTTTGTTTGGTCCCCCTTTTGGCTTGTTGTTTCTCGAGTGTCTCTGTACACAATGCGGCTTGTCAGTTTGGGGCTCGTAAAAACCCGCGCGTCATTAGAACTCGCCCGCCAGGAGGAGGCTACCTCGCGCGGCCATTAGCGAGTGCGGTAATTTTTCGTGTGTTCGCACACACTCGAGTGGCTCGTTTTCATCGCCCCGGGGAACGAGGCTGAAAATTGAATCCGGTGCTAAACGGTGTGTCACCGCGGTTTGGGGCGTTACGCTCCGTGTGTCTGTCTGTGTGAAAATCTCCCCCGAAAATTAGCCCCACCGAGCGCGAGACAGTATCGTACCCGGGAGTGTTTTGCGAACGATGACGATTAGTCGCTGAGGCGACTCCATTACAAAACGCCTGCTCGGGCTGTTCCCGGCTGCTGCCGCTGCTGACGAAATCTCACCCGATCGCGCAAGATCGGCTGCGTGCGTGCATTTTCCAACCCCAGCTTTTCGGTGCTTTTGTTTCGTCTGGCGCCATCGTCACGCTAATGGCGCTTTTTGGCTGGCCCGGATCGTACAAAGTACACGCCAAACACAACAGAAGAAGCAACAAAAAAAAATAAACAGTCCCTCATACTCATCAGCACAACCGGAACGAATCGCGGAACGTTGTTCAATCCGCGCTTAATTTGCTGCGATTGCGACGAGATGAACGGCGCTGGGAGCGAAATTGAATTAGGCTGGAGAAAGGAGAGCGCCAGTTACCTAAGGCGCGCGCGATTGCCCCCATTTTCAATCAAGGAGCACCGACCGTTGTGCAAAAATGGCCGCGCAGAGCCGGCCCGCCTTCAGATGCACCCGGCTGGGCCGGGCGCTCTGTTGCACACAGACACACACGCACGAAATAATTACGTCCGACGCGGAGGTCGCCTTCGGCCGTCGCATCCTTCGGCCGCCGAAATTAACTCCGGCCGCACCGGCGGTAATGAACGCCGGGCGTGAATGATTTATCGATCGCAGATGAGACCCACACGGTAATGCGGGTTGCGACAGTGGCGCCCGCTCCAGCCCCCTTAGCAGCATTAGCTTGTTTCTTTCTTTTTTTCTCTCTCTCTGCGCAAACCGAAACCGAACCGGTGTAAACTATTGCTTGACACCACTTTCGGCGTACTTTGCGAAATGTGCGACGATGCACACACATCACTGCAGCCGATGGACGGGGCCGGCGAGGGCGATTAGCGATTAGCCTAGGGGAGCGCTTGCGGACGCGCCGGAACGTCCTTGCGATTTTGACTGTCAGAAAACTTTCGCCTGAAGTATGACTTAATGGTTTTCTAAATTGAACATTATTGCTGGATCAAACTCGATGTGACACATGTACTCTGGCAAGCCGCGTCTTCCTTGGCTCCCAATATCCTAGAGTACAGCGAAACCTCTCAAAGCTGTAGACCTTCTTCTTCTTCTTCTTCTTCTTCTAATTCGAGTTTATGGTGAATCCTCCTATGTGGAGCTATAGACCGTAAGCTGATTGAGAATAAAACGAAAACTTGAAGAGATAGACGAAAGTGGTGATGTACAAAGTTGTAGTCAACATGTACAAAGTTGTAGTCATCAACAAAGTACGTCTTTTTGGGATTTTTGTGCTTTTCTACAAACATTATTAGTATTTTTTCCGCCATTGTTGAAATTGCATTGCTCACGAAAGCTGGTTTGGGCGAGTCAAACAATCTTTTTAAAATTCGTCGAAAAATCGCATGTTCTTTGAAAAGGTCCCAACTACGTTGGAAATATTTTTGAACGGGTTTTTTCTTTAAGGCCCGTTTAGTGATCGAGTGAAAGTGAACGTGAAATTTTGGTTTTTCATTGATATTTCACAAATTACTCATCGTAGCA
>KB672824.1:3127973-3233955 GCA_000349145.1 Anopheles dirus
TATTATTATTATTATTATTATTATTATTATTATTAATAATAATAATAATTGTATTTTTACCATGGTCTGTCAAAGGGCTTAACACACAATTAACTTTAACTATACTATATATAAAAACTAACGTAACTATAGTAGCGTTAGAAAGACACGTTAGACATTTGGATTACAAGCATAAATAATAACACAAAAACAAACAAGAAAGGTAGAGTCTTGAACTGGAAGACGAAAGATATGAATGAAAGAAAACAAGAGAAGAATTAAAATCAAAAGAGGAAGAGAAGGATTAGAAGTGTAATTTACAAACAAGAAGGCATAAGACTTCTAAAAGACAAATTACAATCATAGGTCACTCCAAGGACACGAACGTTACTATCACGATTAAGGATATATTGATTGATTGTGTAATTTAAATGAAAATGGGGAATAAGAAAAGGAGATTACTGGAATAAGAAGTTATTACAACATAAAATAGAGAAAGATTCGAGAAGATTTTGCAGGACCAAACAATCAGAAATGGATGAGACACGGAGAAAGATTTTAAGGTCATCTGCATAAAACCGTAACAAGAGGAATTTAGTCAGTTACATATATCATCACCAAAAAGGATGAAAAGAAGAGGACTAAGAACACTCCCTTGGGGGACTATAGATGTGCTCACGAGTGTTGGACACTTCAACTATTTCATTTGAAATGAAAATTTCATTAATTAAAAATATATAAATCTATCATTTTATTATCTTTTCTTATTTTTTCATTTTTAATATCTTTGAAAGAAAATCCACCACTTTGGAAGAATTTGGAAAAAAATGTCGAATTTTCATCAAATTTTAAGTTAAGTTGATGAGCTGATTTTGAGTTGATGAGCTGATTTTGAGTTGATGAGCTTTTCTGTTGAGTTATAAAAGGACGTGTTTTTAACTTCTGATTTGCGGTGATGGAGGAGTTTTCTTATTTTTCTTATTTTATTTATTTTTTTTCAATTTGGTGTTAACGAAATTTCTATGCGACTTTGCCTGGAGATATTGCCTGGAACCATTGGAACCTGGAACCATTGAAATTTGCAAATATGGACTTTTTGATTAAATAAAGTGATGGAACAAATATGAAATCAATGATACTTTTTCAACATTTATTCGAAATTTCATCAAAATTAGCAAAAAAAAATGTGACAAATTTCTAACGCAGACAAACTCAAACGCCATCGCTCTCCACCGAGCAAAAGAAATCGTTGAGCATGTGAGAAAAATCGAAGATGCAACCGAGCTCGTTTGGAAACGTGCAATTTGTGTCTATTGCCAACGTTAGCGCTTCGTTAAAATTTGACTAAATTCTCGCGACCCCGGGCGTGATTCGATCTGCTCCGGCGGTAATTACAATCATTCGTTCGCCTTTCGAATTTCACCGGCCGAGCGGGCGCGGTACGAGCGCGAGCGCTCGCTCCATCGAATCGAAAACAGCTGACATTTATGCGGGCCCCGGAGCCGTCGTTGTCTGCTTCTTCGCCTGCTCCGTGCTTCCGAGCTCATCTCAATGTGGCCCGTTTACGCGAGCCACCGTTTCGTCAGTGTGTCTGCACCGGTTGGCTGCACTTCCAAGAGCGCACTTCCATTCCCGAAATGAAAACAAACACGAAAAGAGAGAGAGAGAAGAAAACGGCCGGTATCGTTTCGCGGTTTCGCGGTGTCGCTTCAAAAGGAACGAAACACGGCACGACACGGCCCCCACGAGGCCCCACCGAAACAAAACAAACAAACGGGCGCAAACAAACTCCAAACTCCGACCGGAGCAGGGCCGCGGGGATATTATATCCTCTTCGAGCGGCCGCTGCGAGCCGAAAGCAGCCCATCAATCTTACGTAATTCGATTAAATCAACAGCCTAGCGGATCGCCGCTAGGAAGGAAAGCCACGCACACAAAAACCCCGGCCCGAAAACAAACGAAAACACGCGGTAGCGGCAGCGACAAACCACGGCACACGCGCGTCGTCAGCGTGGGTAACAGGTTAATAGCATAATGTTCCTCCCGAAACGAACGCTTGGGGTGGGAAACGAGCCGGAGCGGTTACCTGTTAACAAACGTTGCGATAACGCCGCGGTTTGCAACGGTTTGCGCGATTTTTAGGCCTCCCTCGTAAGCTCGTTCGCTTTCTTTCGCGTCTTGCTGCTTTTTTTTTACGTTGTTGTTCAAGTTTGCCTCTGTTCCAAAACGGTTTGACCCACTGGTTGGTGTGCGTGCGGGATGGGATAAGAGGGTTTTGGCGGAGGCGATGACGTCGAGTCGAGGGGATTGAAGTAGTGGAACCGATAGGCGATTAGTGATTTTTTTAGTATGAAACGCCTCAAAAGCCTCTTTGAAAATGATTTTTCATTACTATTTGTATCTTAGCTAACCTAACGAATTGATTTTATGTTTTAATTGTAATTATCGACACTGACATGTCAAGTTTTTTGACATCTGACCTAAAACTAAATATAGAGTCGAACATTCAAAGCTACGTCATTTTCGAAAGCAATAGCAAAATTGTCACGTAAAATTGATATTTGATATATTGCCGACTCCACTTCTTGAGATTGAGCGTTAAAGCGCACTCCATGTTGAATTCTCTTCTCGGGATTTAATGGCCCTCAAGAAGAAGTGGTTCGTGGCGTCAAACTCTCGTCTGACGTCTCCAAAGGCGGTTGACTTCCCTGGGCGTCTCACGGGCTCATTTGGAATTACAATGTACAAACAAAGCAATTATGTCTCAAGAACTGTCATGCCCGATGACGTCTCAGTGGCGGCCATATTGGATTTCTAAATATAGCACCCCACAAACGTTCGATAGTCCTCGCAGATGCTCTGTTGTGATTGGAGCGCGAATTCTTTATTTTCAAACAAACTAGTAAAAACTATGTCCAATGACATTTCGTTGGTGACCATATTGAGGTTTTAGTGGCGTAGTTTACGATGTTTGGCAGGGCTCGCGCGAAGAAACACTATCAGACAATCTTGTCAAACATTAACGAACGAAACTGAGAGTAAAGGAGTCAGTAGTTGACATAAGCTTAACGTTTTGCTGCAAAACATAAACAAATCCGGCTGATCTATCACTTCCAAAATCGTTTACTTGTGGTAGACTTTGCGAGATATTCATATTTTGCAGTCTAAAAACTGTTTTTGCTGTACTATAAAATCAATAAATGTACGTTCAAACGTGCGAACAAAAGTTTACCCGTTCCTGTTTGCCTCGAAAGCGCCATTCTCCAATACGCTGCCGCCATGATGCGTGACAGGAATGTAGCAAACACCGTCGGTATCGGAGTTCATAGTGCCGTTTGCTTGTTCACGTTTCTCACTGCTAGGCGGTACGAGTAATTAAGACATATCAAAGACATGTTAGGACATAGAAGAGAAGGAGTGTATGACGCTGGATGTAGTAGAAACGTTTGCCTAGAGTATAAAAATGTGTGCTCCAACATTAGAGAACTTAAAGTCCAGCTTTGGGAGGATGTCGTCCGTTGAAGTCATTAGGGTCATAGTCTGTTTTTTGGAAATGAAACGAAAACTTGAAGACATAGATGAAAACGATGTTCTACCAAGTAGTAGATAATAACAAAATCCGTCTTTTCATGATGTACAGCAACTCCAGGTGTGGTAAAAGAATTATGGCATAGTTTTTATACATTCTGACACATTTCTTAAGTACCTCAAGGTTACTGGCTCATTGAAGCGTTTGTTTTTTTTTTGTATACGACGCATTTTAAAACGATTAACATTGCAAATCAGCCAATTTTCGACCATTTTAACTGTTTACTATACATGTTAGGGGTGTTGGATCATCAATAGTTATAAATGGTTTAACACTAGAACCGCCGGACTTTTCAACCTTACTAGAACCGCCATATGGGACAATTTTGTCCCATTTGTTATGTATGCATATTTAGACATGTTTATTATTACCTACTGGTTTCTTGTGGTTAAATTATGAATATACATCATAAATAAGTATAATAACGCTGTGTTAGCAATGCAATCAATAAAAAATAGAAATTGAGATCATATGCACTGCATACCAAGGAAATCTAGGACAGTTTTCTCTACATTAGTGTAAAATTACAGTGCTTTTAGTGGTATACACTTATAATTATTTCTTACAGGGTTGAACGACAGTAAAGCTATGCTTATAGCTAAAAATTGTTTATACAATCAAGTGATAAGTGGGGTTTTTATGATGATAAAACTTTTTTTTTTGGTCTATGTTGTTTGAGTCTACGCGTTTGTCGTGACTTTTTCTAAAAATATTACACGGATTCGATGTCAATATAGCTGTAAATGGTCAAAAGAAGATGACAAAGCCATTTTCGAAAGCAAAAGCAACACGTATATTAATTGTTTCAACCATCTATAGCACATCTTTAGGTCTCTTGGCATCAGGACAAAATATAACATTGCTTCATCAGAACCTAGCTCACAAGAAACGCATACGTCCGAAACTCTTTTAGTACATTTTTGACATACTGGCCTATTGCATGTGAAGCATTCGTTAGCACTTCGGCCTCGTGACAAGACATTTGAACCTGGCAGCGCCGACGAAAACCTGACGCAGCCAAGTCAGCTTTGGCGCTCTTATTTTCAACGAACTCTTCGGTAAGTTCTTCGCCTAGCTTGAAGAAAAAAAATGATAGATATCTTTTTTTTGTAAGTTCTTTGTGCAAGACCCAAGCATTGATTCCCGTCAAATCCAGAATATTAAAAAAAATGAATGAACATGCCATCTTCTATTAGCACTTTCCACGGAGTACCTTCTACACACTTGGCCAACTACATCAACTCCGTACTTGGTCGAGTTCTAAAAAGACACAGTTTCAGGCTTTGGTTTTTTATCGTTTCCAGTTCCAGTCCAGTTCCGTTCCAGATGTAAATCACGATGCATTGAGCTCGGTAAAACGACATTTTTATTAGTTTTTCCTCGATAGCCTGCAAGAGTTGTGTCGTCAATTTTGAACGCTTTGGTAAAGTAAAGGCCTTCTTTGGCTTTTTTTTACGCAGACCGGCACTTCCCTTCCAGCATTGTCAACTGTGCCAACTAAGCTAGTTTTTTTGGATTTCAAAATTTTTGCTAATTCTAAGGAGGTAAAAAATTGTCACAAGTTACACAGGCACATGAGAGCGAAACAATAAACGTTCGGCACACATTTTGTAGTTACTAATGCATTGTAATACGATAGGGCTCGTAAAAGCACGTATTTTACCTATGGGACAATTTAAAGAACCATAAGGGGCACACTATTTTTTATTCGGTGTTGTTGAGCCGGGCCTCAGTCCCGTTCAACTTGCTAAGTTCGGAGGATGCCTCCGACTTAACTTTGGGGGTTCTTTTGGCGTAGTCGTTTTGGAGACCGGAGGATACCTCCGACTCCAAGTGAACAGACAAAAGGGTGACTATTGAATGCTAATTTATTCATATACTTACACACTATTTTATACTATAAATCTGCTGACCGATCCGCGGTCAGCATTACCCTTGTTTTTAGTTTTAATTAGGCCGCGCGGCGGACGGACCAAAATATCTATTAAAAAAGCTGAAGAAGCTGAAATGTTTTTGTGCTAAAATCGGCGACGCTTTGCCGACCTAATTTTTTTCCTATTTCCCCTCGACGACATTCGGCGCATTCAAAAGATCGTCAAAAACAAATAAAAGTAGAAAAAATCAATGAGTTGTTACGCCGGCTCTGCCTTAAAATAGGATACTTTCCATCACAATGGAAAGTTGCAAAAATAGTTGCTATCCCAAAACCCGGAAAAGACCATTCCAACCCTATCTACAGTATCCCTAACTACAGACCTATTTCTCTTTTTAGCTGTTTGGGGAAGCTGCTTGAAAAAATTGTTGCAATTAAAATACGCGCTTAACCGAGTAAGCCAGGGATAAGGCCAAATTACAGGGAGGAAATTCCCTGAGAACAAAAACGTCGGTCAGTGCACTTAGGCACTGACAATACGGCCACCAAGGCCGTCATACTTATAAATAAATAAAAATAAATAAAAATAAAATACGCGCTTATTTGGATGATTCTAATATCCTGAACCACAATTCGGTTTTCAACCATCTAGATCAACAACTCACCAAATACACCGACTTAAAAGCTTCATCGTTAAAAACAGGTCCAGAAAAAAATCCACTGGTTTAGTTTTGTTAGACAACGAAAAGGCATTCGATTCTATATGGCACAAAGGATTACTATATAAATTAATCCCAAGATTTATTATAAACATAATAAAATCTTTCCTATCGTGTAGAAAGAACATCGTTCACACAGGACAAACCAAATCAGACCCCTATGAACCCTTAGCTGGAGTTCCACAGGGAAGCATTCTTTCGCCAATTTTGTTTATAATTTACATATATGATATTCCTACAACACAAAATACACCAACTATCTGTATGCGGATGATTTCGCAATCTCGTCAGCTGCCAAAAATCCAAGATGAATACTTAGTTCTTTAAACAAAGCATTAACAGCATATGGCAAATTCTGCGTTAGATGGAAGCTTAAGACAAACTGTGACAAATCTGAAGCAACATTTTTCACGAGAAACACCAGTCAGCATAAAATACCGCAAAGAGAACTGAGATTTCAGCACGGTATTATTCCATGGAAATGTAGCATAAAATATTTAGGGTAGCATAAAATATTTTAGGCATCATATATTTAGGGTTTCCTAAACAGAAAATCCAAACTAAATTTCAAAAACAAATTATTAATATATACAATGTATTTTAGACCAATTATGCTATACGCAGCGCCTGCATGGCGTACCTGTGCACATACTTATCATAAAAAAACTGCAAGCTAAGCAAAACAAAATATTGAAAATGATTTTGAATGCCCCACCATGGTTTAGAACTGTTGAATTACATAGAAGAGCAAAGATCCCTAAATTAGATGATTTCTTATTAAAAACTTATCAAAATTATCAGATCAGATGCGGCCAAAGCTCTACGCCAGCCAGTAGACTAGTTAAGTTGTACATAAGAAGGCATTAGTTTAGAGTTAGATTTTTTTTTCTCCATACCTTTGTTATTATTTTAGAATTAGATAAGTCCTAGGTTTAGCATTGGTTAGATTAGGGTAGGTTAGTTAGGTTATAGTAACGTTACTTATGTATATAGTTTCCTTCAACATGGGTTTTTTTTGTTGAAATTTTTCCCATAAATCAAATCCAATCAAAATCGGAACATACTATCAAAGAACAGCTAAGCTAAGGAAATAATTAACATTAATGTGGAAAGCTTTAGGCGAACCCAGTAAACCCATGCTCCATTATTGTAAACTATATTATATTATCATGATCCAATAAATTCACATACTGCTACTGTCACGCCGGCTAGCGGAATAACACACCTTTTTCGAGTGCGATGGGACAAAAAAGACCCATCGGCGGTTCTAGTGTTAAATGTGATGTTTTCATCATGATTACAAGACAAACTGGAACCAAAACATGGCTAAAAAAAATCCAAAAATCGAAATGTACGAAATTTAACTTGTTTTATTTTATCGAATTTTCGAACGATTATTTGTATCGAAAAAAAACGAATTTTCATACGTGGACGTGGTAATAGTGTGTGTAAAAATGAAAAAAAAAACATCATTAAAATACGTATCCAGCTATTATCTTCAACATGGCATACATCGGATACAGGCAAAGTTACATCGCGGTATAAATGTTTTATTCAAAGCTCATTCTACGCAGCTCCCACGAGGCTTTCCATTACCAATCGCATTGTCTCACGTCGCGCACGAAAGTGGCCGGCTTGCGACACCGCGAATCGGAGTGAAAGCGCTCGCCGCCTTGCCTTTTACGCGCCCGGATGGTCACCGGAACCGGAACCGCCGGACGAGCCGGCCGAGGACGCGCCGGACGCGTCGGCCGAGCCCTGCGACGAGCCACCGGACGAGCCGAGCGACGCGTTCAGCACCAGGCTGGTGACGCCCCCGACCACGGACGACACGACGTGCCCGAGGAAGCCGAACAGATCCGAGCCCGGCTGCGGGCAGCACGCCTCCGCGTCGCCCTTGCGCTTCGCCGCCTCCAGCCCGGTGAAGAAGTTCTCGACGAACAGCTTCGGCTTCAGCGGCAGACTGTCGTCCTCGGGGTCCTGCGGGGGAGTGGGAGATTGCTTCAGGGCCTGGGTTTCGCTGATCGCGCCGTCCGCGCGGCATCATTAGCGACTCGGTTGCATCGCTTCAAACGCGCGCATTGTTCACCCCCTCGGTTGCGACTGCACGCCGCTTTCGTAATTTAATCGTAAATAATATGCATCTGTCTTCCGTGTGTGACAGTGAGCGAGAGAGAGAGAGAGAGAGAGGGAGCGAGCGAGCGAGGGGAGCGGTGGGTTGTTAAGTTTTTCCAACGCAAAAACGCTCTCATGTCGAGAGGCTCATTAACCCGCTCGCTCGGGGCCGCCCGACCTTTCCCAGCCTCCCCTCCCCCGCCCGGGATGCAACAATGTTTTGCGCGGCCGTATGGCAGAAATGTCAGCGCCATAAACGTCAACGGAGCGTACCGAAGCGAGTTGCCTAATGCCATTTTCATCACCCGATGATACTCACCGAGCTGAGCGCGGCGATAAGTGCACCGAGGAAGTTGCCAAAGAACGCACCGTTCATGTCCTGCGTGAAGTGAACGAAACGAGGGTGAGGAGGAAGAAGAAGAAGAAGGGGTCTGAGGGTACGTACCGCGCCCCCACCGGAGAGGCCCTCGATCGCGACGCCGACGTAACTGCCGAGCACCTTGCCGAAATTGTCATCGCCCTGTTCGAGAGGAAGGGATGAGCCGCTAATTCGAAAAGTGGTCTCGTGACATCGATACGTACCCCGAGCAGGCCGGCGATCAGCGACGTGCCCGTCCCGAGCAGCCCCGGCACGTCCAGCCCGCCCGGCTGTGGAAGATAGGGGTTGAGATGGATCAGATTATCGCGGACGACGAACCCCCTGCGTCGGCTACCTTACCCCGAACAGGTTGGTGACGACCGCCGACAGCGACCCGATGAGCGCGCCGACATCCGAGCCCTCGTCTCCGCCGCTCAGACTCGCGATCAGGCCCACCAGCCCGCCCGGGCCCTCCTCGTCGTCCTCCTCTTCCTGCGACTCGCCCGACTCCGGGTCGACCGAAACAGCGATTTCGTTCGTTTCCGGCTCCGGCTGGCGGCGGTGGCGCGCCCCCAGGATCGTCGCCACGTGTGCCTTGAGGCCGGCCGCGAGCAGATCCTCGAGCCGGACGCGCCTCGGCAGCACCTGCAGCAGCAGCCGGTGGATGAGGTCGGTGCCGAGCGTGGCGGCGAGGTTCGCCGCCACCGGCGCGCTCAAGTCACCGAGCGTGCGGGCCGCCCGGCGGAGCTGCGGCGCGAGCTGGCGGCGCATCTCGACCAGCAGCTGCTGCGTGCCGTTCGTCGCCGGTCCGGTGCGTGCCGTGGCGCTTCTTTTCGATAGCATTTCCTGCGTGGGAGGGGGGAGGGGAAGGTGGGAGGGAGGGGGGGGGGGTTGTAAAGGTGTCATAAGAAGAAGATTGATGAGACACACACAGAAGAAACCCTCGCATTGAATTGCACTTTGCGGCCGTTCTCTTGATGGGAGTATAAAAACGAGAGACTTCAACGGCCGCCCGACGACGAACCTGCCTCGTATATATGTATGGCACCTTCGCAACCGGAGCCTCTTCGGGTTGCGGTTTGTTGCCTTTGAGCGTGCCATAAATCAATGCACCTACCTGCGTGCGCACCACCAGCGCCCGTCGCAGCTCGCCGGCCGTGGCGTCCGCGGCGCGCTTCGTCCCGGCCAGGTCGAGCGCGGTGCCGAGGATGTGCAGAGCGACCCGCGCCCGCTCGTGCGTCCCGGTGAGGGCCTGCTGCAGCCGGGCCCGTTCCGCGCCCGGCAGCGGCCGGTCCAAGTCGCGCCCGAGCCGCTCGAGCCGCCGCTCGAACGCCGTCTCCGTCTCGATCGCCCCGAACAGGATGCCGAGCGTGCCGAGCGTGCGCAGCGATTGGCGCGCCGGCTGTGCGTTGATGGGTGGTACGGTTGAGGGGTGGGCGATGGTGGATCGGGGTGCGGAAACCGCCAGCACCGTCAGCAGGACGACCGGGAGCGACATTCTGGGACAAAGGCACGCACCTGACCGCGCGGGCTTCCGAACTGTGGCGGCGTTCTGCGCCGGGCGAAGGGTTTTTATGACGGTTGGGCCCCACCCGGTGCGGTGGGTCGCGGCGCCGTGCCGCAATTCTAACCGTCTGCGCAAGGCATAATTGGCGGTGTTCGATCGAGGGCTGGTGACATCTGCCCCGATCGGTTGCTGGGTCGTTGCGGCAAACGGTTCGGTTCGATGATACGCTCCACCAGGCACCGCGTACATATTGCAGAGCTTATCTTTGGTTCCAGAGGGTGGTTTGACTTGCTTCGGGGCCCCAAAACAACTCAAGAAGACCTTTATTAGCTTTGTACATAAACGAAATATATTTAAAGTTTACGATCGGAGACCTATTCGATCCATTTCTTTATATCTGTACTTTGAAAACTTTGGGGAATGTTTTCAACGCATCATCCATTACGCCTTCCACACAAATCGTTCATACAAACCTTCCACGACCTTCAACCCGTAAAAGTAACAATTTTTTGAAACTTACGATCGGAAACCTTTGTGGATCGCTTTAGAAACAAAATCAAAGCTTGTCAATCTCAAAATTACTTGCGATGTTTTTCACTTTTTCTAGGTAAACGCGAACGAAAAAGATCCTATGTAGTAACCACTGCATTGGGAATGGAAAAAGGTGCGAACATTTGAAATCTTGTTTGAATTTTCGATCGGAAGCCATTTTACGATCGCATAAAAAACATGGAGCATTATGATCTAAAAATAAATGTTGAACCATTAAACTCTTCTTTGGCATAAGCAAACACAACAAAACACTACGTAGCTTTCATTGCAAAGAAAACGGATAGAATAACATCACTTTTACGATCGGAAACTGTTGTAGATCGCTTTTTAAGCAAGATCTATGCATGGTTTCCACTCTCCTATGATAGAGGCGAATGAAAGTAATCCTTTGTATCATTGCATGGAAAATAAAAAAGAGATTAAATTTGATTTTTTATTTCGATTTTACGATCGGAAACCGTTTCCGATCTCATTGAAAACAAGCTACAAGCTTGACAATCCCAGTACTATTTGTGATGTTTATCACTTTTTCAAGTCAAAAACAAACGAAAACGATCGTATGTAGTGGAAAATGCATTGAAAATGGGTAAGTGATAACATTTCAAATCTTGTTCGGTTTTACGATCGGGAAACGCTTTCGATCGATACGATCTAAAAATAACTTTCCAACCTTTACACTCTTCTACAGAAGAAGAAAGTGCAAAAATGCCTATGAAGCTAAAAACAGGAAGGAATACTAAGCTAAGGAAAAATACATAGGAGAAAAAATCAAAAGCAGGTTCACTTTTACGATCGGAAACTGTTTTCGGTAGCTTTTGAAGCTAGATTCAAGCTTTTTTTCCACTCTTTTATGACAAAAACGAATAAAAATAATCCTATGGAGCCACTTTTCCGTGTAAATTGGAAAAGGTTCTAACATTTCAAATATCGATTAAATTTACGATCGGAACCCGTTTACGATCGCTTTAAGAACAATATCTAAACATTACGATCTAAGTCTAGCTATCGAACCTTTCAAGCCTTCTATGGCAGAAGCGAGTAAAAATAATCCTACATAGCTGCCCTAGCATGAAAAATAAAAAAATGATTAAATTTAAAACCGTGTTTGATTTTACGATCCGAAACCGTTTTCGTTCGCTTTCGAAACGAGATTGAAGCATGATGCTCATGATGAGTAACTAGCGACCCTTTTCACACTTTTATGGCTGACGCGAAAGAAAACGATCCCCCTTTAAGCTATCATTGTAGGGAAAATGAAGAAAATGGATAAAATTTCGCTTTTACGATCGGAAACTTTTTTTGCTCTATTAAATGATGCTTTCATTCTACGCGTTTGTTTTTGTGAACTAGTTAATGCGGCCCGGCTACACTCGGGGTGAAACAACGTTTCTCTTCGATACGGCTTTTGAGTTTGGCGTAGTAAAATAGATTTAAATTTCTATTGATGTCTTGATTTTTGAAGAAGATGTCTTTAACAAAATGAACTTGTAATCTGTTATGGTGTTATCCATATTATACTGGTGCTTTGACACGATCTGGCACCTTAAGTATTGTCTGGTGGAAACCAATTCTGTCAGCTTGTGTTTGGTCTTGCATTTTTACTCAATTATTGTATGTAATGAACAAAAATCACGAGCCTAGATAATTTTTGAATATGATTTATCTATTCGAACCATTTTTTGCAATATTCCAGGTTGTTAATGGATTGGAAATTGTTAGTGTGCTTGCGACAAATACTTTTCGGATATCTGACCACTAAAGAGCGATTAAAACGATGAGATAATGCTCTTTTCACAACTCTTTGCACAATATGTCAAATCTATCTTTAAATATGAAAACAGGTTGCGACAAAAACATTATTAATGCGCTATTTTCCATTTTCCGGCTCCACTTCATGAATAGTTACGGACCTACCATTTATTTCAACATATCCATCCAATAAATCCAGCATATCCAACTATCCAGCTATACACTTAGCTCAGTCTGTTCGGGTTCTTGTTGTTAGTTGTATGTAAGGATCTTTCCAGTAATTCTCAGGCATGCTTAACTTGTTGCACAATGATAACAACTGAATGGCCACTATTTGAAAAGCCGCAGAAATTCAGGCGCTCATGCTGTTTTGTCCATGTTTATGGTCCGAAAGCATTTTCGAGCATTTTTCTTTTAAAAAACACGTCTAGGATGGTTTTCATGTCTTAAACATGATCCATGTCTTAAATGCGTATGGGATTTTTGGAACTATTAATGTTAAGGTGGTAAAATGGGCGACCAGCTGCCAGTAACTCCAAGCCTGGCATTAATATTTTTGGCGGCCCGATGTGTTTTGCCAATTGTGGTAGGCCGTCATATGATACGTGTATGGTTATCATTGCCAATACATAGTTTGAAAAGTGATGGCTTCCGAAAAAATTTCTCCCAAATCTCTGAGATATCTGCCGCTGACATGAAAAGTAGACGCAAGATCATTGCCCCAATATCCCATCTCCATAGCACAATCCTTTGGGGTCTAAATAGTTTTGAATTCACTTTCATACCAAATTTGTTCTATCGTACCAAACGTATAACTTCAGTAAGGGTCACTAAGGGTAACAACATTCCTTCGTCATTAGCCAACACCGTAACAGTTCATCTGGGAGAAATAGGAGGAAAGCCCATTCTATGCGAATCCATTCTATCCGAAAAAAAACAAAAATAAATAAACTTTCTTTCCTATTATTCTTCGAACATTAGCAATAACTAATATTTTGCTGCTTCATTCAGTGTTGTTTTAGAGACAGTGCCAAAGCCATGAATGAGTTACACTAAAAAGCGTTGGTATTAGTGTTGGGTAACGGAGATTCAGATTCATGAATCTTAACGAATCTTCGAACTAAATGAATGAATCTGAATCTTAGAAACAAAGATTCATGAATCTCTGAAGATTCGTGAATCTTATGAATCTTTAGAAGATGCATGAATCCTATAAATCTCTATAGATTCATGAATCTCATGAAACTCTAAAGATTCATGAATCTTACGAATCTCTAGAAGATTCATGAATCTCATAAATCTCTAAAGATTCATGAATCTCATGAACCTCTAGAGATTCATGAATCTCTAGGGATTCATGACTCTCCAGAGATTCATGAGATTCATGAGTCTTTAGAGATTCACGAGATGAATCCGATTCTCCAAAGATTCATGAATGAATCTGAATAGGTGGGTTCACACGAGTCGAACTTTTGATGACGAACTTCACGCACACTATTACTGGATAACCGTTTTTGCTTGAAACAGACTCGGCGAACATAGCTCGACTCACTAATACATTGACAAAAAAAGTTCGCAGATCGTACAAATTCGAGCAGAGTTCGACTCGTGTGAACCCACCTAATAGGTGCGTTCACACGATACGATTCCTGCTCGAATAACTACGATGCGCTAATCTTTTTGTCAATGTATTGGTGAGTCGAGCATATTTGGGTAATCTTTTTCGAGCAGAAAAGATTATCCAGTTTTCTCACGAATCTTTGCTGCGAATTTTTTGACAAGTGCCGTGCATGTCGTTTATACTTTGAGGTTCACATCTTCATTTTTTCCATCGGGCTGTCTTTTCTTAATACCAAACAAATGGACGATGAGGACGAATGTCTGAGCTAAGGTTTATTGCTTCATAAATTTGTTCCGTGCGTTGTGCTTTATCACTAATGCAACAATTAAAATGTTCCCTGGTTAATCTTATAAACTTGTTCATAGTGTCATCAACACCTTTGTTTCTCATATCTTCTAACAATCTTTCCGTCGTATTTCCGTGGTTTAGGTAAAGTTCACGGACCCAAAAACGACGATTCACACCGTTGTGTGGTGCATTCCGAGATGCTACAAAGAATCTTAATGAATTTACCAGCATTACAGCTATTCTCACAATGGTTACATTATTATTACTCATGTTAAGTTTTTTTTAAATTTTGTTAAAATGCTTATTTTTTCCAAATGCAAAACCACTTTTTCTTGTTTGCTGTTATTTCAACTGCCCTGCTATCAAAAACACAGCAAGGGTTTGCATCGTTTGAACGCAACAAGATTCGGCAAATCTTTTGTTGACGTTCGTGTGTCATAGTGTGTCATAGTGAGCGTGAGATTCGTCATCAAAGATTCGTATCGTGTGAACGCACCTAATGAATCCTAAATGAAAGATTCATGAATCTGAATCTCGTCGAGAGATTAATAAGACACAACACTAGCTGGTATATTTAAACAACAAAACTGAGTCGATTGGCAAGTATGCAAAAGCCAAGACGCGAATTTATCTATTATGTAATTTGCACACTCACATTTTTCAGTACCAATAAATTTTGGTGGACTGTAAATGTATTTCGACTTATTTTTCTATTCAACCATTCAACAACGTTCATTGAACCAAATCTGATATTCATGGTGGAATCATGGAATCTGATAAATCTCATATGACGATGGTTTCTATAGTAACCGCAGTATGAGATGTAGGGGAAGTACAAATTGGTAGGGGTAGTAACGGTTTTCATGGTGATTGTTACAGTCCTGCATCGGTTGCCATGGTTTTCCAGAGTGAGTCGGGAAGAAAGAAGTGAGATGGGAGTGAGTGTCACGCGTGAGAAATCCCCTTGCTAACATTTATATTTCGATATTAAAATGCACCTTCTGCGACACCGAGCGTCAGAAGTAAAACCCACCCTATCAATGCAGCCCCGAGCTCACACAATCAAATGCCCGTCCGGCTCCTTCGTGACCGGTGCCCGTCAGCGTCGAGAGAGAGAGAGAGAGAGAGAAAAAAGCCATAAAATTTCACACGCACGGGCCACCGGGGATTGCGGTCGCGGCGAAACCAGTTGCAGGTGGCCGGGGCACCGGGCTTTTTCAAAGCCGAAATTAACCTCACCAACCGTGACCTGCGTGGCACCGCCACCGCTGGGAATGAGGCGATGGCTGGCGTAGCGGCGGCCGATGTCAAATATCGCGTACCGCGCATCGCGACACGCATCGCCCGGTCGCGGTTAAGGATGCGTTCCGGGTGGGGTGGGCTTCGGAAGATTGAGTGGCGATTTGTGCTGTTGCGCAACCTCCCGCCGGTCTCGTTCTTTGCGTGCCGACCCGGTCGCAGCGCGCAAACGCAACACAACTTGTTCTCGGCCTTAGAACCGGTTCGGCCGGAGCGGGGCTCGGGGAAACCATTTACCATACGCTCCTATTCAAATCGCACCCGTCACTTGTGACATTTCGATTTCATTTCGAGCGGCGAACGGCAGCGTCCCGGCCCGGCCGGAGGCGATCAATGACGATGCGCTTCGCTGCCGCGACCTTTCCGTGTGCGTGTGTGTGTTGCGATCGCTCCGCTCCGGTCAACGAACCCCGCGCAGCGCTCGCCGCAGTTTGCCGTTCTCTCCCGGGCCCGGGAGTGTTCTTCCCCTTTAAGCCACCGCGAAGCTGGAGGCTTTCTCTACATTCGGAAGTTTTACGATACGTTTGGTTGTTTGTTTTTTCCTTCTTCTCACCCATTCCGAAGGACAGCCCACACGGACAGCCCCGTTCGTTCTTGGCGCTGGGGCAGGAAAAACGGGTTATCGCAGTTTCGCCCTTCAGCGGCAGGGAAGGTTCACTTTCACTTTCAGTTTCGTTACGCGCGCGCGCTCGCGCGGCTAGAACGCGCTCTCGATCGAGCGCTCGTGCGCGCTAGCTCGACGGAAGCTGGCGGTGGCGAGCGAATCGAGCGTTTTTAGGTCAGCCCCGTGGTGAGGCGGAAAGCGTTTTTTTTTTCGGAACGCCTCGCCCTTAAATCGGTAACGACGTTTCTCGCAAGGTCGAACGGTTGCGCTTAACGAGCTTCGAACACGAGTAGCAACACTTATCGAGAAAACATCTTGGAGTCGCCGAGAAATGGAGGACACCTGAGAAGATCTTAGAAAGTACGAAGATCGCTCTCGAGCAGCTTCTAGCTTCTGCTCTGCTTCCAAACAACAGCCAGCGAGATCTTCAAACATCTCGTCGAACGCTCAGTGCGATTTGAAACTGTATCAAGTAGGTCTAGGAGCTTTTAATCCGCCCTTAAGGAGCTTAGAAGTATACTAGAGATTGCTTGAAAAGAGCTTGATGTTGTTCTTGATTATCTTACATTTATATTTTTATCGGGATGATAAACATGACTTCTGGAAGACGCATACTCATTAAAAATTGCTCGAGGATGCTCTTAATGAATCATTCTTGAAGAACTGTCTGAAGAGGTCTTCTATTTAGCCTTCCAAGAGCTTGCTTTGAAACCTGAGCTATACCTGTTGAGAAGAGCTTAAAGTTGCTCCTAAAGAACTTCAATCTAAATTCGATATCATGTTACTACTGTTGCTAAAATCGTCATAAATCTTCGTTCACGATCTCAAAGATCTTCTAGTTACAATCTTTTGTTCTGCTCTTGAAGAGCTCAGAAGGGTTTACTCATTTAAAAGAGGTTGAGGATACTCTCTTTGACCTTCAAACCCGTCTTGAATCTAATACCACTCTTCAAGTACTTCTAATGTCTTTTCAGCTATTCAACACTCTACGAGATCTTTTATGTATCCCTAAACGAGTTTGCTTTGAAGCTTAAACCTGTTGAGAAGAACTCAAACTTCAATCTCAATTCCACATAATCATGATACTACTGTGACAAAAATCATCGTAAATCTCCGTTAAACTCTCAATGATCTTCTTGCTTTGTTTTTGCTTCCAAAAACACCGTACGAGATGTTTATTCAGCTCTTGAAGAACTTAGAAGGATACACTCTTTAGGAAGAGCATAAGAATGCTCTTAATGAACTTCAAACCTCTCGTGAATCCCCTAACACTCTTAAAGAACTTCTTCAACAACCTACGAGATGTTTTATTTAGTCCTTGAAGAGCTTGCTTAGAAGCCTCTACCTGCTGAGAAGACCTCGAGGTTGCTTCTAAAGAACTTCAATAAAAATTCGATATCCTGTTACTACACTATTTAAAACCTTCGTCTTTACTCTCGTTTCGCTATTGAAGAGCTTCTATTTTCTATTCAACTTATAAAACACCCTTTGAAGTCTTTAGTATTGGACATTAATAGACTAGAAGCATTTACCTATAAAGAAGAGCTTGACTTTCTACATCTGTTGCGAAGAACTTAAGGCCGCTCTTAAAGATCGTCAACTCTATCGTGAATCTTCTTGCGCTGTCAACGAGATTCTAATTTCTATTCAACTTCCAAAAGTAACCTACGACATCTCTTAGTTAGCTCCTCAAGAGTTTGTAGCCAGATACCTCATGCGAGTATGAGGATACTCTTAAAAAACTTCAAATTGAATCGATTTCCTTTCACTCTCAAAGAACTTCTAACTTATATGCTTTCAACATCACACTACGAGATCTTCTATTTAGCTCTTTAAGAGCTTGCTTAGAAGCGTATAACTGTTGAGCAGATCCAAATGTTGCTCCCAAAGAACGTCAAATATCTTGGAGAGCTTCAAATTTCTGTTTAGATCGAAATCTTCTATCTAACGCTCTTAAAGAGGTTGGAAGCATATACCTGGTCTCAAAGAACTTCAAGTTAATTTCATCATTATAATACTGCTCGTATCAAATCGATCGTAAGGAACTCACTCTTGAAGGCCTTCTAAGTTCTATTTCGCATTCAAAGCCACCCAACGAGATCTTCCATCCAGCTCTTAAAGAGCTCGGAAGCGTATACTCGCTGGGAAGAGCTTCAGACTGCTCTTGCAGTACTTCCAGCTAAGTTCGCCTTTCTTATGCTTCTCTTATCGAAACCATCGTGGCGATCTGTTCATGCTTGGAGTGCTTCGCATATCCACTGAGTGCCAGGATCCTGTACTACCTTCGGAGTCTCTAGACAGTTCCTAAGCCGTTAAGCAGCTCCAACGCCAGGAACCTTGTCTGCCGAAAGCTCGGCCCGGCCAAAGTTAATCTTCAGCTGGTTCGGCTGCCCACGTACGCGTCACGTGGCGCACAGGGAAACGGTGCGTTGCGCATTAGTCATCACGTGCGTCCATGTATGTGTGTGTGTGTGTGTGTGTGTGAGTGGTTTCTCGAACCCGCCACACTTTCTCTTTTCGCCACTGGCACCGTCTGGTGTGGTGACCTTGCCGCGCTACGCGTTGGATCGGTTACATTTTTTATATCTCTCTCTATCTCTCTCGATCGAATCGATTGATCGAATCGGGGATCGGTGTACATGAGTGTGTGTTTGAGAAAATCAGCGGAAAATCGCCCTCATAATTATCATCCGCGAGTAGCATTTTCACCTCATCCGATCGGTGTGTGTGTGTGTGTGTGTGTGTGTGTTCCTTTTTTTTTGCTTCTTTTTTCGGAATGTAGCCATCGTCGTGCGCTCTCTGTTGCTCTTTTATTGCCGCTCGGTGCTCTCGCGGACGCTTGTGCAAGCGAAGGGATACAAGTGTGACGGCTTTCACCCTTTCGGTTGCCCAAAGATGCTCTTCCGTATGGGTGTGTGTGTGTGTCACTGTGGAGTGCATGTGTTACTTTTACCGTCTTCTTTCTCTTTTGCTGGCGCGGTTCCGCCGTCCTGGGTGGAAACGGGATGGCCTCGGCCCACCTCCGGACGTCGACGTCCGGTCCGCGCGGTGGCCATTTTGTCGGCGCGCCATTCAGTGTCCGCCCGGGACCGTGACGTGATCGGTGTTGCAGAAGTTGGTTGCAGAAAAGTGGTTGCGCGTAACGGGCTGTGCGTTTGTTTCGGGTTCTCCGCGATCTTCCCGGCGCGCCTCGGACTCAATCAACCCCACTTGCCACCAGCCTGCACCGGCCCTGCTTGACGTAATCGAGCACTTTAGGTGGAGTGCCAAAAACAAAGTAAAAACAAAACAAAACAAAAAAAAACAAAAAGCCACCGAGGCGCCATCTGGCCGAAACGAGCCGGGAGCAGGAGGGACCGATTTTTCACGCGTACTTTTCGATTAGTGCGTGCGTTCCGGTGCGTTCGTGTGTCTGTGTCTGTGTTTGTGCCCGGCTTTGAACGAAATTTTAATCGAACCCGATAGAGAAAACAGAGCCGTGTGGAAGCGTGTAAGCGGGCGCCTTCCGGGCTCGAAGCGACGATCAACCGTGGCGCACACGCGGAAGGAGACGTGCAACAGCAGCAAGCAAACGGTAAGCGAGCAATCGACGTCAATTTCCAACCAGCGGCAAACGAAAAACACACCGCATCAACACGGCGACGGAGGAAAAGTCGGACGTTCAGCGGGACAGGCGTTTAAACGTAACGACCGAATTTTTAACGCCCTCCGATGTCCGACACACCGTGCCTGATGCGATGATTGTTTCAGCGTGTGTGAGCGTGAGAGAGAGAGAGAGAGCGAGAGAGTGTACTATTTCCGTACGCACGTGGCGCGGTTACGTGGGTTCGTGCATTTCAAGGAGACGGGAGGAAGGACATATCAACCCCCCCCCCACGCACCCCACCCCACCCCACCCCACCCTCTTGCCAAAGACTCCGAAAGGGACGTGAAGGTCTCCCGAAATTACCACCAGAACAGCGACGAACAGCACGCTTGGTAACGCACCAACAGTTCGGGAGGTTCGTCGCTTGAAAGTCTTTCGTTTTATTTAGTTCGTTTTTTGCTTCGTTTTATTTTTTGTATCTCCTTTTTAATCTGCATTGGCGTGCCAATTTCACTGTCGATTGTGCTTTATTTTCCACGGCTGTGCGACTCCTTTCACTTTGGGATGTAATTGGAAAATTCCCTCGCTCGCTTCCCTTCCCGCCCAACAGTTCAAGGTAATGTTCCCACACGCGGCCCCGTCCTGGACAGCCGGGATCGGTTGCGCGCCCGGGCGAATGTTGCAACCGCGCGCGCGCGCGCGCGCTCGTGTTGCCTTTTCTGGGCCTGAAAACGCCGCGGTTGCGGTTTTTGGTTTGTTCCTTTCTTTTTCTTACTTTTCTCGTGCAGTGGAGATGCAGTTTTGTGGTTTTTTTTTTCGGGACGGCATGGCGGCGGAGAGCGCTTTTATTCATGCCACACATAGTAGGCGCAGCGTTACGTCACGGAGATGCGGAGATGCTCCCGGCATCTCTAATTTCCGCCTCGAGCTTTATCGGGGCTGTTTTGTGTTTTCTTTTTTTTTCTTTTTGGTTTTGCCTCGCCGCGCCTGCTTGCGGTTTCTCGGTCAGCTTTTTTGATGTCGCGCTGATGACACCGAAAGGAGATGATCACGCAACGTGATCGCGCGCGGCAAACACGCGTAACACGCTCCCAATCTCGAACCCTCGAACCCCTCCCGATCCCCGGCCCGACCCTGGGCGGTTCTATCGGCCCCGGGTCAGCCCGTTGCGTGGCGCTGGGATGTTGTTGATCTTTGCCATATAGAGCGCCGCAAGGTCAGCAGTATAAGCTGTCCTACTTAGCGCCCACGGAACGGTTTCGGCCCCGAGCGCGCGCGGCACGCTTTTTTACAAATGGGCGCACGCGTTTGATTAGGTGGCAAGTATGGGAGGCGACAGTTGGGCTTTGCATGCTGTCATTGTGCTGTCACGAACACGTCACTCGAAGGATGTCATCTGACAGTGCTCGGTGTAGTACTTCTAGCAGGACGGGCATTGCTCATTCAAAAGCTCAACGCAAAGCCTTCTTTGTTATCAAAACAACGCATTCTAGTGTGGCTTTTTTTGTTCTGCAAATGTTGCTTGCTCCCTAGTGTCAAATGGGGCATCCATTACTATGCGATTTACCTCATTTATAGGCCTCAATCTTTGTGTGTAATAGATGCGAGGTTCTTCTTAGTGAAGAACTCCATCTGTCCATAAGGATGGCACAAAAAGGCTTTACTGGTTGGGTCGTCCGGTGTCATTCTACTGACATGACCAAAAGTGACATCATCGTATAGTTTCTAGAGCCTGGGCATCTTCCTCCCAAACGCGACCAAGAGGACTTCCCCTCAAACAGGCTCTATGTATCAGAGACGTATATGAGTACTAGGACTAGGAATATTGCTTCCGACTGTAATACCATCGTATCTAGCTCGACTGGTCCATTTGTGACCAGATTTTAGTGCAATTTTGCAACAAACAAGTGTTTGACAGCTATTTGTATACAATGCCACGAAGTTTTGTTGGTTACCTTTTCAAAGTTTGTAAGCCTCTGATTATGAATATACGGACAGAAGTTCGTCTAACAAAGGAGGATATACCCCAGGGGTTGGAATCACGACTTCGGGAATCGTAGATAATGTTGTAGAAGTCCTTTAGGGGAGACTACTATATCCCGTACAGAAGAGAAGTCGTTGAAAACTCGTACCAAGTGATATATCCGCCTCTTGTTAGTGACGATAACGTAAAAAAGTACTAGAGATGATGCTCGAAAATCGACTTTACAGTCAGAGAGAGAGAGAGAGAGAGAGAGAGAGAAACACAGCAAGTACTTTTCACATCTTTTATGGGCAAAACGCTATGGAGCATCGCATTTTGGAAAGACTGCTTTTGGAATGACGATTTTTTTTGCCAAAAACGTTACGAAGCTCATCGCTTGGTGGCGGTGTTCGCACAGATTTGGCTTCCTGAGACGTTTCTCCGTCTCTCTACCCGATACAATGGCTTCGGGAAACTCGTTATGCGACTGTCGATGGTATAAAGCAAAAAGCGTTTGTAATGAAGGTATGAAAAACAAGAACAAACGTTAGATATGCTTGAATTGCTTCGGAAGGAGTCGATTTGCATCAAAATACGTTCAAATTTGTTAAAATATCTCGGGCCTAAATCGGAGAAGACTTGTGACCCAAAATAGGGGATGTTTTTGAATCATTAGAGCTTGAAGTTATTTTTAATATTTCTTAAAATTATTTTACACCTTGATTCTGGACATTATTGTGTTGGATGTAATGGGAGATGATTGATTTCTTGTGTCCTTTTGACAGTTGTGGATTGAAATTATGAAGTTATGGCTAAACATTCATTGTTACTGGGGAAGTCCTGATAGACAGAGAGTTTTTTTGTTTTGCTGATGAAATTGTCCTAGTGGCTAGTAAGAGTAGTTTATTACAGAGGTTTTTTCAATAGATCTGGTGACCTCAAGCGATATGCCGAAGACGTACTTCGAACCGCGTCAATAGAACTCGAATGAGACGCAATTTTCACCTTTAGATATATCATCTTGCCCTTGTCAAAGGTAGTCTATACATTGGTGAGTTAGAGAGTTAATATCATCTTGCTTGGAACAATAATCTCAAGTAGGTTCTGGGTTTCTTCGACATAGTTTTACTTACAACCTGTGGTATATAAGATGTTGCTTTTGCGCACAGGACCATACGATCGTCCTTGAGATCAGAGCCATCATCCGATATTAGAGTGTTATTTGTGTTCGATGTTTTATTTGGATGTTTTCTGTAATTTAAGAAAGGAGTTTGTATTCGTTCCTTTCAAATGGATCGGGCCATTACAGGGTTTCCACCGATAGATTTGGCGACATCGACATATCGACATCTATCGTCTAACTCAAGGATGGTGAGTTAGAGAGTGATGATGTACAAGCACAGTGAAACCTCCCTATGATAGAATGTTTCTCTAAGATGCACATTTCGATAGTCTATGTCATTTGAAATATATCTTTTAGTTGAAAATTGCTTAGAAAAGACATAAACTAAGTCTCATACCTCCTGTGCTAAGAAGTCTTCCATAGATTGCAATCATTCGGCAGCTATCTTCAGAAGGTTTCCCTGTTATTCATTATTTTATAAAAATATTTCAAAAAATATATAAATGAGGTTAAACTCCTACGCTGAGAACAGATGCGTCGGAATCTATTGCGTCTCTTTCAAGTTCAAATGGAGCGGGTCGGAAATGCTGCCATCTGTCACCAGCCCTGTCCGAGAAACGCTGTACCCATCCCATCGCATCGATTTCTCTCCGAGCTGCCGATGTTGAAAACGTCCTCATTGGACTTGACCAACAAAAAAAAGAGATATTTTAAACACTCTTCCCTTTAACCGATAAACGGAGGGTGAGAAGAAAGTTGATTACTTCTTGATCGTGTTTTTTTTGTTTAATCTCGCGCCTCTCTTTAGTTTACTTACGAAACGATGCGATGCGTAACGGCTCACCCGTGACGCTCCAGTATTTCACCTAAAAAACAAGTGCGACAAAGCGTTTTTTTTTCTTCCGTTGTGCTCACACCACCCACGGCACCCACCGGCGGCGGCGGCGGTGGTAAGGGTTCTTCCCTTGGCCGCCGCGTAGCTAGAGAGCTCGCGCTGGCTCCGATTAATTTGCCTCGGCGCCCAGCATCCCCGCCCCGTCGGCTCGATTAGACTCGAGATGGAACGGGCTGTTTCGTTCGCGTTTTGTTTTTCGGTGAATCGGGGACGCCTGAAGAAGGGGGGGGGGGTGGGGAAGGGCGACGGAAATCTGCAAAACCCCGCCGAGCGGTGTGTGTGTGTGTGTGTGTGTGTGTATCGGTCTGCGTGAGGTTGATCGATTTTGCTCTCGCCACAGTTTGCTGGCACGACGAAGAGTAGAAATACGGGCGTCCACTATAGTAAGGCAACCATTTACCACTCTCAGCGTTAGCGACCAACAACCGTAGCAGCAGCAGCAGCAGCAGCAGCAGGCACAGTGTCCCGCGGTTCTTAGTAGACCGGCGTCCCGAGCTCCTCGATCAAACCGAACGCCGAAGGCAAAAAAGGCAAACAGTAAGTGTTCCCGTGGGAAGGATCGCGGCTGCTGGTGCTAGGAGTAGAAAAAGAGGAAGAAGAGAGAAAAAAACCGCTCAAACGCTCCCCACCACACTACTAAGCGAGCCGTGGTGAGTTTCGTGGTGAAATTGCGGACCAAAAACGCGCACTCGCTCTTCGGGCGCTCGGAGATCGCCCATGATGCAAACGGTGGTGTTAGAGTGTTGGTGGGCTCGACTAGAGGGGGGTGGGGTGGATCGAACTCGAACCGAGGCTCCCACCAACCCCACCACGAAACTGGAGCGGGTTTTTCTTGCGCCGCACGTGACGAAACCGGCGCAGGCTTGGGTGGAAAACTTCAATTTCGTTCAAATCAAGGACTTTCGTGGTGGAGGTGGGTGGGATGAAGTAAACCTCTCGCCCCCCCCCCCCCCCCCACTCCTGTTCCAAGCCAGATCCGACCGTACTCCGAAGGGTGAGTGGGGTGGCTCTCGTTGCCGGTGAAGGCCTTTCGGTGAGCGGACTTCGCGCAAGACTTCGGGCGCGAAAGAAAGCGTCTGCATGTGTGTGTCTGTTGCGCCCGCGTCACGTGCTGGTGGGCTGGGTGGGCTTCGGGCCGTGGGTCTCCCCCTCCCCCCGGTCGGGGCCGGGGCGAGCAAAACGCCAGCCACCCGCTCGGACCGTGTTCATTTGAGTGTTTGGAGCTGTTAGAGACACGTCGCGCGCGCACGGCAACCGTTTTCCACGCAGCAGCAACACCAGCGCCTGCCGGTAGCGTCTGGGGTTTTCCACACCGCCTCCGGGCGGCTCTCGAGCCTCGCAAACCTAACGCACTCTTTTCCTCTCTGTCCACGCGCACAGCCAGCCTTCCAGGAGTGACAAGCGTCCCGGATCTGCAATCAAACGCTCCGCAGCCAGCCAGCCAGTCACGAGTCACGATGAGACCGTTCCGCAGTTGGAGGTGTGCTGTGGCACTAGCTGCCGTCGTCCTGTGCGCGGGAGCGGCGTTCGCCGCACCGAACGTGCGCGTCAAACGCGGCGAGGAGCTGGACGCCGTCGTCCCGGCAGCCGACGCCGACTCCGCCGTCAACCCGCTCACATCGCAGGTAGGTCACCTAGTGGACAGTGTGTGTGTGTATGTGTGCTTGTGTGTGTGTGTGTGTGTGTGTGTGTGTGTGCGTGTGTGAAGAAGCGAGTGTCAGCTGCATCCTGGAAGCTGGACGGGAGGAGTCCGGACTTCAAATTGCCACAGTTGATCGAACGCACCACACCCCTTTCTGTCAGGGACATTGCATAGAGGGGGGTTGAAGATCAGTGTTGAAGGCTGCCAGTGTGCTAATAGTGCCCTCATTGCGTATGCCACACTCACCCAATTCCCCCCCCCCCTCCCCACTCCACATTCCAAGTTGTGGAGACGTCTAAAGACTAATCTCCAGAATAGACACCTCCATCCCAGTGTCTATTCTTACCACAGCCATCCATTAGTCTCCGGACGTCTCCGCAACCTATCCCAACAGGCGCCCAACGGTGTGTGCGATCGAAAAACCAGCCATCAAGATTGCCTAACGCTCCATTAGGCACCTCGGGCGAAAACCGGTCCTAGCATCAGCTGGCGCGCCTTTAGGTCAGCCTAGGCTCCAGTTGCGAGATTCTTTCGCATCGCCCGCTCCAAACAGGAGCCTGTGTAGGCGTTCACAGTGGGAGCTCCCCATTTCTCCTTCTCCGCGTTCGCAGGAGTGCGCAAAATAGAATGTCGAACACGGCGGCTGCCCTTGTGCGCGTGTGCATTCGCCCGCTCGTTATGTATGCAGTTTTGCATGCCTGCAAGCTCCCTCTCTTGCGCCGAATGCTCACAAGGCACGGTTTTTTTTTCATTTTCGCGCGCGCCACGCCCGGCCCGGCGGGGAGATTTCGATTTCTTTCGCCCCACGCGTTCTCGGGACCGTGCGTGCGTGTGTTGTGAATGGAAAAACGATCATTTCGTCCACCCGAGCTCGAGGTCACTCAGGCCCGCGGCTGGCCCGATTGGGGTGAAGCGAAGCCAACTAAGAGAGAGAGAGAAGAAGAAAGAGAGCGTTTCAGCGCGTGCATTAATCAGAATCTGAAAGCTGAGGTGTCCGGTTTTCGCATTCGCAACGCGTTTTGCAACGATGTGAACGATTTAACACACAAAAACAGGCCGCTAACGACCGAGAGGGAGTGAAAGAGACAGCTGGGAGCGCATTAATAACCGTTGCGCCGTGGAAAGCCGTTTCTTTCGTACGCTCCAGCTCCAGATTCGCATGAAAGCCACCAAAAAACGCTCCCTCACAGCCTCCCGCGCTGTCGCGTAATTTCACACGCGCGCGCCCGCGCGCGCTTAACCCTGAAAACCCGTTGAAAGTGAAATGGAAACGGCTCCGGTGCGCGAGGTGAGCGTCCGAGCCCGCTCGATTGCATAATTCGAGCCAGGCTCGTGTTGTATCGTTACGCGATCCTCCGAGAGAGGATCGTTTTCTTCACTGGCCTGGCCGGCGATGTGTTTCCCACCCGTTTCGGGGCCTCTTCCTGCTGAAGGTCACCCCTTCAAATTGGGGGGGCTCGGGCCACTGAACCCGACCCGACGAGTTGCTGCTGGTTTTGCGTAAGGCGGCTCATCCTTATGTCAGCGTTGTGCCAGCTGATTGCGTTACATGGAGCCCGGTGCCGTACCGTGACGTAAAAGGGACTCCACTCGAGAGCGAGCTCCAGGAAGCACCGGGCGAGCATTGTGTCATCGCGCTGCGAGCCGAGCGCTCTCCGGGGCAGATGACACCAGCTGTTTGCTCGCTGCTCTCACCCGAACGCAGCAGCCGAACCGAGCCGAAAGCAACACAAAACAAAAAACGACACCCGAACCCGATTTGCATACGAGCGCAACCCGGGAGAGCGAGAGAGCGGGTCGTGGCGTGGTGACGTAACGCTCGTGATCGTTACCGTTTGCCCCAAATCCACGATGCCGTAATCCCGCTCAGCTGCGTGCTTGGATCTTCTTCTCAGCTGACCTAATTGGTGCGCTTCACACACGCACTCTCTCTCACTCTCCTCTTACGCACGCTTCGCTCTCTCCCAGCTCACTTTCACCGCGCGTTACGTCTCGACAGCGTTACGCTCCTAGAGAGGCTCGTGTTTTTTGGTTCCTGTTTTCTTTTTTTCTGCACTTTCTTCTCACATCCGCACACTCTCACTGCCGCTTTGCTCAACACCCCGCTTATTATGTTTGTGTTTTCTCTCTCTCTCTCTTTCTCCTTTCTCTTTTCTTTCTTTCTCGTGTGCGACACGTTCTGCAGGATGCGGTAGCCATCGGCGACGACCTTGACCGTGACAAGCGCAAAGTGCCCGACCCGAAGTACGAGACCAAGAACGCCATCCTGGGATTCGTGTTTGGAGTGAGTAGCCCGCCCCCCCTTTTCCTCCTTCCGGCCCACCTCCCCATCATGCACTTCCCCGGGTAGGATCGGTATTTTCTGCTCCGGCCGTTCCGGTTGGGCAGCTAACAGAAAAAGACTTCTTTCGTAATGGTACTCACGCAACGCTAACAACACCCCTCGCCCGCGTGCTCGCATCCTTTTTGCCCACCGCCCACCGCCCACTTGCACACAGTGTTCCTTCCTGCAGTAATCAATTAGCCGCCACAAATCCAGCTTCCACCCCCCGTTCGGTGGGCGACTCGCCGCTCTGACCCGGTCACACCGGTTTGACCAGCGGCAACTGGTTTGACGGGTGTCGCGTTTCGAGCGGTTCTTTTTTCTCTTTTTTTTTTGCTTGCCTGCTCCTTCACCTCTCGCACTTCTAAGCTGCAGCTTAGAACGCCGCCCGGTTTGCTCGTACCGCACCGGTGCTTTCTATACCGACCTTCGGACCTGCCCGTTGCCGACGGCGCAAATCAAAAGACTCAACAAGCGACGAACCCGCACCGCCGACGGGATTGAAGTCACCGAATCGGCTCTTTTTTGTAGTTGTTTTTTTTTTGGTCCACGCGCGACAAAAATACGTCATTGAAGTGTCAGATTTCGTTATCCATCAGGTCGAGCTAATGGATTTGTTTAGTTGGATTTTTTTCTTAACACACACACACACACACTTACCGAAAGCTTTCATCCGATTCGTCGACGTATCTCGACCGGTCGCCTTGAGCGCACCGTTGTTGTTGAACTGTTTCAGCCGGCCAGAGTGTGTGTATGTGTGTTGTTTTTTGTCGGTTAAGGTCGTTAGGTTTTTTTTGTCTTTTGTTAATCGCACTTTTTCAAAAATAAATCCCTCGCCAAGCCACCGGGCGGAGGAGGCGGACAGGTTGACCCCAGCTAATAGGTGACCGCAATTTCTTGGAGCGCGTGCGCGCGCGCTGCGATAAACAAATTTGGCGTCTCGAGCCGGGCAGCTTTCAAATCTCAAGTTCATCCAGTGAGAAACCATCCATTCTAATGCCATTTGTCACCGGGTTTAGGACACATCACCTCATTTGCCTTCCCTGTGTTCGGGGCTTTTTTACTTCTTCTTCTCCGTCCACACCACTCTCTATTGCACTTTGGTTTGCCGTTTCACACACCTTCCCTGCTTGGTGTACGTTCATTCCTTCCCATCTTATTCAGATTGACACATCTCGTTACCAGTCTCTGAGGAAGTGTTAAAAAAAGGCTTCGATGCGCGTTGTATAGCTTCCCGCCTGGAGGTATGCAGCCCGCATACGAGTCTTATAGTGCTCCTTAACAGACTCGGCTAGTAAAACGACCTGTACAGTACCTTTGTCAGTTTCGGGAGCTAGAGAAACATCTCCCCGCGACTCTCACCCCACCTTTCCCTTCGAGTGAGGCGTTAGGTGCGTCCGTCCACAACTAATACCATCTCTCCCGCCTCTTCCACATCCACACAAAAAAAAACAAAAACAAAAAACCAAACTCGCGTTTCGTGAACCACTCTGTCCACCTGCCGCGTTGTGCCGCCCACCATCAAAACCCCACGAAAACACACACACACACATGCATACATATTCACACACACTGAATGGCGGCCGGACCCGGTGCCGCTGCAGAAAATCAACTCGTTCATCGACGCGAAGACGCGCTTCATCGACAAGCTGGACCACGCGAACATCGAGAAGAACAAGCAGCACCACATCGAGCCGCCGAAGCCGGTGCCGGACTTCCAGTCGCTGATCTCGTCCGTCATCACGCCGAAGGTGCAGTTCATCACGTCGAAGATCGGCTCGCTGAGCGGTAGCTTCCTCGGCGGCTCGTCCGGCGGCGGCGGCGGCCACAGCGGCGACGACGACCACCACGGCAACGGTGGTGGCGCGCCCCAGCTCGGCAACATCGTCTCGTCGCTGCTGAAGCTGTCCGGTCCGATCCTGTCCGGCTCGTCCGGCTCGCAGCACGGCGGCTCGAACACGGTCTCGCTCGGGGACCACGACGACGACGAGTAGAGAGGCTGACAGGGAGAGCTAGAGGGGGAGAGGGGGAGGGGGGCGAGTGGGAAGGCGACGAGCGCCCGAGTAGCTCCTCAAACACCTCATACCATACCGCTAGGGCGCTCACCTCCTCCACCTGAAGACTCCCACACATACACCCATAACACAAGTTTGCGCATACGATCACCCTCATTCTCGACCACTCACCCACATACACTCACACACACACACACACACACACTCACACTCGTCCCAGCTCCCACCACCCAGACGCACAGTCCCAAGGGACGCGTTGTCGCACGCGATTGCATACATTCTGGCGCATGGTATGCTATCATGCGCGCATTTTTTTCTCATTTTTTCTAGAGGAAAATGGAACATACTGGGTGTTTGTTTTTTTGTGCGGGTGCCAGGACGCATGTGTGTGTGTATGTGTGCGTGTGTGAGTGTGTGTGCGCACAGCATACGTAAAGCGTAGCGTTAGGATATATCGGAAATTGATGCTTTTATTTAATTCGTTCGCGCGCGCCTCTAGCCTCGTTTTTTTAAGGCACGCGGAAAGCGGAAACCGAAACAAACGGGGCGAGGGAAACGAAGGCAGCAGAGGCAGGCAGGCAGAGACAGAGGCAGGGAGGGTTTTAAAACGTTTAGCAACAGGGGAGAAAAAAGAAACTTCATTTACTCGTTATTTTAATTATGTTTATTTTCCGTTTCATTCTCTTCTTTCTCTCTCTCTCTAACTCGCTTTCTTCACTTCACTTACAATTTCTCTGTTCATCTCTCTCTTTCTATCTATCTATGGACTATCTATCTACCGTTTTCTCTTTCCTTGTCTTTACTTTGTTGATTTAATTATTAGTTAATGGGTTTTGTTATAGCCTGGTTGTTGATCGGCAAAATACTTACGTTACTTCCAAATTGGGCCTCTCCCAAGGCCGCCCCCGAGTAGAAACTAGTGCAGAAAAGGCAAACAAGCAGCGAGAGCGAAGCAACAAACCAGCTCAAACCAGTTCCAGGATCAATAGGACTCAATAGGCACCAATTGCAATCGGGTACACGGGCTGGCACTCACTTTGGAGCGCCGTGTGCGTGTTTCCTTCTTATTCTTCCTCTTTTTTTGCCTTCTTACTGCCCCACGGAAGGGAACGAGGGGGCAGTGCAGCGAGCGAGGTGGATACTGCTCGCGTGATAGCTAGTATTTTGTTCACTTTATTTTTGCTTTTAAACCTGAAAGCACCCTCAGCCTGGGTCGCTGGTAGGCTTCGTGCGGTGGACACCCGCGAAACCGGACCAAAAACCGGACCTTAACTAGAGCACAGGCGGAGGTGGAGTGATGTGTGTGTGTTGAGGGGGGAGGTGGAACCTCCCAGAAGAAAACCAGAACACACACGCCCACACACACACACACACACACCCACACACATTGACACACACACTCACATGAGCCCGTGAGGGTAGCGGGGGCCCATAGTTGTAGGTTTGTACGCGTCACTATTCTCCTCAATTCAAGTTTTGTACATAATGGATATAATAAAAACAAATGCAACTCTTATTCACAACAAACGTCGCAAGCGTCGTGTGTTTTTTGTCTCGTTTCTCCGGTGTGCTCCGTTTCCCTTTCTGGTGGGTCCTGCGTGACTTGTCTGCATCCGTCGAGCGATTCTCTGGGCGATAGGTGGATGTCCTAACTAGCCGTTTGGTTGTAAACCCAGCTGTCACTCCTTATTAACTTCTTCGTGCATGTGGGGTTAAGTGAGCATCAACAGCAACCCAATGAACGTCCCCGTTCTCTCCGCCTACTCCGCAGGCCAGCAAGCAGTCGGCGCAAGCGGTGAAGGACGCGATCCACCCGACGAAGGCGCCCATCCCGGTGACGACCGACGACACGCCCGACTTCGACCGGCAGAAGGTGTCGCTCCAGGTGCCGGACGAGCTGTTCGGCAGCTCGTTCACGCTCGTGACGAACATTTCCGGCCGGTTCGGCGATCTGATCATGGTAAAACGGGCAGCGCTGGCGCCCAGGTGTTCCCCGTGCTCACCCGTTTTCCTTCTCGCTCCTATTTCGCCAGAGTTCCGCCCGCCGGGCTGGCGAGTTCTTCTGGGTGTTTCAGCCACTGTTCGGCAAACACCTGACCATCGAGATACCGACCACGACGACGACGACGACGACGCCCCGCACGACCACGACGGCCCGCGCCGCCAGGACGACCACCGATGCCGCGCTCGTGCTCGACCTGCTCTCCGGTGCGACCGACACCAACGCCATCTAGGAGGACCTAGGAGGCGACCTATCGCTGTACTCGTTGTTTTTTTATTTTTTCTTGTTTTTTTGTGGTACTCTCGGTCGGCGTTTCCTAATCACACACTGCGCCACGACACGTTTATTTATTCACCGCACACACATACACACACGTTTACTCGTTACACACACACACACACACCAACACACTAGCTCGTAAGCGACGCCGACGCCAACTTGGATAATGGTGTTACGGTGCTTAGTAGTCGTAAGTGGGCAAATAAAGTGAACATCATACTCCGCAGCCGTGTCGTGTCAGCGCAAGCTTCGCGAACTCGCGCCTGAAGGTAGGCAAAGGCGCGTGCGCCACTTTCGCTCTCTATCCGGCCGGGCAGGTGCCTGTGCTTATGCAATGGCCACTCACGCGGAGGCTTTCGCTTTCCGGCTCTGAGAGCGAAAGAAAGCAAGAAGGGGCAGGAACGAAACAGAAAGTGATGCCTGGCGGGAAACGGGCGCGTGTGAAAGTGCGCGGAAGCTTTCGCGCTCTTCCTGCCTGCTGGGCAGGAAGCGATCGTTCGCCGAATAGTTGCTGAGGCAGGGTATCGATGGCTTGGGAGAGTTCTTCTTGCACGGTACTACGGACGCGAACAGATCTAAGTCTGCCATTTCCGGTTTTCTTCAGTTGAGTTTCGAACCCACAGCCTTTGGTGTGTAAGACCTTGCACAGGACCTGGGCACCCCTAACGTCGTTGAATACCACCGTCAACACTATCTTCCATACTGTTACCACCTAACTAGGAAGAAGACGTAGTTGGTAACTTTGAGAGCGGAAATTCCGAAAATGGAAATCAATCAATGATAGATTTTCAGATGTTCAGAGAATCAGCTCCACAAGTTCCACCATCGTATCGGCTGCAGTGTCGCAATCTCTGCCTTTAAGGGGATGAAACATGCCCTATCGACAACCATCTTCTATAAGTAAAGCTCGCTTTTCACATAGGCTGATGACATAAACTTAGCTTAATTGACGGCTCTCCTATATTGAGGTCTACCAAAACCCGAGGAAAACCCAAGTTTTTCACCTGCGTAGTCGTTCAAAACTTCACCCGCCCTGGGTCAACTGTCAGCTCTGACAGTTTGGACATTAGACACAGGACAGCCTGAAGTCCCGCTACTCACTTACGCCGCTGAGACTTGGAGGATTGATTCTAGAAATGAGAAATTTAATTCGGATCGGATTCTACGGACGAACCCTAGTAGAATCGATTCGAATTCCGATTCCAAATCCGGGATCGTCGAAACCCGGACTACGATCTCTTGGGATTTAGATCCGATGCAATTTCCAATACAAACTTTCACGTTGAATGGTACAACCTCACATTAAAATAACCAAAAAAACGTATTTGTACAAACGAATGACATCAATCCAATCAAGTTTTACTATTAGACAAGGTTTGTTGATGGAACAGGTTGCTGCGTTGTCACTAATGGTGGGTTTTACATTTTTCATTTTACATCTCATCTTAAAGCTACGTTAGGAAGATGTGGACAAAATAAGAGAACGGAAACAGCCGAACGAAATGTGTTGGTCAAACAGGTCACCCACAGCGTTGAAGTCAGATAGCGCGCGCAGCCAAAGGTTTTGGAGTTTTGAAGAGAAAAAAAGGAGTTTTGTAATTTTACCAACTGTGCCCCAGAGTTTTAAACACACATTAGAGGAGTATCATATTGCTATAGACATAAAAATGGCCTGTCAGTTGTTGGTAATGTGTGTTGTTGCTATACATTCCATGCAGATTGCAAATTAAAGGGTAATTTGATCTGAAGCAACCTTGAAATGTTCTTCCGTCTATAATATCACACTGGCCATTCGCTGAAAAATAGTTGAAAAAAAAGTTTCGGTTGGACAGTAGTGTAAAATTGTGTCAGCGAGGAGTGGTATGCACTAAACCTTGATATTTATGTGTAGGCGGGATTCGGATTAACATCCCTGATGGGATCGAAGTTTTCCATCACTAATTGACTTTGGATTGTTCTGGGCTGTTGATTCTTCTGTTTGTGGACAGTAGAGAAGCTTCTACGATGAAGATCTGTATGGCCTGTACTACGAAGTCAAGATATAGATATGACCGATAAGATATAGTCACTAGCAATAGTCTCGGAGCAAAAATCATGTTTAATTTTTATTACTCATTTACGTCAGTAGCCAATTTCAATGTGTGTTGTTATTATGGCTTTTTGGAAAACCAGATCAGGATCGGACCTACCAAACCCCAGCTTGCCTTGAGCGTATCCACTAATCCGTGCTTGGTACACGCGGCGACCGCTTTCCTTGACCTATAAAAACGCGATATTGAAATTAGTTGCCTGTTTTTGCTGTCACCTTTTCTTCGCGTACGTCGGCGTTTAAAGGTTGTCCCCCGAAAAAAAACCACCCCCCAATATTCAATTAGTGCGTGCGTCGATCAAGCACGCACGCAGCCGGACTCCTAATCACGCTAATGATGCATCCTTGTGCGCGTTCTCACGCCGTTGGCGCGATTCGGCACGCGTAATCAAATGTCAGTCGAGGTTAAAGTGCGTACCGTTGGCGAACGCGCAACGCTAGCGGATCCTACACTTTCACCGGGGCGCACACGCTCCGCTAGAGGCGCCAGAGGGTTGCCGATTGCGTTCGATTTGACAAGATCGAGCGCTTCCGGGGGGCGGCCAACCGGGGCGTGAAGCGCGTTGGAACAGTTGTCGCCGCGGACGACACGATTCACACGGGCGTCCGGCGTAACAGAGGGGAATTGGAATTCGCGTAACATTGTGCACAGTGTCTCGGAAGTAGACGACCTCGACACGCGTGTCATGTGCCAGCGAGAACCTTCCATTCTCCGAGTGCACTAGAATTATGCGCACACACACAGGTCCGAGCTGCAATTGCAGCTGCGCTTGAGAACTGTCCGTGCCGTACTTGGCGACTTAGTCGGTTTGAGTTGTCCGGTTCGATAGGGTCGAAGAGGATGAAGTTACCCGGTGCTCTGGAGTCGTTTGGTGCGGCGGTGCTCTACCTGAGCGTGATGTTGCTACTGAGTGCACGAGTTGACGGTAAGGCGATAGACACGTCACGTGGGTCAAGTTCTCCAAACGATCTCGTAGCGACGGTGTTGGAGTCTTCTACGGCGGCCTCACCTGTGGAGACGACGGTTGAGGATGAAACAACCACCACCACCACCACCACCACCACGATCAACCCTAAGCTCAACGAAGTCAGCGACGACATTCCGACGTTCAACCGCGGCCAGGTCTCGCTGGATCTTCCTGGAGATCTGTTCTCCTCCACGGCCAACTTAACGCTACGTCTGCGGAACTTCATCGCCGGGCTCATCACGGTAGGTTCGCGGACTCGCCAGCGGTATACCCAACAGCTAACCCTTCGATCCATCCTCCAACAGCGGACGTCCGTGCGGATAGCGCAGGTGGTGCGATTCTTTCAGCCCCTGTTCGGATATCACCTGATGATAGACATACCGAAGGAGCTGGACGTGTAATGTAAGAAAGCGTGCTGGTACGGGTTGGTGCCTCGCAGCAGATTGTAATAATTTATTCACCCACACACACACACACCTTCGCACAGGCTAGGTCACTACGCTAGAGAATTAAATAACTTAGATCCACCTGCAACCACGTCCACCTGTTTTTTGTTCGAGTTCAACCAAAAAAAAAACCGGAGCGGATCCACCAAGACCATCCTACTCCCGACCCGGACCCGGTGTCGGTATTTGGATGTACAAATGGCGACCCGCGATCGGTTGGAACAGCTGCATGAACCGGGCCGTGCGTATCGCCGTGTTCTGCGAACGAGAGAGCGAGAGGTTGAGGTTAGGGTTCAGTGTCGAGAGCGTGCGTGGAGCGGCGTCCCTACCGTGATGAAGTCACCGAACAGCTTGGCCGCCGCCAGCACGAAGTTGGTCGCGTTGCCGAACAGCTTCCCCGGCAGCTGGAGCATGATCGTCCCGTCCGGGTTGAACTGCGGCACACCGTCGTCCTCGCGCCGGCTGCTGCTCCGGTCCGGACGCGGCCTCACCCGTGGCACTGCGGTCGTCGTCGTCGTCGTAGTCGTCGTCGTCGTCGTTGAGGTCGTCGCCACCCGGATCCGCTTCATCTGCTCCAGCAGGTCCAGGATGGCGTTCGCGGCGGCCCACTCCTCCGGGCGGTGTTTACGCTTCGCCCGGTACACCTCCTCGCCGATGCCTTCCTGCAAAACGGCCCCGAAAAAAAGGTCGTGTCAGGTCGTCCGATAGCGTCTCGCGTGTCATACGCTGGACGTACGTGACAGGCACGCATTGTCTTTCACTCCTTCGTCTCTCATTTATTCCGAGAAAATTAAACATCGCCTCCACCATCTCCGCTGTCTGAAGCAACAAACGACACATTCATCACTCAGACCCTGTCCCTTTTGGGGTCGCGCGCATTTTTCTGTTTCTCATTTCGCTACTTCCTTTCTTCCTTCGGTTCCATCCTCGCGCGCGCCGTTTCGGATGTGCAAGGTTTGATTGATAGCGCCGGAGACTTCGACTGCGAATGACGAATGTCTGTTACGCGAACACAGACACACGCGTGAATGGGGACTTCGTCTTGAGGGCGTTGCGGGTGTTGTTTTTTTGTTCCCCGCGTTGTGTCTGATGTACAAAATTTAATTTTATACATTTTTTTGCTTCGTTTGTTGTCCGCCGAGGTTTTCTTCGGATGAGGCGTTAGGTACGTAATCGCGCGTGGCGTCCTTATTCAACCACGTTCCGCGTCGTTTTGCGATAGTAAGAGGCACTGCATTGCATACCTTGCGACTGCCCAAGTTCCCGCGTATGTTCCGGTTGCGGTTGCGCCATATGTGTATTGCCAGTGCATCCAAGCTGCACGAGCTGCTCACGCAAGTGCTGCATAATCGGATGCGCTAAGCGCAGCTAGTGCTTTCACACGCTCCAAACGTCTATTGGAGAGCGAAAGTGAAGCGTGTGGTTCACTTTTCCGATTATTCGTATACAACACGCACATCACGACATGGAGAACTACGCACAAGAGTATGGAGGATCGAGGAGTTGAAGTTTCGGTAAAACATTTCCTTGGAACACGACAATTCTTAACTTCACGAGCAGTATCACGAAGAAATTGACTGATGTCCCCGCTCACCAAGACGTTGATTGAAGTGTTTCCAACAAACTTGGATGTCCAAACATTGGGACATTGAGTTCTCCATCGTTTGGTCGTTGTTTTTGGACGATTAATAAAGATCTTCTTCACGCACACGTTCGGACTTCACTCCGCCAAAACGCATCATCACTGCGGTAATGAGTCACGAACCAAAAAACCAACTTCCGGTGAGCGTGTCTTCGCCTTTGCAGGTTGATTGGGCGTCTCGAATCTGACTCGTCTGGCGGCATTGAAATCGGCTTCCTCGGCATCTTCATCACTCACCTGCCACTGTACCGGGTCGAGCGCACGGTTGAGCTGCTCGTCCACCGGCGACCCGACCGGGGCCGCCCCGGCAGGACAGAGCGCCGCCACCGCCACCGCACACCACACCATCCGCCATCCCGCCATCGCATCCAGCACTCAACGGGTCCCGCTTCTGGGTGTTCCGGTTCCGGCGCATCCGATTCGCATACTCGACGCGAGCGAGAGAAACCAAGCACTTGTTCTATTTCCACTCGGAACTTCCGGTTGCACGGCAGACGGTCCAGGCGCGCGCGCACGTGCGTTTCGTTCAACAATTCGCCCACGAATGCCCGCACGAAGACGCGCGTACGGTACGCTTCAGTAAAAATCTCGCCGAACCCAGCGGCTCTCCAACGCTTCCAACGTTTCCCCTCCTGCCGCCGGTCGTCATTCTCACGGCACACGCACGCTTTGTCTTGCGGGCTGGCTCTGTCACGCTCGCCGTTCGTCACTTTCTCTCCCTGTCGCACCAGCGCACAGGGAGCCGTTGCGCATGAGAAAGTGGCCGGGAGGAACAGCCGCGCGCACGCTGTTTGCGCTCTTGTTGAGCGCGTGTTTTCTACGTCTGCCGTCAACCTTTGACTTCTTTATTGATTGTTTTGCTGCGCGCCCCCGGCCGGATCTATCGGGCAGGCTCGTGTTGGAGCTCGAGTTGCGCTGCGCTGGAGAGATTCTGTGTAGTTGGTGCGTGGGTTGCCGGCTGAGACTTGTACGCGGCTCCATTGTACGACCTGTTGGACGTCCGGGGAGACATTCTTTGGAGGCGTTGCGTGTGTCTCCTCAGGTCACACGGAAAGCCACATCAGCCCGGAGGACACGCGATGGGCGTGTTCGAAACAACCTGTTGATGAGTTGTCACGCGTCATCGGGCCAGCCTTCCCAGCTCTCCCGACGGCCTAATTGCGCGAGTCCCCTTTGCCCTTTGCTGCCGGGCGACCTTATCCACCGCCTTGACAGGGCTGTGTTGCTCTCTTTGGATGTGCCTTTGGATGTTGCTGCAGGTTATGTGCCTCCTTCCCCACGGAGTCTCCGACATGCTCCACTTGCACTGATAAGGGTTGCGCGAGAGAAAGCGAACGGGTGGAATGGCGCGGTAAAACACGAGCAATTTCGATGGTTATCGCATCGCCGTGGCGAGGTAGGGGAAACGTAACCGCGCAGCTCACGCGAGCTGCGTTGTAATCCGATCCGCACCATCCAACACGCGGCGGTGGAACTGTTTGCCGAGGTCCACTCCCACACGGCGCAGTACACGGATCCTTACTCTCACGGGGCGGCGGCTCACAGGTACGCCGGTCACCTAATTTGGGCCGGCAAAAGAGTCCCCGAAGTCCGACGCCCGAATGTATGCCCGGCTGTGTGCAAATAATCGGCAAAGTCGCGCGTTTACCACGCTTTCTCGCGCACCTGGGCGCAACACACAGGCCCGCCCGTTCCGAAGCCGGCCCGCTTCCTCCCTAATGGCGGTTGCACAATGGCGGCGTAACGCGTGCGTGCGACGTTGCATTGCCCAGCTCGGCTGGGTCATGTACACGCGCGGCTGCCGAAGGGTCGCTACCGAGCCGGCAGGTAAGGGTGCATCCAATTCCGACCCCGAGAAGACATCTCCAAAGCGAGCGAGCAAGCGAGCGATCACGAGTTCGATGATTGCCACCTGCGCGCAGGGGGCTAATGGCGTCTTTATGCGGGCTTCCCGGTCTCGGGCCACCGCCACCACCAACGTCGAGATCGTGCTCTTATTGTGCTCGATTCGCGCATCAATTCCAAGTCCTTGCCAGCTCCATTAACGCGCGACCGAATGGCGGATCGAAGCATCGCGAGTAGTTCGTGATGTACGCCAAGCAGAAGAAGAAGAAGAAGAAGCAGAAGAGTCCCAAAAGCGCCGTGACCAAAAAAATAACCGGTTTAATCGAGGAGAAATTGAAAAATAAATTACATACTACCCATACCCGGGCGAACCGATCTGACAGGTCGCGTCACTGTTCTGTGTTTTTTTTTTTTTGTTGTTGGTCCAAACGTACATAACATCGAACAGCGTTCCGGTGATGGAAATCAATTTTTAATCTCCACTAAATGGTAGCTTCACACGCGAAGCGGTTGCGCGCCTAGCGCCATCGCGGTGTCCGCGCGAACCGCACATTAAACTGTCGTTTGCGAAGTTATTCTTCGCCGACACGGGGGGTCACCCCGCCGCAGTGATATGGGTCAGTGAGATTGCGACAGCTGGCAAAGAAAGATCGGATGTGCGATCGTTGGTGTGCTTTTTGTTTGGGGAAAGCTTCGCGCCTGACGGTAGGCAGCCCGCTTAGCCGGACGAACGATCCGAGCTTGAGCTTGCGAGTTGGAGTTGGAAGCTTCGAAGTTTTGGTATGGGACTTCAAAGCGAACTGCTGTGCCGACTTCATATACCTTCTCAAGATATACTATAAGCTGTGCTTTATCTGTGCAAAGCTTTTGAAAATCGGTATCGGAAAGATGCTTTGTTTTGAGTCCATCTGTAGCCCTCACTCTATTAATATTGTACAATTCGAGTTCTGCTCTGTACTCCACTCTAGAGATGCTGTAGGCTGAGCTTTTTCTGAGAAAAGCTTTTGAAAATCTGTATCGGAAATAACTTCAGTTCTGGGTTCTTCTAGGCATTCTGCTTGTTTGTGCTTTTTATCCATGCTAAGCTTCTGCTAGTTCCACCTTCGAAGATCGGTATCGGCAGGATCTGAAGATCTGGAATCTTCTCTAGCCCCCACTCTAGACATATTTTAGACTTTGATTTTGCTTAGCAAAGCTTTTTTTTAATCGGATCGGAATGATCTGGAGTTCTGAGTTCTTCTCTTGTTCCCCACACCTACACATAATGTAGGCTGTGCCTTTTATTTATGCAAAGCTTCAGCTAGTTCTGCCCTTGAAAATACGTATCACACAAGATCTCAAGTTCTGAGTTCTTCGCTGTTCCCCATGAAAGATATAGTGTAGACTCTGCTTTATCTATGCAAAGTTTTAGGAAATCAGTATCGGAATAGTCTTTAGCTATGAACTTGCCACTCCTCTAGACATATTGAAGACTTTTTTGGGTGCATGAAGTGCTTTTTTGGGCAAGGCTTTTGGGAATCGGTATCATCAAGATTATACTTCCTCGCTCTAGACATACTACATACTACAGGCGTGATTTTATCTCTGAAAAGCTTCAGACAACTCCGCCGTTGGAAATAACTACCGGTAAGATCTGGAGTTCTGGATTTTTCACTAATCTCCACTCTAGTCATACAATAGATTGTGCTTTTTTATCCGTCCAAAGCTTTAGCTAGTTCCACCTTTCAAAATCAGTATTTTAAGTTCTGGGGGTTTCTCTAACCTCCACTCTAGACATATTGTGTAGATATAGACTGTGCTTTTTATCTGTGCAAAGCTCCAGCTAGTGCTGCTTCTAAAAATTCGTATCAAAAAGTTCTGGAGATCTGAGCACTTCTTTAGCCCTTTCTGTAGATATAATATGCTGTGCTGTTTATCCTTTTAACGCGTTAGGTAATTCGATTCGATAATAATCGATATCGATGAGATTAACTGTTCTGTTTTTGTTTTTTCAACATCTCTAGAGATATTGCAGACTGTGATTTATTTATGAAAAGCTTTTGAGAATCAGTATCTCAAAGGACATCAGTTATGGGTTATTTAAAGCATCCACACTAGATATATTGTAGACTATGCTTTTTATCTGTGCAATGCTCCAGCTAGTTCCGCCTTTGGAAATCGATATCGGCAAGATCTGTACATCTGGCTTCTTCTCTAGCCTCCACGCTAGACATATTGTACACTTTGCTGTTTATCTGCGCAAAGCTCCCTGCCGTTGCGCCTCTGGCATCCGTATCAATTCTGCAGCTTCAGATTCTTATCTTTTCCCTTCCGCTAGATACACGGTAGAATGTGCCTTACCTGTGCAAAACTTATGCAATTGGGAATCGGAAAGATCTACGTTCTGGGCTCTTCTCTAGCACCCCCCTTCCAGATGTTTATCCGTACAAAGCTCCAGCTAGTTCCGCCTTTGGAAATCGGTATCGGCACGATCTGGAGTTCTGCGTTCTTCTCTAGCCCCCACCCACACTTATACCAGGTAGCTAGGCATTGGGTTTGGCGATTGGCGGGAAAATAAAATGAAAGGCATCGCACATGCCATATGCAAGAGCGAGAATGAGACGGAGAGATTGTGTGTGGCGTGTGCGTGCACAATGCGACACCGGCGGTGGGAGCGAGAGCAGGAACGCTCGGGAGGGAGGCGACCGGGGAGCAGTAGCACACAACGACTGCAACACACCGCATAGAGCCATTCATCGATACACCGCGTGTGTCCACTGTGAGCACTCGCAATCGGCGCGTGGTATTTTTCTTCTTCTTCTCTCTGTTTTGCTACTGCTGTTGCGTCTGGCGCGCTGGAGCCGTGTTTGTTGTTGTTTGCTGCCCTGCAATTGCGCTATCAAACTTAGTCCACATGCGCACGCGCGCGGAGTGTTTTCGGTTGCGGCTTGCTGGAACCGCTCGACAGTGTGCTTTGGGACAGTGTGCTTTTTTGGAGTTGCACATCCCCGGGGATGTGCTGCTGAGTGTGTGTCTCTTCGTTGCAGCAGTGTTCCAGACCACCGGCAGCCACCAGTTAGCGGACAAGGTATGCAGAGATAGCTTAAGCCCGCGTGTGCCCAGTGTATCCGGTCCACCTTGACCGTAGTCGATAGTCGCGCGTGATTATGCACAACCGCAAGGTCTACCGCGCGGAGATGTGCGTTCCAAGAAACGCGGTGACATCGGACGTCGGCAGGAGTGCGTTGCGTATGCGCCTCTCGTCGAAGTACTCGCTTTGTGGACCGCTCCCGACCATTGTGCCCGCTGTCGAAAGTGCGAACACGCCCTGGCCGAGGGTGGTCACGCCAAGAGCCCGCCCGTTCTAGCCAACGCCGCCAACGCCGCGATCAACCATGGCTGCGGACTTGCGCAACCAAGATGGCGCGCAAGATCAAGTTCGAAGCCCCGAAGACCGAACCGATCAACCGATTGTACAACAAAGGAAGAGGCGAAGGGCCGAAGACAATTCGAAACCAGCCCGGTGTGTCTGTCCGGCTAATCAAACGCGTACGGCTCGGTACCGTTCGCGTTACGTCAGTGGATTAATGGCGGCGGCCGGCGGGGCGGTGGTCATTGAACACATCTATTAGTCCAATTATGTCAATTTATTCACCAACCGTACCTCCCTCGCTTGAAGGACACAGTGTGAGTGAGCGTCCAGCACGTGCGAGAAGGAGAGAAAGAGCACACGAATGGAAGCGCACTACGTCAGACAGACAGGCTCATTGTCAAAAAAAAGGAAATGGCGACAGGGGTAGTACACGCTCGCACGCTCGTCCAATCGGAATCAATATCCCGATTAGTCGCTCGCAAAAAGCGTCCAAACAGTGGGCTTGCCCCATCGGGGCCTAATCGCTAAATAGTGCCATACGCGCCCCATTTTCGCAACGACCCACGAGATCGGATTAGCTGACAGAGGGCTCGGCGGCCTGTTGTACTCCTTGTTTGCCCTAGATTGCGCGAGATACACACGGGCCAGCCGAAACGGGCGCCAGAAAACGGTTAACAAACCTACCAAACAAAGCAAAAACTTTATGAGAAGCTCGTTTCGCTCTCGCTCTCGCCCTCTCTTTCGCCCTCTCTTTCATTTGGATTCCTCCGCAACGCTCACTTTCACTCTCGGGCGGTATCGAAGCGCGCGGTGCGCGTCTTTTCGCTTTCGGGGTTAAGTGTTTATGCATTTTCACGCTCGGCAACGCGCGGTCCGACCGGCTCGGTCACTTGGTCACTCGGTGAGGAGGTCTGGTCCGTATTCGTGCGCTCGATTCCAATTTCCTCTCGCAACCACGTCGGCCCCTTTCCGGGCCGCCAGCAGGTTAAATAATGCGCACGCCGACTTCAGAAACCCCAAAAGGGGGCCGATACCGATCGAAGTGTTCCCGAAACACGGGAGCGGTGTGACGACCCATCAATCACGGCACGGAATACGGGTCGGGAGTTGAAGACTCGGGGGAACGCGACAGTCGCAGATGTTCGCCACCCCTGCCTTACCTGGCATACAGCGGCACTGGGAACGTGCGTGGACGTGCTGTATGCTTCTTTTTGCTGTTGTTGTTGTTGTTGTTGCAAACCATGTTGTTTTTCGTTTTCGCAACCGACTCGACCGGCAACAGCAAAAAATTCGCGTCGAAATAAGCCAATAAAGTGGTGTGTGGATGGCTTAACGACGGTGCGTTGGGCAATGCGTCCCGGTGCGATGATGGGTCTGTAATCAATGCCCCCCCGTAATGGTGTACGCCCGCCTGTCAAAAGGTCGCCATTAGCGGCGCGGGTGATCACCCGTCTAATGTTCACCTCACGCCGCCATCTTGATGAGTTTTGCGGGGCCCGCTGACAGTTCTCGGGTGTAAACAAACGCGCCGCACACCGTGGGATGTCATTCACCTGCCTCGTCTTGGGTTGATGGCTGTGATGGCGCCCGCTCCGGTCCCTCGGCTCACACTTCCGACCGTTTGACAGGCATTGTTGGGCGCGATGTGATCTCTCCAACGTGCGGGTCAGTAGCCTTGCGGGCGGGTTGCATATAATTACCCGGGTGGAGGTGTTGGACGCACTGGAGAGGCCCGTGCCGGCCAAGGCCACAGCGATGGCAACCGCCCGATGATGTCCCAACTTCTTCGTCCCAAGCGCTTCGGGCGTTACGCAACTCGGGACAGCTTCTGGAGCAAGGTGATCTTTCGCGCAACAGGTTCCTCGTGCCCCCCAAGGTCTGTTTATGGCCCACGGCTCGGCACGAAACAAGAGGGAAGCAACATTTCACCAGCTCAACCAGTTTCGGCGAGTGTTGCCTTTTGGGTTTTACGCTTTCTGTGCCCGTTCTGTTTTTTTTTTGCTTCTCGTCGTCGTTTGTACACGCATGCAGTTTTATGTCGTCCAGTTCCCTCTCCGTGAAAGCAAAACTGCATGGTCGTGGGCTCGACGGGATCCTGGCCCCCAAAAACTAGCCGTCCGCGCCAGATCCTGGCTCAGTTGCGAGTGAACCGCGAGCCGGTTTAAAGACTTTCCCAGCGCGAGCGAGCGCAGTTCGCGAACCCGCTCATCATTCAATCAAAGTCATCATTCAGAGCGAGCGGAGTGCAAATGGCGGTGCAGCGAACACACTGGTGGCAGCTGGCGGTAGTGTTGGCCATCTTGGTGGCGTTGGTGGCGCTCGGCGAGTGTTTCCCGGTGTCCGGGGGCCGGCTGCGGCGTGTCCACAAGTCCACCTACTCCGAGTCGACTGGGACGGACGTGCAGAAGACGGCCGGCGGCCGGCCGTTCACGGCGCGCAAGCTGGTGACGACGACGAAGACGACGGTCGCGACCGCCACGACCACGACGCTGCGGCAGCGCGTCGACCAGGCGGTGCAGAAGGTGCGCGCCCGCTCGAAGGAGCTCCAGATGGAGCAGGAGCAGAAGCGCGTTTATCGGAAGCTGCGCCGGGACGAGAAGCGGCAGCAGGAGCGCGACCTGGCGCCGCCGGCCGAGCCGATCAACCCGCACCACCTCAACATGCCGCACTGCCCGGCCGGGAAGGTGTACAACGGGCGGCGCTGCGTGGTGATGGGCAAGTCGCCCAAGCACTAGGGAGTAGTTTCGGGTTGCGCTAGTTGTTAAGATAAGCTTCGGATGAATAAATGGTACGCCCTTTCACGACCCAAACTTGCCCGCGTGTTCAGTGATCCTCCGCGCGTCTTCCTGGTGCTGCCGTTACCGAGCGTGCCTGCGCGTGCGTCGCCCTAGTGTGCGTAACGTGGTTGCCGAACAGCAGCAGCGCGCGTCGCATGTTGCGAACCCACGCCGTGATTACATCTCCACCTCATTACGGCACATTCTGCGCGTTGTGCGCCGCGACGCACGCCTTTGTTTGGATGCAAATGATCGAGAATGAATGTGGCGGAAACATCCACGAAATAGTTATCCGGATGCAGTTGGGAACATCGGGCGAAGGGCAGTGATTATGTTTTTTTTCTCTCTCTCTGATTTGTTTGCTCACGCAAGCGTTGGAATCGGACGTTTCGGAGGTTCTTGCCTGGTCTATGCTAACTCCGACGCACACTACCTGCTCATGCGAAGCGATGCGGCAATGTTGCCGGCATCCGACGTCTGCCCTTTGTCTGGTCGTTGTTCGCGTGTATTTCCGCGGTCATGGAAGCCTTTGGAGCTGGTCGTGAGCTAGTCTTCCTCTTGCCTAGGGACATGACTTGCACCGTACGACTTAGTAGATGGATACTTCCATCAAACCCAGCTATTCAGCATTTGCTCAGATGGGATGTTGGAGCCTCACCTGCTTGTCGTAACCCACTTCCACACACACAACCGAAATCGCCCTCTCATTAGGCCACTTTTGGCCCTGAGTTTGTCTCCAAACTTCGCGCCAATGTCCCGAGCGTCGCCTTCACCTTGACGTGTGACGCGTGGAACTAAAAGAAAATAGTCCACTTTAGCGCACAATGGCACACTCATTGCCGTCCCCCCCACTTCTCACTCTGACAGAAGGGCACTTCCGAGTTGCCTTTGCCGTGTCACCGATGGCAATGGTGATGATTTATTGCACGCCTCGCTGGGATCGCACGGTGGTGGGCAAACGAGATCAATACAACACTCGCGCTCCACCGCGGAGATAAGCAAACCCAGTAACCTTTAGCGCAACCTGTTTCTGCTCGCCCCGCCGGGTAATGACTGCGTCCGAGTCGTGTCGGCATCGACAGGCAGAACAGGCACCGTAAGATGACAGTAGTTTATTTACCAGCGCAGCTGCAAACTCTTTCAGTAGCTTCAGTAACTTTCAACCGGGGTTTTGCTTTCATGTTTTCTGAAAGAAAGAAGAGGAAAGCGTTGTTGTGAGAGGAACCCGCTCACCGACCGATACTGGATGGGACTAATTTTAGACGCACACCGTTCGAAATGTGAACGAACCTCCTCTGCACAGTCGCACGCAAAGCGAGCGAACAGGTTCGGCGAGAGGGGCCGAGCAGTGCAGAAGAGTGAAAGACAAAACGAGTCAAGGTCGTGGCTGAGATGGGGGGGGGGAGCTAAGGTGTTACGCCATACGCGCTGCGCCGCAACGCTCGTGCGCCAGACAGGGATGGCGCTACGGTTCGTGATCTAGTAAGCCTTGGCGGCTGGGATACGTCGGGCTCGCTGTTCGATAAAGCCGTAGAATCGATGTCAAGCGGGTGGCCCGAGCTGGAGGAGTTGTTTAGTCAGCTGACCGCAGGCGCTCGCGCACCGAAACACCGTGTCGTGCCGTGTCGAAATAGTAGTAAAAGCCCTCGCCTGAATGACTCGCCGCCGCTTTCGGTGAGCCACCGCTAGCAAAACAACAATAGTCACACTCGCCTGGGACGCTGCTGCGGCCGCCGAGCGACCGAGAACCGAATGGCCTCCACAAAGCCCCCCACACACACAGCCACAGAGAGATGCAAGCTCGCGCAACGAAACGGGCCTCCCTTCTCTCGGAGTCGCACGGGGGAGGGACGACGCCATCGGCGCAACGGCCGTCGGTAGTAGTCCTCCGCGCTGTGCGAGATCTCGGACACATCTCCGCATCGCTGACGGCGCTGACGGTGGCTTAGGCGTTAGTTAGTCAGTTCTGCCCGCACGGTACGGACAGCGTCGTCCCCATCGTCCTGCCGATCGTCCTCGCACAGGTTGGTACGTGCCTGTGACTACTTTTACCTGTTTGCGAACCCTGCGCAAGGTCGGCCGAGCGCGTTGTCAGTGTTGCATCACGCGCAGGAGCCATTCTCTGGATCGCTCGCAACAACCACAAAACAACCGGGGCGTGACCTTGGGAAGGGGATGTGTGGGCCAGAACGCGACTGGATCGAGGAAGCTCGCCCGTCACAACACCGCGCAAGGTCGAACCACGCGCGAAGGAAGCTGGCCAGTGACAGCGTCGAAGTGGTGTTCTAGTCGTTACCGCGTGCGGTCGTGCTGCGCTCAGCTATCAGCCGCCGTATCAGGATCGCCAATCAAACTACCGCCAGCCTCAATTGATACTCCGAATGCCGCTCTCTCCAATCTCCATTGCAGTGCACCAACGACCGAGAATGTTCGCGTCCGCGTCGTACCCCGGGAAGCTGGTGTTCGTTGCGGTCCTGCTAGTGGTCAGTGCCATCAGTGCCGATGTGGAGCCCGCCCAGAAGCCGGTGAGTGTCGCGCGTTCTTACAGTTCCAGTGCGCCTGGCGCCTAACGTGTGACTCGTTTCGTTTGCAGCACTCACGGCAGCCGCGCGGGTTGGGCTTCTTCCACAAAATCACACACATCGGGTCGCTGCTCTACCAGCAGTACAACGACACCACCTACACGCTGAAGAACGTGTACGACCTGCTCAGCAACGAGTTCACCGACACGTTCACCACCACCACGCCGGACGTGAGTAGCCACTGCCGCTAGTGTGCAGGCCAGCTTCTGATACGCTTCCCCGGTTCCTTCAGCCGCGCACGACCTCGACGACGCCGGACCCGGCCACCAGCACGACCCCGAAGTACCGCATCTCGCGGGCCGAGCTCGGGCGCATCCTGAACCGCAACTACCGCGGCCTGCAGAAGCTGTTCCGGCTCGAGTGGAACGATGCCTGGAACGTGAGTCGCGCACCGTCCCACCACAGGCCACAGTCGCACTCAGCTACCACCCATCACACATTCTCTTTCCAGCAAACGAAGTACAACATCGACGACTACAAGCGGGACCTGAAGAACTCCGCCTTTCCGCCCCGGAACAAAACGGCCGGCCCGATCAACGTCAACCTGACGGTGGAGGTCAACGCGGACCTCAAGAAGCCCTAGGTGCTCGCTCGGGCGCGTCTCGGGCGCCGACGTACACGCACTCTTCACTGTGATATGACTCAATCTCGTTTCGGGAACGCACTCTCCAGAGCCTATAACACTTGTTCCATCCATTTTTTTGTAAGAACTCTAGCTCTAGATCGACATTCGGGTAGGAAGTTAGCATGTTGGGGCGGTGCGGATATCGCCACTCTGGTAGTCACCGGGTAGTATAAGGTGTTTTGTTGTTTGTTTTTGCATTCTGCTGCTTGGCGTGCAATGGTGTAATTAGGTGTGTCGCAAATCGTCAGGTGTAGATAGGACCGATCGGGTAAGCTAATGATACGCGTGCGCGTTATGATATCGTTCCCTTTTTAAAAAAAAAAAGAGTACATCGAAGACACCTCCGGTGCCGGCCGCATACGTGTGTCGCAATAAAATGTATGACGAATCATTTCAAACCACTGCTTTATGTTTGCCTGCAGCCAATACACGGATAGCACCCAGCGCGGAGATCAACGGCGCGGAAGATCGTTTCGAAATCGCGCGTGTGACGAGAGTGTTTGGCCGGTCGGTGGCGCGCCTCGCCGGCACCGTCAAGGTTAGCGAGCACGCACATCGGTGTGCATCTTCGGCCCATTTTGTTGACCACATTGTGTCATCCGCGCGTTCGAGGCGTTCCGTGCGGCTTCTTCCCAACCCGGCCGCTTTCACACCTGGTTGACATTGACTTCGGCACATTTCGCCACCGGCTCGCGCAGAGGAGCGAATCAACGGCGCGGTGAACTTGAGGCGCCGTGTGTGAACTTCTGGCCTTACCTTTGCGCCAGTTCAACGTATTTTGCACGTGTAATTGGCACCTGGCAATTTGGGGTGTTGTGCGAGTTTGTGCAGTGAAATAAAGCAACGTTTATTGATCGGTTCCGTTCGCATAGTACTGACAGAATACTGAATCACCCTCAGTCTTAAGATATGATCCACCGCACCGAGCGGCTGATCAATGTAACATTTGATAATGGATGCCGGGAGGTTTTGTTTCGTTCATCAGCACGTCCGTACTCGTTATCACCAGCAAGCTGAGCCCGGTCTCTATCCTAGTGCCTAATACCTCTGGATAACTGGCAGTGCTTTCTTAGCCGCCCGGAACACATTGCGTCCAAGCCTCTCCTGTGGAGCAGAGAGAAGGAGTACCGAGGTTAGACTGTCACTGTGCCACCGCGTAGTCACACATTGCACGCCTCACCAACCTCTTGCCAAACTTCAAGCGCGGAGCACCCTCGACGGGCTGCACACCAACGACCACCAGCACCGCGATCGCCACCAGCAGGAAGAGCTTCGTGAAGTTCATCGTTGCTTGCGGAGGTCGGAAGTATCGATCTGCAGTGCTGCACGTACCAGGCCGAACTGATGCCAGACACATCCTCGGAGAAAGCTATTTAAAGCGCTCGGGTTGCTTCTGACGAAAGCGTATCCCGATCGGGAAATCCCTTGTGTGTTCGCTCCATGATGACCCTGTCCGATCTGTTTCGAAGATCGCTCTGCTTATGTTGCAGCACACAAACCTGAGACTAGACAGGCGTGCGGTCGAGTGAGAGAGGAATCACCGGCTCTGTCTGTTGTTGTTTTTTGTTGTACTGTCTGGCCCTGCCAAGAACCGAAGGAGACGCTGAAAACTGGAAATAATGGTGCAGATCAGAACAGATGTTGAATTATTCAGTGGTTTTTCTGATTTCTTATTCCGAATGTGGCATCGAAGTTTCTCGAAGTGTCTTCTTAACGTCCACATTTTGTTGACTCTGTCTTCTATGTGCTGTGCTGTTTTTTGTCTTCTTTCTGCTGATAAGATTATTTTGGCAACGATATTCTCGAACAGGGAGCAGGAGTTCTTGTAAAAAATCCGGTTCAACGGCTTATCTCTCAGACACTACGGTTCTTTTACGGTCATTCACTCATGGAAACACTCGTTCGAAGCGTGTAGGAACACAACCAAAAATTTAGCGTTGATCCACCAATAGCGGCGCGTTTAATTAGGGATCGAAGACGCATTTGGGATTCCTCAATCCGAAAACCCACGCTCGGGGAATCCCCTTTTCCGGACAGGTTATCTGAGCCCGTGCGTTGCTTCGTCCTGGGTCCTGGCGGATATATAAAGCCACGCGGTCCTCCCCAGTGGTAGCATCAGTCAGCCGGAAGAACCCAAACTGCTACCCAACTTCAACTCACTCTCTACGTGACATCGACCAACCTCAACCAACAATGAACCTCGGCAAAATCTTCATCTTCGTGGTGCTGGCGGCGCTGCTGTTTCTCGGGCAGGCGGAAGCTGGCAGGCTGAGAAATTTTGGCAAGAAGCTGGTAAGTACGGCTGCTCGGGACGGTGTGACTTTAAGAAAACCCATCGCTTATCTTGCACGTACATCTGCCCTCAACGCAGGAAAGAGGTGGCAAGCGCGTCTTCAAAGCGGCGGCTAAGGTACTCCCGGTAGTGGCCGGCTTTAAGGCCCTCGGTTAGCGGATGCACAGGAACTCCGGCTCCAAAGACGTCATCTCTCTGTACTACGATATCAGTTCCCTAGTTAAACATGCTTCAATCGGAGCACCCATCCACTCGAGCAATGATACTCATATAATATATCAACTTACAACTGCAACAAACTGCCTGCCTATATATGTTTCCTCGATTGCGTGACACGGCGCCCGCTTGTTGTATTTCGCATGTGTGATTGGTGCCTGGCTGATGGGGTGTTGTGCGAGTTTGTGCGTGAAATAAAGCAACGTTTATTGGTCGGTTCCGTTCGCAGAATACTGACAGCAGTGCCCAAGCGTTGGCCAAGCGCTATGTTACTAGCCCGATCACCCTCAGTCTTAAGATACGATCCACCGCATCGAGCGGCTGATCAGTGAAACATTTGATAATGGATGCCATTAGAAATATGTCGGGAGGATTTGTTTCGTACATCAGCACGTCCGTACTCGTTATCACCAGCAAGCTGCGCCCGGTCTCTATCCTAGAGCCTTGTATCCTTGGATGACTGGCAGCGCTTTCTTAGCCGCCCGGAACACATTGCGTCCAAGCCTCTCCTGTGGAGCAAAGAGAAGGAGTACCGAAGTTAGACTGTCGCTGTGCCACCGCGTAGTCACACACTTACCAACCGCTTGCCGAACTTCCAGCGCGGAGCACCCTCGACGGGCTGCACACCAACGACCACCAGAACCGCGATCGCCACCAGTAGGAAGAGCTTCGTGAAGTTCATCGTTGCTTGCGGAGGTCGGAAGTATCGATCTGCAGTGCTGCACGTACCAAGCCGAACTGATGCCAAACACATCCTCGGAGAAAGCTATTTAAAGCGATAGCGCATCCCAACCGGGGGAATCCCCCTGCAGCTGAACTGTCTACGCTCTGCGATGCTCCTGTCCGATCTGTTTCGAAGATTGCTCTGTTTATGTTGCGCGCGTTAATTGCGCATGCTGCTTCCTCGTCTGGGCCGCTGTTTGCGTTGTGTTCCCCTTGATGAATACAGCACACAAACTTGCTGCTAGTCGGGCAGAACTCAACCGCCCGAGTGCGAGGGGAACCACCGACTCTGTCTGTTGTCGTTTTTTGTTGCTGTTGTACTGTACGTTGTTGTTTGTATGGCTTTAAGAGACTTTGTTGTACTGTACGGCACTGCCAAGAACCGAAGGAGGCGCTGAAAAGGAACTGGGAATGATGGTGCAGATCAAAACAGATGATGCATTAATCGGTGGTTTTGGTGATTTCTTCTTCCGAATCTGGCATCGAAGTTCATCGAAGTATCCAATCGTATTGGAAAGCTCATATCTACTGTTGTATCTATCAATTGATTGAACTTTTCAAGGAGAACTTCTCAATGGACACGTTTTGTTTGAATTTGTCCCGCTGCACGAGAAGACCAGTAAATATTTACCATGTACATGCACACGGCGGCTCTCACGTACGCTATATGCGCTTTGCATTACAAACTCCGGGCCAGAAGAGCGCGAACAATTTCTTTCTGCCGATAAGATAAAACTGACAGTGCTATTCTTGAACGGGGAGCAGAAGTTGTGACAAAAATTCTAGCTCAACGAAACTGCTTATCCGTCAGGTACGGCGGATCTCGGTTGCTTACATAGGACGTGCCGAGACGCGCCATTCGCCCAGGGGAACACCCGATCGAAGCGTGTAGGAACAAAAAAAAGGGCCCATACCAAAGGGGATGCACCCATAACGGCGCGCTCCATTAGGGATCGAAGACGCATTAGGGATTCCTCAACCCGAAACCCGCGCTCAGGGAATCCCCTTTTCCGGACAGTTTCTTTGTGCCCGTTGCGTCGTCCTGGATCCTGGCGGGTATATAAAATCGCACGGTCCTCCCCAGTGGTACCATCAGTCAGCTGGAAGAGCTCAGTCTGCTACCACCATCAACTCACTCTCTACGTGACCCTCAACCAACCTCAACCAACAATGAACTTCGGCAAGATATTCATCTTCGTGGTGCTGGCGGCGCTGCTGCTTTTCGGCCAGGCCGAAGCCGGCGGGCTGAAGAAGCTCGGCAAGAAGCTGGTAAGTAAGGCTGTTCGGGACGGTGTGACTTGTAGTAAAACTATCGCTTATCTTGCATCACCATCTGCTCTCATTGCAGGAAGGAGCTGGCAAGCGCGTCTTCAAGGCGGCGGAGAAGGCACTCCCGGTAGCGGCCGGTGTTAAGGCCCTCGGTTAGCGGATGCACAGGAAATCCGGCTCCAAAGACGACATCTCTCCTATTACAATATTAGTTATTTAGTTAAACATGCCTCAATCGGTGCATCCATCCTCTCGAGCAATGATATTCCTATAATAAATCATCTTAAAACGGCAACAAACTGCCTGCTCTATCTATTCACCCGATTGTGATACGTGATGACTGTTCTAGCCGTCCAGTCGGTTGCAACATTCCGCTTCTGGATCATCGCCGCTAAAAGCCAGCTGCCGTTTCGTCACACGTGGCCTGGATTTCCTCCCGGGCACTGATCTAGTTAACCCAATTTTTCTGGGAGCAGCCTTGAGCCGACTTTCTGGAGCGGCGCGCAATTGCCTCAATGAACGAAAGGCACAGACACAGTGCCCGTGTCCACGCCGTGCACCGGAAGCGGCGCACTTTCGAATTTCGAGAGCCTTCGAGACAGCGCCACATAGTGGTGGCCGCACGTCGATACCGAAACCTGACACACTAGCACACATTACCACACATGCGTCCATTTGATCCGTGTCGGATGTCTTTCTGAGTTTTGTTGAAAACGAGCGGCAACTTTTGATCGCTGCAACGCTCGCTCACTCTCACTACTGCGCTCAAGTTCGCTCGCTCTCTCTCTCTTTCTTGCTCGCTCGCTCGCCCGATCTCGATCGCTACGGCCGTACGTTATCTGTGCGTGCTAATCGAGATCGCCTCGCACACACAATACGGCGGGTGTTTTCACTCGGATGCGGCAGGTGTGATTAGCGAGTTTTTGTGCTCAGCAGATGAAGGCCGGGGCCTGTGACATCCGGGGCTGATACTGAAGCGCGCTTTGTTTACTATATCTATGGGCGATTGGCAGACATATTACTCACGGGCGACCGTGTCAACGGCACGAGAGAAAGCGTCTCACCATGATGACATCTCTCTTGACGCGCGCGCAAGCAAACAAACAGTGCACTTCCGGTGCGCGGCGTAGTAGCGGTGCGCTGCAACTTATCTTAATTGAACGATATCAGACCCGCGCGGTGTGTGCGATCGAAATTCAAACGAAGCACTTGCGGTTGGCAAATACGATGCAACTAAAAACCCCCTTCGCCAAACGATTCATCTCCAACGAGCTATATAACACCCGCCCGTGCGTGCTGTCTGGCATAGTACATCCCCAAACGCACCATGAACTTCAAGCTGATCTTTCTGGTAACGCTCCTGCTGGCGGCCGTCTTCCTCGGCCAGACCGAGGGCCGTCGGTTCAAGAAGTTCCTGAAGAAAGTGGTAGGTAGCGGACGAGCGCGTTCCCGGCAAACAAACGTGCGTCACCTAACTGGCTCGATTCTTTGCAGGAAGGAGCCGGCCGACGCGTCACGAACGCGGCACAGAAGGGCCTGCCGGTGGTGGCCGGTGCCTCCGCCGTCCTGGGCTAGCCGTCGTCCACCGCTGGTCGACGCACTCCGCGAGCGCGCAGCAACACGGCAACAATAAAGACCCGTCACATCCCGGTAGCCAGTAAGTGAGCAAATCAAAGCCGTCAACAAGTCTTTTGCTTTCGCGTAACGCTGGGAGATGACAATGCCCGGTTGATTCGCTTCCCGCGACGATTAGGGCGATGACTTCTTGCACATGGGAGAGGGATGGGGGTCAATCGAAAGTGTTACTAGCTTCGTATTTCGCACGAATCCACACCAACACACGCGCGCACCAGTGGTGGTACGCACTAGAGGCTCAATAGATGCTCCAACATCGGACGTGTGTGATGAGGTTCTCAACGTCTTCCGACGCGTTTGGGCACCCGAAAACCGGTCGGCTCGTACGGAACGTACCGTTACCTGCGTGTTTGTCTCGCTGCGCCCACCGGTTGCAGGCTGCTCCACCTGTTTCGCACCGGGTGCCTGCCGCGAATTGCGAACGCGGCGTTCTTCGCCCGCCCACTCGGTGCCGTTGAACAATGGACGTCACCCGCCACCAACACAACGGCACACAGCGCCGCTAGATTCGTGATCTCGCATCCGATCCGAGGCGCTGATTTGCATCCGCCACGCTGCAGGTGGCGAGGGATTACTCACTGCAGCCGGTTCTCTGTGTGCGTGTGTGTGTTTGTGTGTGGGTCGTTGAGGTGATCGCACGTTGGTGTGCGTCTACCGTTCCCAGCCCGCGTCTGGCGGCATCGCCTCCGGGAGCGGCGCTACGTCGCAGTCATTCGTGTTCCGGTGCTGCGTCGAGGTGGTTGTCGTGCGTTGTCGATCGCCTGTGTGTGCCCGTTTTGCGCGTGTGTTTTGTGGACGGAGGACGGCAATTGGAAAGCCCATTAGGCGGTGCCGTGTCGTGAGTCCGTGTCTGGTAGGAGCTGCTGTGAAGCGATGCGCACGGTACGGGTGTTGTTCGGGGTCGGCGTGCTGGTGCTGGGTGTGGCCGTGTGCGGTGTGCTGTCCGCACCGGCGGACACGGTGACGGTCGCGACCGCCGCCGCCCAACGTCCGGACGACGTCCCGAGCGTCCCGCCAACGCCGGAACCGCCGGCCAACGCGACCACCTCGACCGAGGGCAGCAAGATGTCGCGCTTCCTGGACGACGTCACGTCCGCGTTCAAGCAGGGCACGGCCAAGATGAAGGAGAGCCTCGAGAGCGCCGCCAGCTCCGTGAAGGACGGTGTGCTGCAGGGGTACGACTACGTCCGCAGCAAGTTCACCGGCGCGCCGGACACCTCCACGCCCGCGACGCCACTCCCGGTGGACGGTGAGGAGTCGCCGGTGAACGGCACGGCCGCTCCGCTCACCTCGGCCGCCCCATCAACCGAACCCCGTCCCGCAATCAGCTCACCAACCACCGGCCAGGACGGGCCGGCCCTCGGCGGCATGGTCGGCGTGTCGAACGAGCCGGCCCACATCGTCCCGAACGACGACGACGACGACGACGGGCGGATCATCTTCAACGACAAGGACTACGTGACGGAGGCCCCGGTCACGACGACCGTCACCGTCGACAACCGGTTCATCATCGCCGGGCCACTCGCGTGCAAGAGCGGCCAGGAGGTCGTGAACGGCAAGTGTCGGAACGTCTTCTGAGCGCGTTTCGTTAGGAAGTGTGATTCTTTAATTTAATTCTATTACTGTTAATGCCCCCCCATCCCCAAGACACGTATCGCACGTACACTCCCACTACCCACTACTCTTAAACCGCCTCCGGACCGACAGCTGCTGGTCTGTGCGGATTAGTAAGCCCCAACCACGCAGGGGAGCAAGTTTGCGGACGAAGTAACGCGCGAGCGAGCGAGCGAGAGAGAGAAAGGAAATAAATTTGATTTGATTGGCAAACGGACATTCGCATGATGGTGTGACAATGGTCTGCTGCTGCTGCTGCTGCTGGGTCGTCCAGATATGACAGAAGTGACAGCACGGTTCGTACTCCACCGGCATCAATACTTCGTTGCACCGGCTCCAACTCCAATTCCGAGCGCAGCGGATCAGCCAGCTCTTGGCCAGGAAGTTGGTCAACCTTCACGGGTCAAACGTCCATCCGTTACGATCGGCACCTTCCCCCAGAGTGGCGAGTGTTTTGACTATTTCGCAGCGTCAAACAGGTCTCTGTCACCTCTGTCGCTCACTTACAGCGCCCGTCTCGCCAGCACAATTGGATGATCTCGTTAAGCGAAACCGGTTCACCGCTACCGGCATGATGTCACGCTGCGCACTGCAACAAAGCCTGCAACTTCTCGCCGCACGACCGGACTGCAGTGTGCGGGCTGCTCGGGTTAATTGGACGCTGTAATTCGGTTTTAATGGCCGCTTGTAAATGTGCGGGACGCAGGCAGGAAGTGGTCCCGGCGCGTTGGTAATGACCCTGGTGCCGGGGGACGGCTGATCCGTGCAGCATCCGTGCCGCTGTCACTCATCCAATCAATGTTGATTTAATAAATAAAACCTCGGCAGGCGCTGAACGACGCAGTTGCGACGCTTCGAAGGCTCACCTCTCCCCCACCTTCGTTTGGGGCGAGCTAGTGGAGGTGCTGCACTGAGGGTCTCGGAATCGGGGCTAGTCGGAGCTGGTCGCGCTAGTCGGCGAGCTAATTAGCGTCATTCCGTTCGCGTCCTCCAAGCGGAAGGTCTAGCTTGCTCCGAAGAGCGTCTCCGCCACAGGTCTGTTTCGAGGTGTTTCGGTTTGCTTGCTTGTTTGTTTTTGGTGAAATATCGGATCGGTCAAGGTTGTCGTGCGCTTGCCGTAGTTAGAGACGCGGTTGCCGAAAATCCAGAAGAACACAGTATGGGTTCCAGTAAGGTTGCACTGGTCGTTGGTGCGTTGCTGCTGGTCGCAGCCGTCGGTGCGGCGGCCAAGTCGGTGCCGGAGCAGCGCTCCAATCTCGACCTGGCCGAGGTCGACTCGAGCGAGGAGCAGCCGGGAACGATCGAGCGCGTCAAGGGCTTCCTGGGCGACCTGTCGAGGACGGTGAAGGATGGCGTGCAGGAGGGCGTGGTCAAGGTGAAGGACGGTGTGAAGAAGGGCACGGTGAAGGCGAAGGAGTACGCGACGAACGTGCGCGACTACCTGCGCGATAAGTTCAGCGGTGACTCAAAGGAGGAGCACGCGGCCACAACGACGACAACCGTCGCACCGAAAGCTCTCGCTGGATTCTGATACTCCCTAGGAAAAAGAAACCCCCCCTGGAAAGACAACCGCACAGTGACTCGATGCATAATAAATAAAGCTGTTGATTAATACTCCCAAATCCTCTCTAATACCGCTGGAGTCTGATTTCCGAAAACGACGTGCCCGTCCGTACGCGTCAGGGGTGATAAGTAGGAGCCGGGCGATAAGCCAAAGTACTTCTGGTGTAACAGGCGCCCGGTCGGGCGGTAGTCTACCGTCGGCGACCGCGATGCGAAGGTACGGCGCGAATCTCACCCCGCTTCTGCTGCTGCTGCTGGTAGTGGTTGGCGCGGCGCAGCTGACACCTAGCTACCTGAAGTATCTCCGCACCCGGCCACCCTCCCAGCCGGCCGAGCTGCACGTGGAGGAGGTGCTGGAGGTGTTTCGGACCGACGGGCGACCGTCACGGTACGGTGTCGCCAACGCGCACGTCAATAACTTCCTGGCGTCGCAGCAGCTCGGTGTACGGAGCAGCACTACCACCACTACACCGGCGGCTGTCACCAGCACCACGGCTGAGGGTGACGTCTCGCACGCACCGACCACCTTCCCAACGCCGGTGTACGAGAACAGCAACCCAGCGTACAACTATCTATTTCGTCCATCAATCACGGCGACCAAGTACGGTGGCTACACGGCCGAAAGTACCATCATTATCAAAGAAGCCGATCCCACTCCAGATGCCGGGTGACCGTCCGAAGATTGCCACAATAGGTAGGTTTGTGTCTGTGTGTTTGTGTGTGTCGCACCGAAGCGAGACGGATGCTGGCTGTGGTGGTGGTAGCGTCGGAGCGCACCTGCTCCGCTGAAGGTGCCGTTAGAGATCGTACGTGCGATCGATGCGACGTTCTTCGATAGCACAAATATATAGCTTGCGAGAGTTTGCTACTCTTCCCTGTACTTTGTCACCGTAAACAGTCACAATCGGAGGAAACGACTAGAGAATGCAAGAAGTACATTGTTCGCCCGCAGCTGCTATCGGTCAACCGTGCAGCGAGGCGTGTTCGGTAAGGTTAACGTCACCGGAAGAAAACGGCACCCGCTCGAAATCGCACGCTCACTTTCACTTGACCTCTAATCGAGTGGTCGAAGGCAGATTCGGTCGTTGTGGAGATGCTTTACGGACGAAAAAACAAAACAGCAAAACAAAAGCAAAGGAACGTTTCGGGGAACCACATGTGTGTTGACTAGCGATGTGCGTACTAAGTGAGCGTGAGTGAGTGAGTGAGGTTAATCTTTGTAATGGAACGAACGAGTAAACTCCTCGTATAAGATTTTTAAGACCCTTTCCCAGCTCCATCACTAGTCGAGCCAGGGATTCTAGTCCCAACAGAGTGAGTGGGAGTCGTAAAACGAGCTAGCCCACGAACGAGTTGCAAGTACTCGTTCGTCCTCAAAAGAGCTGCTAAGCGATTCGAATCCCAAACGGTGAGCGGGTAAGAGAGAGTTAACTCCCTGCAAGGAGTTGCTATTCTCATCTCTAGTGTTGACATTCCCACGGGTCCCAGGCACAACACTTGGTGTAAACAGTTCGTGAGCGTTACCTCCTATCGTGAAATATTTCCACTCTCTACTTCCACTACTCTTACTTACTTCCCTATCCGGTGTTTATCCCGGTGGGAGGGTCGACACCATCTATCCATCTCAGTGTGGTCCTACTACACCTCTGTCTGTCCATGTGGATGGCCTAACAGAACTTTAAGGGGTGGGTCGTCCGGTGTCATTCTGCTGACATACTGAGATCATTGTAGGGTTCGTAGAGGACGTCAGTGTAGTTGTCGATTTTACTCTGCTTCTGAGAATTATTTACAAATCGCCCCGAAACGAACCTTGATTTGCTGCAGTGCTCGACAGGTCCGATTACCTGCTTTATTGAGGTTTGCTAGTCTTAACGGGCCCACGCCCGTTCGCCATCGATCAATAAGTCATCATCTTGGCAAGTGCAGTTCGACGCGATTGAACCCCACAACGCACTAGTTTCGCTTGCGACACCCTCATTTCACACCATTGCACCGCGCACGCCTTATCTTATCGCCGGTGTACGGGTGTAAAGCAAACAACGTCCCGGGATGCGTTGGCGCGCCCGGCCCAGCTGCGCCCCGTTCAGTCGTTCTACGGAATTTGCCCCGACAGCCGGTCAGTTCCATGTTGCGGAATCGTGCGATACCCCGAGCGCTGTTGCTGCCGCTGCTGCTGCTGCTGCTGGCACTGCTCGGTGTGCTGATAAGCGCCGCCGACGGCTCCGCCCGGCGAGACCCAACCCGCCGAGTTATCTTCTACCGGCCGGAACGTGACAATAACGAGACGACGACGACGGTGAACACGTCGCACATATTCGACGCACCGAGGGGCTGCCCGGCCGGTTATCAGCTCGATCGGCACTCGCGGTGCCGTCGGGTGATGGTGGGCTAGCCCGGGTCGCGCTCGAGCGTCACCGCATTCGCTGCGCGGTCGTCTCGCCGCACAAGTCTAACAGTGCGGGATCGGAGCATGTGGACGGGACGGTTGTGGCTGGTGCTGATCGGGGCGTCGCTGGTGCTGGTGCCGCCGGCACCGGCCGTGCGCGTTATCTTCTGGCGGCCGGAGGTGGTCGACGCACCGGGCCCGGACGTCAACAAGGGCCACATCCTCCGCTCGCCGAACACGGCCGGCAGCGCCTGCGGCAACGGGCAGGTGACGGACAGCCGCGGCATCTGCCGCAACACGGTCTCGTTCTGAGCAGATCCCGCGGCACTGCTGCCAGTGCCTTGAGCCTCCAAGGTACGTAGCCGTAACGCGGCGTTAACTCTAAAGCCGATCTAATCCGCGGTAGCGATAAAGTGCCAAGAAATCCTTAACCCGATAGTAGCCGGCTCGATAGACACCGATAAAACGGGTCATAAAAGCTTTGCAAAGGATGCCCACCCGTGTATTGTACAAGACACCACAACCGCACCATGAACGCCGTCCGAGCGAGCGTCGTACTGCTGGTGGCACTGCTGCTGGTGCTGCTCGGGGGGCAGCCACGCCACGCGGAAGCGGAACGTGTAGTGTTCCGTCGGGCGGACGGCGACAACCTGATGGGGAACCTGCTCCGCTCACCGAACAGCTCGAAGTGCCCCAAAAACCACAAGGTCGATTGGTGGGGCCACTGCCGACAGATTGTCACGTTCGAAGGCTGACGTTGAAGTGCTCAGGCAGAAGGTGGTGGGCCCGTTCGGACGGTGTCGGCTGAACAGCTGGTGCGCGTGCTCTAATGGTGTTCTGTTTTCTTCCGATCCGCTCTGCTACTTCCAGACCCCTAGTGTATACGGTGCGTACCTGAAAGGATGGCGATGGCGCCTCACTACGACCACCTTCGGGCAGTGTTCCGCGCGGCCGGGGTTTGAGCTGCCGATGTAGGGACGTCGACGAAGCAGTCAACCATCTTGCCCGGCTATCTTCATCCGCACCAGCGACCAGCGACCAGTGGCGTGCGCGTCGATCTACTTATGTAAGACCTAGTTTAAGCTAGCAGAACCTTCCCGTGTTCTACCTTCTCTGTCTACCTCCGCTTCCTGTCAGAACTATGCGTACGAAATCGAATAAAACACACCAGACAAACAGAGTGACGCCGGTGCCTGTTGCTGTTCCTGGAAAGAACGCACGATCGATCGAAGAAACGAGACAATAAATCACTCGGTATCACAACGCACACCAACGCACCACGGCAGGCCTGACAGGTAGACACGGGTGAGATAAATTATAACATTTCATTACAAATCCGGTTGGCTTCCCGCTCCAGAAGGCGATGGGCCGCTATCACACTCGGCCTCAGCAGTGTTTGACTGTCACGTGTGTGTATAAATCAAAAACCCCCGATATTGCAATGCTTTATGTCGAGGTCCGTGCTGCCGAACGCACACACATACTGTGCGGACACTAGTGGAGCTTATCTCGCCCGGTGCAGGTGATACCGAGAGTAGTAAAGGGGTCGCCGAGTTCCCGAGCCCGGGAAGGAGCCGATGGGCCCAAAATGTTGGAGATGATTTTAAGTGCAGAATTTACAGCCTAGGTGCGACTCTGCCGATGGCCGTTGTTTGCTCGGCACCATGTTTGTCTTGTTTGTGCGATGGGGTTCGAGTGTGTTCGCTCCGTCTTGTTCGATCGCTCCCAAAGCAACGCATATGTTGAATAAATTGGACGGTGGAAACCGCAGCCCGAAGCAGCCGCCGACGCCGGTTCGACAGGCGAATGTACGTAAATGTCAATTACGCAGCAAATCTAGTGTGGATTTCGCAAAGTGCCGTGCGGTGTGGCGGCGATATACGAGACATAAAAACAAACAGCTGTCACCGGTGCCGGGTATTTCCCCGTCCCTTTTTGCTCGTCCCAGCCCGCACTCCTGGAGCGGAAGAGTCGCTGAAATGAATTTATACGCTGGTGTGTAAATGTCCTGCCACTTTTCACGCCGGATGTTCTTCTGCTCTTTCTGCTTCGCCGCGCCGCACGGCAGAAGGGTGTCGGAGGGAGGCTTTCGCCACCAATCGTCCCGACCAAACCGGTCGCATCCGGTCGCCCGCCGACGTCAGCGCTGCCGCCGGCAGTGTGGTGGTGATAAATAAATAAATTTGTAAAAACTAACTCCTCCGAACCTGGTGGCTATAGTGCTGCCGCTGCCGCTGCTACCCGAAGCGACAAAAGGTGCGACGGAAATAGAGAGCAAATGGAACCGGAACCGGGTGTTTTCTTTGCGCCCGGGCCCGGTCCCGACCGAGCCTGGCCCGGGTGCAGCGCCCGGGTCTTAGCAAAAACTGAGAGATCAGAGAAAATGGCAGCTGAAAGCCACGAGGTTGAGCATTTAATGGCAATAAATTAAATTAAGGTGACAGCTTTCAGACGGTTCGAATGAATGTTTGTTTGGTGTGATCCCCTTCCCACGGCACCGGCTCACACCGGGGCGCACCGGGGATGAATTGCATCTAGGGGCGTGCGAGCGGGAGGTGGCTACGGGCCACGTGTGATCTTTCACCCCACGGCCCTGGACATACGGAAAAGAACTTCAGCGCGCTGCGAAATGAAAATAGATGCTGCTCCGAGCGCCAGGTTCCAAGTCCGACGCGTTTGCTGGGAGGCTAAATTATGATTTGAAGATGCGGGCACCACTCACCGGGACGGGGCTTAGAGTGTGTGTGTGCCCGGCCGGATAAACCTGATTGATTCACGACGCTACAGCGGGACGTTCGGGCTCCAAAGTCTTCGCCCCCGAAAGAATTGGTCCACTTTACGTCGGACGGGATCAGGTGTTTCTTGCGCCTCCTGACTTCGGCTTTAATGAGAACCTGTCCATCGATTGGCGGTTTGGAGGCCGCTGCCGGATCGAAGTTCGTGGAAGACTCGCGGCGCAACCCTGCCTCCATCCATCATGGGCGTGGGCTGGGCCGTGAAATGGCCGGCAAGGAGTATATCCGACATCCGGTGGAGCACGAGCCGGACATAAAAATAACATTCGCAAGATCTCATCCCAGTGACGGCGCCGAAAATCCATACTCCCGTACACATGCACAAACACACACGCAAACAGCCACCTCCAGTGTACCTATAACGTCATAACCTCAACACTCGTTCCGCAAACGTGTCACGTAGTAATTTTATTTATTATGAAACACTGTATACATTTAAAAAGGTACATTTCTGGAACCCCTGGCCGACCCCCCCGAACCGCGCAGGATAAACTTTCCTTTTCTGGAAAAGGTGAATCCATTTACAGATTTTTGGCGTTCTCGGGCGGTTACTTCTGTTTCTTTTTTGCTGCGAAGCACGAAGCGTTCCGGGGCGCTGCTTTCACTTTCGTTTCGCTCTCTCGCTCTTTCTCGGTGTCGTTGTTTACACTTAGAACGGAATGAACGAAGAAAAAAAACACACACACACACATACACTGGTGAAGTACCGGGCATCGAGTGTTTTGGTTTTTACGTTTGATCATCGAGAAACAAACGCAGAAGAGGAGAGAAAAAACACGGATAATCATGATTTATTTAACCCACTCACCGTGCTCCAAACCGTCGTCGTCGTCGTGGTGCGTGGAGCATGATTGACCGAATGCACTTAAACTGAAACCGATACCCAGGCCACCCACGTGCCGGTCCTCTCAGGGAAAAATTTAAATTATCATCCCCGGTGTTACGGGGGACGGGGTTAAAATAAAATAAAGGAAACCCATTTCCCTGCCACTGCTTTGAAATACGTTGTTGCGAGCGGGTGTTCCCCACGCCACTCCTAAAGCAATCGAAAGGATGCCGAAGGTGTTCTTGCCACCGTTCTGCCACACCTCCTTTACCCATTCGATATGCATTTCGGTATAATTTACGGTCGCTTGGAGAGTTTCTGGGCAAACGCACGTGAATAAATACACACACACACACATACACACACACACTACTCCGTGGGCTGAGTGTGCACGGTGGGCAAATGTCGTACCCAAAGAACAAAGCATTCCTTACGTATCACTATGTGTACAAAAAGAAACGTTCCGTTTTTTATATCATTATTAATCATGTATACAAACAAACTCCCAGTATGACGAAATAGTGTTGGAGAGGAATCAGACTTCTCTCACTCAATCATGGAATCCTTCCACCTATTCTGAAAGTAGTTACTATGCATGGTTCAAAGATCGACCTCGAAAATGTCGCTACAATTCCGTGATTGATAGTATTCAACCCGTCACAATAAACAGAGAATGGAAGAGTATGAACGTGTGAAACGATTCCATGATTGGGTGAAACGAGTTCATGTAACTCTGGGAACTGTTAAAGAATGGAATAAAACTGCGGTAACTTTCCCACTGTGCCTGTGCTCCGTGTGGCACGTTCCGCTCGTGCCCGTGGCGGAAGCAGCGTCCGAAAAGCTGAAAATTAAGAGCTGACAAGCGTTTCGGCAGGTGGAGGGATTTCGGAATGTCGCCATCGGCCAGCGGTGTTTGAGTGTTTGGTTTGTTTCGTTGGTTGTTTTGTTTTCCGTTATCTCATTCCATGTTTTGTCTTTTATTTGATTTTACATACGTTTTGGTTGTGTTTGTTTGTAACTGGATGTGGCAAAGCGCACTCGACTTGAACTTGTTTTTCATTTGTTTTTTTTTCTTTCTCTCTCTCTCTCTCTATCTCTATCTCCTGTTTTCTTTTCTTTTCCCCACCCTCCCACACAAGGAATGCCAGCCGCGAGTGGTGACGAACGAGAGCTACGATTGCTTTTCAGGATTCTTGTGTGTCTGTGTGTTTGTGCGTTTTTTCACATTTCTTGCCATCTTTCGCGGCCCTCTTGTTGCAGATTCTGCACTTCTTCGGTTAAGTGTATAACAACTTGCGTCTGCTGGTTCACGTCGTATAAATACTGGATACTAGTTTGTTTTCTTCTTCGGTTCGTTTCGTTCATTTTCTTTTCGTTCTCTTCTCCGGCTCGTCAACGCGCAGCGTGTAGTTTAGATTTTGCGGTAAGTAAGTGGCCGTTGCGTTGAGCTAACTCCCATTATGCGTACTTATAATGCGTGGTTTTGCTTTGTTTGGGTTTTCTGTAATACCGTTCTGGATGATTTTATGAGTTTTTACACCATCTTCCCATGCGTTTGTATGCTTATGTATGGAACGTGGTCTAACAGGCGGCACCTAGCCCACCGGTCTGCTCCTCTCACTTGGTCTTGGTCAATGTTTTGCCACCGGTTGCTCCCACGCTCTGCTCGAGGTTTTATTGTGAAGCTGAGTATTTATTATTATTTTCCTGCTGGTAGCTTGTTTTTATAGTTCAAAGACCTAAACCATAACCAGAATTCTCGCTCAAAAGGGAAAGCAAATGATTTGAAATCAGGCGTGTACTAGTAAAGCTACGAAAAATATTGCATAATTTCAGGCGTTACGTGTCAAGTGCACCGAAATATACGAAGCACGCACAGCACGGCTTGAGCTGTTCCAAAAACAGAAAATTGAATACCGTTAGGCGTTCTTCTCCAAATTCGAAGACTAGAGACTGATTTTCTCCCGCTTAATAGCCGATTAGCACCTGTTTAGTTAAATTAGCCATAAATAAACCGAAATTATTCATTTTCGTTCAAAAAGTGCCTTGTCAGAAAGGTAAGCAGTTGCAAAGAAAAGCATGAAAAATATTAAATGAATCCATAGAGTCGAATCGAGCACACATTGCATAACTGTAGGCTTTATTTACCACTGTTCGCCTAATACTAGGCAATCTTTACGTAAATCGCTCTGGTAATGCCTGCTTTAACCCATATGCAGGCATTTGAATGCAACGCAAAGCGATGATAACACAAAAAAGGAAACAAGTCACAAATATTTATCACGACCATGGGTATCATAATGTTTCGAGTAGCTCTAGTTTGGCTAGCGTATTTCAAGGCATGGGGAAGTAGAGGATAAGGGGGAAGGAGAAGGAGGGGGTAAAATTGACAGCTGTATTGTCCCGGGATATGTTGCACGTTGCATAGCGAAACAGAGAAAGAAAGAAAAAAACGAAAATGCTCCAAGCAAAGTTTGACCCCTACCTCATGTGTGTGTGTGTGTGTGTGTGTGTGTGTGTGTGTGTGTGTGTGTGTGTGTGTGTGTGTGTTTATCCCCATCCTCCCTCTCCCGACAAGCTTCGGTCGCGAACGATTCCTGGCGATTTTTGGGATTAATGCGAATTAGCTAGATAGGTATATTGTGGTTCGCCAGTGTTTCAACATAGTTTAGCGAGCGAGAGAGTGTGTGTGTGTGTGAACGCCGCCGTGTTTGCTGTGGTTATGCTCCACCTCGTCCATGTTCCCCTTTCCTGAAGCTGTTGCGACCCACTCCGAAAGATACTCGAGCGTACATCGATATGTGTCTTTATGTGTATGTGTGTGGGTGGCTGCGTATATATATGTTTATATTTGTATCACACGAACATACATGTAGATACGAACAAATATGAACAGAAACGTATAAAACATTCATTTTTATCCGCTTTAATTTCCTCCCTCTCTCTCTCTCTCTCTCCCTCACACCCTTACCACCCACACACATCCCCATGCTAGCCTAATCTTATACACTAAAAGTCATCCCAGGCCCACCATTCGCCCCGATTCGCCACTAGCAGCGCAGTAGTTGTACGCGTTTACGTTGCCCGGTTGAAAGCGTAAGTGTAGCCAATAAGTTTGCCAATCGCTGAAATCGCTGTATTAAATATGATTTGCTTTCGCTCTTCTGTTAACAAACGTCCGCCCACCTAACAACCCGAACCGGACGCGCGGGCTCGGGCTGTCAGTTGCGATTTTTCCTTTCCACTTCGCTGTTTTGCTTCTCTTTTATTGTACTTCTCTAGCTCGCTGCTCCCTTCGCACACAAACACACGCTCTCGCTCATTCTCTCTCTCTATCACACACACACGTACACACGTTGGTCAGTCACCCGAAGTCCAGCACTGATATGCCGATTCTATATATTTACAACAGCCAGCCCGGCACGTCAAAGCGAACCGGGGAGACATCCCGAGCGCCCGATAAGCTCCCCTAACCGGCCGGCTATCGGGCCGGTCCTGTTTTGCGCACCCGTGCCCGATCCGGCTTAGTATATTACATCACTCACAATTACTGGTTTCCAGTCATAAGACGTTCTGGCGTGTTCGTCGCTGCTTCTGTTTTGGCGGGCACTAGCAGGCACGTTAGTACAGAGTGCTCAAGCAAATTTGACAGTTACGGTCACTGTTTGTGATCCATAATTGACTTGACATATCAAGTCACAAGCTATGCGTCATACGATAGAAAACAGTGTGCACAACCGGATGAAAAATGTTTAACTCGATCGAATTGTGGAAAAGAATAGCGTGTGTAATAATGATCTCTGTAAACGACAAGATTGCGTTCGCACCGACGCTTTCGTGGTCGATCTGCAGGCGCGAGTGCTGCATTGGTGCATCTCTTCATACAAGCTCCGCAGAGGTCAGCTCCGGACTCGTGGCTCGTGTGAGACGTTTAACGAAAACGAGAAAACTCCGCAAGCTCCAAACAATCGCATGATCTAGATTTTTTCTGACGATAAACACCTGGAGCTGGTGTCCTAACTCCCCGCATCTGAACCTCTTTGGGTTATTTTGCTCGGGGCGCAGTTGAAAGTGGTACCAATCGATCGTCCAGCGGCACGTGGAAATAGTCACAATGATAATAATATATAATAATAATAATATTAAATTAAAAAATGTTTTTCGAAAGTGTCAAATTTGTTTTTTGGAGCACCCTGTAAAACCTGCCGAGCCGAGGTTTTTGCCTCCCAGGAGCGGCTTTGATTTGATTTGTTGGTATTTTTATTTTTGCTTCAAACGATTAAATTATGGCGATAGTGTTTACTAGCGGCCCGGGCCGGGTTTTTTCGCGGTGTGTATAAGATATGTATGCCGTCCCGCGCGTGATATAGCGAGACGCGACATCTCCCGCGCAGGTAAACAAACGGCTCGCTGCTCACTCGCGGCTACAGTGCTACGCGTTACTACTAGTGCATATCTTCTTCTCGAAGCCTGACCTGATATGGAGCGGTAGAGTTTTTTTGCTCTTCTTTTTTGGGTAGCGTTTGATTAGTGCAACCCCCACCGGTGTCCGAAGCAGCTGGGCAGAACGTATCGATTGGTGACCGGACCTGTCGAAAGCGAAACAGATGAATAATAGACCCGAAACCGGAGCAGGGGCAGGCCGCGTTCCGATGAAACAATCGCAAACGGGTTCGAAATTCATTAACTCTGTTTGTTCAGCGCTCGCCCTGTGTCCTGTGCGCGGTCCTTAAAGTAAACGTGCCGATGCCGTGACGGGGGCGAGTGCGATGATTAATGTGCGACATCCGGTTCGCCGGGCGGGTTTTTTTCTTCTTCCTCTCTCAATTAAGCCCGCAAGGTGCGTCAACCACGCGTCGTCCCCGGCAGAATACGGAGGAGTACGGAAAACCGGGCTCGAAAAGAAAGCCGGCGATGGGGGAGTTGAGTCAATTATCGCCTGCACCGAGCCGTACAGGGTGCCCCACGTAATAATGCATTTTTGTCCATCGCAAATAAATAAATCGAGAAAAGCATCACATCCTCCTACCCCGAACGGAGTTCACCAACGTCTCGACACGTGGCACAATTTATCAACAAACACACGAAGGGAAGCAAAAAAAAAAATACACACACATTCCATTCCAGGCAACATAATCATATTCAGCGCCATGGCGCATCCCACCGCTGCCAAACTCACTCACCTCGTTCGTCCCTGCCCGTGCGGTGAAGACGGAACCGGAGTCGCAGTTCTGTTCCGGTTCCCCGTTCGAACGCCGCGAGAAATGGGAAAATAAATGTGAGAAGAACGCGGCAAGATGGATGAACTTCTGGGTGTAACAAGTTTCCCGGGAACCGCTCGACAAGGGAAGCCCGAAAAAAACGCTAGTAGCACAACTTTAAACGGGCAGCCGGGTTCCGGTGCAAGAGTTGCCGCTGCTAACGATGGCGGAATGGTGAAATAAAAATATAAAAAAAAAAACATCCTTCCCCGCCACCCGCGGCACCGTTCTCGCGCTCCGTTCGCCCGGCGCCGCAAGCGTTTCGTCTATTTGTAGCTAGTTTTTCCGCTTACACAATTTATTAAACCGTGTTCTTTCTTCTCTCTCGCTTGCTTTCTCGTGCTTTCGCTCTCTCTCGCTATGGTGCCGTTTTCCGATTTTAATTTATTTTTAATGTTTATAGTCAACTCTTGGCAGCTTTAAATTTAGTAGCGCCCGGAATCGCCTGTTGCCGCTCCGTATCCGTAGCGTCTGCACTCGCGTGTGCTAACACACACACACAGAGAGAGAGAGAGAGAAGCGCACCGCAAACACCTGTACGAACGCCGTAACGCAGGGAGAAGCGATGCAAAAGAGAGAGAGAGAGAGAGAGCGAGAGAGAGAGAGCGAGAGCGGCTATCGGAAGTGTCCGGCGTTTTCCACACGGAGGAGCTTGTATTAATATTATTTACAAATTATTCGAAACTTTTAATAGAGTTTCGTCCTCCGGGCGTCCACTTTTCAAAACCCGGGTGCACGCGTGCGGATGGGAGCCGGGTAATGTAGTTTGTGCTCACTTCTCGCCTCGCAGTCCCGGTAGTCGCAGTGTAGCGTTGCAGTCACTTTGCTACTTTTTGTGCTTTTTTTGCACCTCTCTCTCTCTCTCTCTCACACACACTCTTCTTGTATGTCACGTGATCGTACTCCCACCGTGTTCCGGATGTCCAGAGCGACTTGGACCTGCGGGAGTTCGCGAGACGTAGCGGAACAAGCAAAACAAAAACAGGATGTCCCGAAGACTTCCTTAGTGAGGGTGTTTTTTCGCCTTCTTGCACTCTCTCTCTCTCTCTCTCTCTCTCGCTCGATCTATCAGTCCGACTTCATCGTGTACATTTCCGGGACGAGGGAGGTTCTAGTGTTCCGGCGTACCCTGCAGGTCCAACGCGGCACTTTGGAACGTCTGCGTGCGCACTCACAACCATCTGATGTACGGGGAAGTTTATAACTCCGGCTCCGGCTCCGAGATCTTTACGCGGAAGTTTTGCTGCCAGAAGAAGCCACCAGCGGCCCTAATCGACACCTGACTGGAACGGACGCCAAATCCAAACTAGCCGCGTAACCCGGGCACGTCTGGGCGGAGAAGTTTTTGCAAGCAGCTGATTCTGATTGTGTCCACGTAATGCGCGGGAAAACGTTGACGGGGATTGATAAGCCGCTCGTACCCAAACCGAAACAATGGCTACCGTCGTATCTCCTCCACCTTCGGCACCGTGCTCTAGAAGCTTTAACCTCTTAATTAGTGTTATCTAATGATAGTTTGTATTGTGTGTTCTCTGTGGTTGTGGTTGATTCTCTATATAGACTAGCTCACTGGCGTTCCGTATACACATCCAATATCAACATAAACACGCATTGCAGACGATGCCACCGACACCGTGGGTTCCGAAGGGACGCCGCCGTCGTCGCCACACGATCACAGCTCTGCTCGCGGCTCACGGCTCGAACACGATCAGGCTATTATCATCGGGCTCGTCCGAGTCGCGCCCGTACTGCGCCCGGCTGCGCCGCTCCCGTTCAGTTGTGTTTCCAGCTATTAGCTGCAGCGAGGAGTCGGGGGAAGAAACATCTCAACACACACAACGGTCGGAACCAGCGCCCGGCTCTACCACCTACCTTTATAGTGAACGTCCTTGTACATAGTTGCACATATTTTTCCCCCCTTTTCCTGTTTGTTTCGAAAGTCAATGTTCGTCCGGACGGGACGGTGCAGCAGGGGCTGCGGTGGCCGGAAGTTGTTCCCGAGCGGGGCCTTCGGATGGTCCGGGCCACCCTGCATCAGCCGGCGCAGTGCGTGCAGCTGTCGGGCGGGAGAGCGCGGGAGTTGAGCAAGAGGCCTGAAGAGGTTCGTACGGCGCGACTCACCTGCTGCTTCGTGATGTAGATCGGTTTGTTCATGACGATCCAGGTGACGGTTTCGTAGCAGGCCGGCGCGGTCGTCGAGCCCTCGTACGTCATGTAGTGCTCGGTGTCGGGCAGCAGGTCGCGCACCGAGATCCGGCGTACCGGCGCCTCATCGCCCCCGTACCGGATCCGCTCGAGCTGGTCCGTCAGCATGCGCAGCTCCGGGTTGGAGAGATCGCCCAGCTGCAGCAGGACCGCGACGCCGACGATGCCCTGCGCCCGGAACAGCGCGTCGCTGAAGTTCGCGTACAGCTGCGAGTTGTAGCCGAAGATTTGGATCTACCGGCGCAAGGGTGAGCAGTAAGGGACACCGTCCAACACATTCCAAACACTTGCAAGACATACCTCCGCCGGGAAGGTGTATCCCTCGACGCTGTGCTCGGACCCGAACTGATCGTGCAGCCCGTAGTGGATGTGGATCTCGTGGAAGCGGTACCGATACGACAGTGGACCCCCGGTCAGGTTCACCGGGATCTGTGGTGTCCCGTACGCGGACGACGTCTCGTTGTCCGCGGTGAAGATTACGCTGTGGCCCGTGTTGGTGATCGTGCCGCTGATCTGGTTACAACAGAGAGAGAGAGAGAGAGGTACAGAGATAGAAGGTTAGAAGTTTGGCCCATAGATCACCATCGTCTAGCGAACGCTTACCCGGTGCTTATCTATGTGCAGTATGCGCAAATTCGGATCGAACAGTAACCGCTGCGGCTCCAGGTTGACCGGTGACTGTCGGCGACCCTTATTGCACAGCGACCACTCCGGATTGATCAAGCCCCAGAAGGCGGGTCCTGGCGGGTGTGCGAAAAGAGATAGAAGTTGGATCCGAATCCAACGCTTTTAACCATAATCTACGAGTAGCCAAGGCGTGTTCGTTTTGGCTTGATTTTAGATTTCAAAACACTTGTGCACATACACTTACTACAAAGCAAAACATAACAAGACATAACTATATTTTAGATTTTAGATTTCTCTTCTTTATAAAGAAGAGGGAGATTACAAAGAGGAAGTTTCTTGTCCTGGAGGATTTATAGTGGAGCAGGCTCGGCTCATTAGCTCTCCGCGTGGGATAGACATGAACATCCGTTCCGGAATAGCCTGGTCTGAAGCTTGTACAAGAACACTATGTTCAGATATACAGCAAGTTACCTAACCGACATCCACTGAAGAAGTATATCTATGACCGGTTAGCACCGCTCTCATCACTCTATTATGCAACCTTTGAAGTCCATTCATTTCAGCGTTATTAGCTAGGAACAGAAGAGTAGAATAAACATCCTGCGCGCGTCATCAGCGAAAAGGTTGACATCACAACACCGTAAAATCTTTTTAATGTCATAAATGTACATAATAATAACAATAGTCCCTCTGGATTCATGATTGGGTAAGTGTACCAAGTATGAACGAGTTTGTAGAGCGTTTTCAACAAACAATAATGGTGACAGTAGTGCTGATAAACACAATTCTTCTATTACCATTCTCCAATACCTAGCTCTCGAACATACCCGTATGTGTATCTAATGCTACTCACATCTTGTGTACCAATTGTAGTGATAGTCCAAAAGTATAGCTAAAACCCGTCTGCAAAACATAGTTTTTCATTGATAGAATCATAGCAAACAACTGGTTCGAACAAAATAGAACCTAAATAATGGCTGTTACCTTAGCAAATCACTGCGGAACTGTAGATTTTTTGGATGCTTGGATAAATATTGTGATAACTTGGGAGATGTATAACTATAAAACTTCAAAAAATCATGACACTTCTCCTGAGTTGAGGAAATACCAGAAATACCATGCTTTGCGAGTTTATTCATTGGGGACATGATGAGAATACAACATTGGATACACTTGCCTTATTTTTTCAAGAATTTGAAGATACTTTAAACATTATTTAAAAATAAAAAGATGCTATAAAACGTTACAATAATCAATGAAAGGAGTGATCTTAATCATCAGCATTGTCATATTGCAAGTTCATGTTATTGATATCGTATTTAAAGTATTATTTGAACACATCTGTTGAAATCCTGTATATCTTGGTCTTGATCGATCCTACAGAGCTATGAAGCTTTACTCGACTAGAACAAACAGCAAACTGGATGAAGATATAAAACCTCATTGAACAGACTCCAAACCTACGCTAGGTTCTCTAGTTTGCGCTCGGAAGTTCTCGGTGGAACAGAGGTGCGGAATTAAAAACTCGCACACCGTTCCCTCCCCAGGTACACTCCGGACGCTTAGCACGAGGTGTCAAGCGGTGCGCGATGACAAATGGCAACAAATAGCCAATCGTATGCCGGCCGCGTGCTGATGGCGTAATTCGTGTGCGCGCCGCGTTACACCGGGCCGCCCGGTACACACACACACACACACACACACACACACACGAGCGAGCACGCAATCAAATCGAATCGATCGGCGCTCATGAATATTTGATAAATCGTTTATCTGTGCACTTTTATCCGGCCCTTCCGGGTGCTGCAGCTGCAAGACTGGCGTTTCTTCATAGCCCCGTTCTTAGCGATTGTCTTGCCCGGTGTGTGTATGTGTGTGTGTCTGTGCTTTCCAACCCCCCAACCGGAAAATGGAGAGCGAGTTCATGCGGACGAGCGTTCCGATGGTTGATGCCCTGACCGACCGGGCTGCATTACGGGTGCACGGAACGGTGCAAACTGCTGACCGGCGCGTAATGGCTTCGGTCAATGTTTACCTTTCATTCCGGGTCACTTTTGTTTCCTTTCACCCGCCGAATGACCGACTGTCGGCGATGTCGGCTGCGCCCGGGAACACTCAGCATCCCCGGGAGCATCCCGGCCGCAGAGGAGTGATGCTGCAAGTGATACAGTGCGCTGACTCACGTCGGTGCGCTTACGTGACCATAGCCGTAGTGTCGAATTCGGCCAGGTTATTGCTCACAATGAGCAGGCATGAAATATATGGGAGTGTGTGTTTTTTTGTGTTTTTTTTTCGGTGTGTTGCTGGCTATTTTCCTTCCTTCCGCCTTTGCACTTCCGGTGGGTCCGGTGAGGCGCCCGGGGCTTATATATTTATCCCCGGGCCCGGAGGAGAACGCCCTGAGAGTCGTTCGGACGCCGCGCGAAAGATCTATAGCGCGGACGGAAAACGGCAACCTCACCAGCTTCAGCTAGAACTTCGAAAGACTTCGGTTTTGGAGCACTTTTTGGGTTATTGGTGCTGGAGAACGGGCTCTCGAAATTAGAAACGCATGACGCTGTCCAAGCGTCCAGCACGGTCGTGCACAAGCACACCAGAAGTAGAAGGATTTAAAAACTTAAACAAAACGAACCAGCTCCGGGTCGAGGAAGCTTGATTTGGCTCCCACCAACAGACGGCCAATCCCGGGGAGTTAAGGACCCGGGTCCACCTTCGCGCCGAAGGTGACTTGGCTGGCCACTTGGCTGGACCCTGGTCGGGTGATCATTTGTCATGATAAAGCAACCGGTTCCGGGGAGGCCGATGGAACGCCGCCCGTGGAGCTATTCATTGGCCGACAACTGGAACTTCCCGGAGGACACCAGGATGACTTCGAAAAAGTTCCCGTCCCCGCAGCGTGTGTGCGGTTTCATTTATGTATGTATACATGGGGATATAAAATCGTTATGTTGAGTCGAGTTTTTTGTCTCTTCTTCCTCGCTTGTTCTTCTGTTGCTATTGTCGTTGTTCCATTACTAGACGACGCGAGATCTGGAACCGGCGCTCTTATCCTCTGGACCGCTCGAGGGGGGAGTTTTCGGAGTGGAAAGTTGAAAAGCAACAAAAGCGACTACTTGTCCGCGTTACACCACCACACCATCAATTTCAGTGCCTGTGGTGGTGGTGGTGGTGGTGATGGTGGTCAGTGGCAGGATGCTTCTAGGGCCCTTTTGTGTGTTCTTCCCGCACACTTCACAACAGTTGATTGGGATAACAAAATTATTGAGCTTTGCTCCGTCTGCGTGTATCCAAGGCACGGAACGGAATCCAGATTCGCCTCCGCACTCCGCCGGGTTAGCGCAAACAAAACGTAAAGCGGTAATACAATACGAGTAAGCTTTTTTTCAGATAGTATCTCTCTCTCTCTCTCTCTCTCTCTCTCTCTCTTTCTCTCTCTTTCTTTTTTATCTTTCTGATGCTGCGAGTCCGGAAGTAACGTATCCTGCAATCAGTGCAATATCAGAACCGAAAGCCAATGTTGCCAGCTCGTGGCGCTGGTCGCTCCGAAGTGTTGTACACCCGGACCACGTGCCGTCAACACTAGCCGTCATCGCAGGTGGCTTGTGTCAGTTTCTTGTTGCATATGTTTCGAAGCATTTCAAAAGTTTTCAGGAGTTTAGAACCTGTTTGAATCGGTAAGTTTCCTAAATACGGTTAAGTTTGGTGCATAGAAGGCTTTTTGAAGGCGTTTTGGTAACCAATTGGGTAGTTCTTGCGATATACTTCACCCGGATCTCTCATGTCCCTCCAGACAAAAATCAGAAAAAAACATAAAAAGGTGAAATTAATCATTCTTGGAGCCCGAACTACATGCGCTGGGATATTGGGACAAAGTTTCAGGAGCTCACTGTTTACTTTCGAATGTCTTTTACTTTCGCAAAAGCTTCAATATTCCGAGAAACTTTTTAAAAACGAAAACTTTTCAAGTACGGTCAAGTCTGGTGCCAATTGGCACCTGGAAGGTTACTTGAAGGCATTCTGATAAACAACTGGGCTTTCCTAGACTGTGACCCTACCTATTCTCGTCAGCGACCCGTTCGGCACGAGGCGCAGAGGAGCGCAGCGAGCTCGTTGGCTGGATCAAGTGGAGCTCGACCTGACGGAGATCGGGCACAACCGCGGATGGAGGACTGCAGCCATGAACCGAGCGACCTGGAGATCGATTGGTGACCAGGCCATGTCAGCACGACGTGCTCAACCGCGAGCGGGCCAGATAAGAAGAAGAAGAAGAAGACCCTACGTATTCCTTTACTTCCGGACTCTTAATAACTTCTAAAGCTGCTTAGTCCCTCAAGAAAAAAATCATACAACATAACAACAACTAAAAGCAGTAATACTTGGAACCCGAATTCCACATGTTGGAATATTCCAAATCAATCCAAATTTTAAAAAAATCAACATTGTCCTATCTAAATTTCAGAGATTGCATTGCATTAAAACAAGCCATAGAAGATGAACAATGATATAATGGTAAGGATCCTTGATTCGATCCTTTTGTTTATTCAAGGAAATCTTCAGGCATTCCAAGTATTTATATAGAAGACAATTTCTTCATACGATTTCCAGTATGTTCTTCAGTAATCTGTAAACAATGCTGCAGGCTGCAGATAATGCTTGGATATTTTTGTGCGGAGACGGCACGAGTCGAGATATGAAAGAAGCCATTACTACAAATGTTTGTTGGAAGAAGCCTCTGCATGAAGAAAATTTGGATTACAAAACTTATGACTGCCCAATTGATCAGGTCGATCAGGCCGAACATGTTAGGACTATACAGCTAGCGTTAAGGTGAATATCAAAGAAGACCCTAATCTTCAACGAGCCTCACAGAAATCGAACTAAACAAAGACTCAAAAATAGCCTCCTAAGTGTTCCATCAATACCGACCTGAGCGGCTAGTGTTAACGCCAGTGTCTCGTTCGTTAATGGAGTGTCCGAAGGTGCGATTTCAAGCATCCCAACATCCAGCGAGCCCACCCGGGGGGCCGGGGAGCTTGCAACTAAAGACGCGAATTAATTTCGATCATCGCCTGCATTCCACCGCTCAGCGCATTGTCTCGACCGGATTTCAATCGCGCAGCATTCCATCAATCTTCCCGAACCTCCCCATCACCCGGCTATTGATTTTAATTAGTACGGCACTATTGGGCGAATCGCAAGACCTCGTCTTGGTCCCTTTTTTTTTGTTGCTGCTACTGTTGTTGTGTTGTTATCGTTTCTGAAGGGTTCCGAAGAACCTTTCTCCGTCCGCAACCGTGCCCGGGTGCTTGGGGGTGGATTGATGGATGAATTGCCGGGCGGCAAGAAACAATACGCTGCGCGGGGCCAATCAACCCCGCGGCAGGGAGGTTTGCGATGCAGGCAGCGGGTGCAGAGTATTAATTTGATTAGATCTGCATTTTATTTTACGCTGGTTCAATGTGTGTGTGTGAGAGAGTGGGTTTTTGTTGCTTTTATTGCGCCTAGTGCCTGAAGGGATATAAAACTTGGCAGGGGGGCGCACACTAGTATTTATCCTCGCCGCTCGCCCAAAGGTGAGCCGGCACCGGAAGGCCGACTATCGGCGTCGCGGCGTCTTCCGCCCGGCCGGAAGTGCGAACGGACGGTCTCGCGGGTGCCTGGGAAGCGATTCGAAATGATTGAAATGCAAATTTTACTGCCTCCGCCCGCGCCAAAATCCTGACCCGTGGGTTGCAAATGAAGCGGGCGAGGTTTCGGTAGCTCATAAAGGAGGAATTTTCATCTCGTGGCAGATTGTTTCGGCCCGGCCCAAAGCGTTCCGATAGCTACCTGGTTTTATTATACACCTTCTTGCCGAAAAAAACGCTTGAAAGAGAGTTAGAGAGAGAGAGAGAGAGAGAAGCCAACAGTGCTTTCCGTGCTAGTCGGCCGAAACCGCGCCGTTTCCAATAAAAAAAACGAAGAAAATAATGCTCTTCCGGACCTTCCGGACGGCGCACGCGGTGATTAAGACGACGGATAACGCGTGCGGCCCGCCGGGAGGGCAGCACCGGAAGCCGGAGGAACGTCATTTATTGCTCCCGATCGCTTTCCTGCCGCCGCCGTGATGAAATTGATTCCCGGAAAGCCAAAACCCTCCGGCCGGGAAGTTCGAGGTGATTGCAGTGAAAAGAATTTTGTCATTAAAACCCGCACGCCTTCCTCGCGTCATCTTCGCCGCGACTTGCGCGCGCGCGCGCGCGCGAGCGAAAACAATCATTCCACCTTCCGATTGTGATCAGACCGTAATTGGCTTGAACTGAGTCTCGTTTGATGTGCTCCTGTGTGAGGGTGTATCCCTCGATCATACCACGAGTACGGGCAAAGTTTGGAGGAGCTATCGTCGAAGTCATCACGCCGGCAGGATACTAAACGAAGCGTTTTTTGTTTTCGTTAGGTCACTCTGCAGACGTCTCCTTGGACAGATTTTGTGCCACGAACAAAGTAGTCGACGAGCTCCCTTCCCTTGGGAGCACCGGAAATGCCGGATTTCCCGTGTAATTGGAGCCTCAGGCATAACCTCAACGGGGCGCAGTGGCGGCCAAGTAATCCATCGATAAATCGCTTTCTCCAGGGGAGATGGGCTTATCCTATTCATTATTGAAATTAATTGTGAGAAAACAATCACATGCTGGGAACGGCCGGCAGGTGCCGCCCCGAAGAAGTTCGTCTCGGTCGGTTGCGTTGAAGCGCTGGTGGAACTTTTCCCCGGCTGAATAATAAGCAGGACAAACACACTTACCGGAGATGCCATCGTACGTCCACCATTCCTCCCAGCTGACCGCCGATATCGCTGGAACGGGACGGGAGAGAAGAGTGACACGGTTCAGGTGGGGTCGGTAAAGGAGTCATTTTGCATAACAGTGGTTAGTAAATGTAAATAGCTAATCTTTCCGAAAATCAGTCTCGATACCAAAATAGCTGATATATCTCAGTTCGTTATAATATTCTCACCTTACCCCTATTTTATTGTGAATTGGACAGGTCTTGCGGTTGCACATTTTACCAACATCCTTTTTCCCTTAGAAACTTGAATTTAAAATAAAAATGGTAGGTTTTTATGCTTTTTCTGTTTTCTTTACATTTCTTACCGTTATTTGTATATTTTTTAGTACAATTTTGTATTATTGTATTTTTATAATCATTATAAATAGTTTTTTTTATTGATTTTTGAAAATTTTAAGGGGTTAATCTTTTTTCTTAGCAGGTATTATCATTATGTGAATATATTTTTCTTATTTTTATACTTGTGTTGTTTATTTTTGGTTTTGTTAATGTTTACATATTGTTGGCTTTGTTGTACAAATCGTTCCACTTGGTGCAGGCGCTTAGAGGTATGCAATGCAGTGTTTTCGCTCTGAGTGTGGTGCAATGGCATATTTGTTCGATGTTTTAATTCAAATATGTTGTTTCTTTCTGATTCCACAGCAATTATTATCATTATTTGCATATATATTTGACATATTTTATTTATATTTTTATGTTTATATTTGTGTTTGTAAATATTTATAGATTGTTTGCTTTGTGCCGAACCCAATTGGTGCATGCGCCTAAAGGAATGCAATGCAGTGTTTCCGTTCTGGAAGTGATGCGATGCCGTATGTGTTCGATATTTTAAACGAGAATTTACTAAAGGCCGTTCAAAATGTTATGAATATCAATTAAAAAAGATGGACAAGTTTGCAAATTGCACAAAGTTTTGCAATTTAACGATATAGCGACCCATATTATACTGATTGCGCCATCAATAGCATCTTTTGCTGTTGATTAATGTTTTTAGATGTTTTCGTCTATGGGCGAAACCATGAGTTGTTTTGATGTATCCGTTGTTTGTACTCAAACAGGAAGAGATATCGCACGCGACAAAATTACGGACAAAATTAGAAGAATAAAGTTAGCATTAGGATCCTATGAATTCGAGAGAAGCTGTGTGTATCGTTTATATGGATGACAAGTACATTTTTACGACCTTAAAGATGTTCTAAACTAAACTGAAAAAAGCACTAGAATTCGACGAGACTAAACGATAGGAAAGAAAATAGATTGGCCCGGTTATAGCACTCGTCCTATTTATGCCGTAAATTTACGCCTTGCTCGCTTCACAATACAAGGATTTGATGATACTGTTCAAATTAAATCATGAACACATTTATCTACACTAAAGCACAGCATGTGACAATTACACCTAGCTTGAAAAATGTATGTTTTTCTCAATATAGTTGTTAGGTAACGGAAAGGGGTTGGGTATAAAATAAATTTACTGATATGATGCCATTTTATGTGCAGTGTTTGAAACAGTTTGAAAAAAAAAATACATTGTATTGCATACTTCTAGGCGCATGCACCAAACGGGTTTTGCGATTGAACAACAAAGTCGCCGGATTTGCTTATTTGACAGTTTCTCGTGAGCCGAACCGATCGGGTGCCACGCTGCATTAGTAACGGATCGCCGTGTTGTTCTTCCTCCGACACGAGCAGCCGAAGGCACAGAACGCCTTCAAGTATGCAATCAAATAAGCACTGCTCAAGCACGGGTAAGCGCCCAAGCAACAAATCGATCGCTGTTGGGCCGCCGACGGTTTGACGTTTTGATTGTGTGACGGTTTCGAAAGAAACAGCAAGCAGCACGCGCCCGGTTCGCATCCGGTGAAAAACTCCCGGGCGCTACTTGTCAGTCAGTTCGCGTTTCGGGGGGGGGCTGGGGGTGAAAAACTTTCCACCGGTACTGTGTGAGGCGTGATTATAAATCCGGTCAATTTGTTCCTGCCAATCGGGGCGCGTGCATTCGACACGGCACACGAAAAATTTTCGGCCTCCCCCGGTTCGGTTCTGCCCGCACCGTGGTTTCCTTACCTTTCCTGGCCTGGTGGAGAGGGAAATTGACTTTTCGCAAACTTTCGCCCCCCGTCTTCTGCTGCCGTGAGCTGCCATCGGGAGCACCGGCATGATGGATGTGTGCTGAGATGTGTATTGATTGAAGGCGGGGCGCGCCGCACACAGCTGCCATTAATTAACAGATCGTCTGACAGAGACTTCCTGGCTCCGGCCACGTCGGAGGCCAGAGCGCTGACGTCACGTCACGTACTTGAGGCGCTTGCGGGATTCGGTTGGCCTCTTCAAGCAAAACGTCCGAAACCGAACGTGCCACCGGTTAAAGGATTACACAGTTTCGAAAAACCGATACGAACCTTTTCTTGTCGCCCGGACGGTAGGAACAAAGGGGGCCCGAGAAACGATAATAGTACATAATCACAGGGAATTTCACTTAGAGCCAAACCGACGGAATCCTGAGGCTCCCACGGCCTGCGTTACGTGTACGGGCCGCACCATCTGGTTGCATCAGCAAGAGAGAGAAAGAGAGAGAGAGAGAGAGAGAGAGAGAGAGAGAGAGGGCAATGGCCACCACCGCCACAGCTATGGGCATGTGGAAAATCCCATTATCGGCACCGAGCGTCTCCCGGTGTGAAGAGCCACTTCTCAGGTGAGACGGTGTCGATTTCTTCGTTCGCCTCACCGCAGGGGAATTGGCTGATGTTTTTTGCACTCTCCCACCCACCCCCACTCACAATGGCTCTCAACTCTAATCTCATTTTCTCTTCCCATCGCACCCGCCTCCCGAAAGACAGCGCAAGATGACCCCTTTTTTGCGCTCCGGTTGCACTTTTCCGACCCCTGGCGGAACGTTTCGGAAACCCTTTTGTCCCGTAAAAGAGTTGGAGGTGCGGATGGCGACGCGTTCCCCCCTCGGTCGGCCGGCCCCTGCAGTAGCCTAAATCTCGGGTGCCTTTCGAGAACGGTTTGAAGAGAGCGCTCGAGAGCGTGATGTTGTGTTTCCTCCTTGCACCGGTGCGGAAACCCAATCGGGGCAGGGCGGGGATGGGGGGGGGGGGGGGGGGGGGGGGGTGGCAAGATGACATGCGGCCAGCAACCGCAGATACAACCCCCCAAACCCCATTTACGGCTAGATAGGCTAGAAGCTTAGATTCAATTACAAAACCCTCATCGTCGTCCGGCTGCGGAAATGCGCCTGGCACAGCCCGGTCCGGTGAAGGATTGGGACGAACGGAGCTTTTCAATTATATTTTCCTTCCTGCGCTGTAAGCCTAGTGGAAGGCTGCGGGACGGCACACATTTTCGCCGAAATGATCCGAATGATTTCGTTCGGCTGGTGGCCATCTGCTGCGAGCGCGGCGGAATCGGTTTCGGCCAGCCGGGGCTCTCACGTGGGTCCATTCCGAACATGCCACACAACGAGGTCAGCGCTGGAACCTACCGAAGGAACTTCAAGAGTTTGTGACAAAAACTGTATCCGATACAAATCCAAGCGACTTCGCGGCGAAGAAGATATGGGAATAATATCAACAAACACAGCTGTCAAAGAGACGCCTAGGCAAATATAAAAGAAGTCATAATGCATATTACTAAAACCGTGCAAAGTTATGCCTACATTTTTCAAGGTCGTACAGATGTTTCTGTATTTTTAACCGATTTTTTAAACGATTGTTTGTATCGAAACAAAAACGAGTTTTCGTAAGTGGTCGTATAGTTATGTTACAGGGAGCGATTTTGACGGTGATGAAAACAGTAGTAAGAGTGTTTGTAAAAATGTTAAAAAATAATTAAGAGACGTATTTTCGTTATATCTGCAACTTAGTAGAACTTCATTTTCATCTATCTCTTCTAGTTTTCGTTTTATTCTCCAGAAACCGATAGCCGTATAGTTACATACTGTCCAACACAAGGGCGACTAACCGACTCGACATTCCATATTCTCTATGCATACCCAAGACACATCGAAGTCAGCGCTGGATTTAGCGGAGACACATCGATCATTTGGGACGAAAAGTATGCAATCTGCACGCATCTTCCGGACAAATTCAAAACAAACTCACAGGGGTAAGAATGTGTTTATTATTTCGCAAAATATTCTCTTTATGTTACGCCTAACCGTATCAGCACTGTTGGAGAAAATAATATATCTAAGATAGTTATGTTGCAGCACTATTCATGGTTTTCGGGAGTATTATTGACATGTTCGGTGAAATATTGATTCTAACAGGAAGTTGTTGAAATATTCGACAGATAGCGTTGACACATTCAACAGAACTAAAGAGCTGTCAATTTTGTGAACATACTAGTGCAAAGCGTAATTTATATTTTGACAAATTTTACAAAACATCGATCCGTTTATTATAAATTAAAAGATCTCACACAAAATGGGTTTAATTTATTTTTGAACAGACTGAAGCTAGCAGATGTTTACGCTTCGCTCTAGTTTGTTTACAAATTTGACATTGAGATATTTCTGGAGTTCTGGTGAGCTTGTCGGTGAAGTTGATTCGAAGGAGTCAATTATATGCTCGAACAAAGAATATCTCAAAACTCTTGTTATATACATTCAGCTTTTTGTTTGAACGTTCGATCCCAAAACAAACGTCAATAAGCAGAGTTGTCAATAACGACAAGCAAATATGAACAGAGTATTGGCTTCAGAGCTTGGGAATCTTCGAATTCGCCCGCAAAGTAGCACATACATGCTGAAGAATTTCGCCGATTCGATCGATTAATTGCCTCTAATCGACCCACTAATCGAAGCCGATTAGTGGCCGCTTAAGGCAACGTTGCACATTTGCTCCAACAAGGCTGATTAGTTGCCTCTAATCGGCGCTCTTAACCGGCGCAGGTGTCACTTCGATGAAACGTTGCACCAAGCGTGTAGTGCAACATGGCCAAGTCGCAATAAACCTTTTTTCCGCGTTTGTTTTATTCATAAGAAGCCAATTAAGCTTTCATTCGTGCAGACAAAACGCGACTAACAGTCGGGCAAAACAACGTGATACGGGCCCGATTTAAACACTCAATCTCACTCGGCGGAAGGCGCACCATTGTGCCCCGTCAAACGGTGCGTGACGTGATGTTTCGCGCGACGCTCGCCAGCCCAGAAGTTTCGCCGGAACCGATCTCCGATTTCCGCTTGTCACCGAATGCGTGCGGCGAATGACGCATACAGCCGTCCCTCGCTGCACACGGGAAGCTCATGAGCGGCACGTACGCGCGATTCAAGCCCGTGATTGAAAAGAAACAATTTAAACTGTGATTCCTGCGTCGGTTTGTTTTTGTTTTGTGTGTGTATGAGTGTTTTTTTCTCTTCTCCCTCTCCAGCCCGCTCACTCGATTGGCTTTGCTCCGCGAGCAGCCAGGTACGCGTGCGGGCCCCTCAAAATTATGATAATGAGCACAATTATGAAGTGCGCGGCGGGTGGTTTTTACTTTCCCGCGAATCGCGGCGAAAGATTTGCAACGCAGAGAACGTCAATTTAATCCCATCACGTATGCGGAATGAATCGGGGCGTAAATTGAACGTGCAAATATGCACGCTGCACAAATGCGGCGCCGGATTTGTTCGTTAGCGTTAATGATTGCCGATCCGAGCCGCTCGCCCCCGTTCCCTGCGTGCCGACCGCCGTGGCCGAAGCGAAGCGGACGCGAACGCGAAGTGACGTGACGTGTTTATATGCTCGGCACAGATAATCGCGCCGCGTCGATGATCGTCTAAAACTTTGACAGCTAACTTTTTGCTCCTTGGGGAGCCCACCGGTCAGCGCGGCGTGTGATGCGGAAAGCATAACGAAAGGCGCGCGCTGGACACCGTGCGGTCATTCGATCAAACTAACGCAAGAAAAGAAGGAAAACAAAAGCACAGAGAGACGATAAAACGACATGATTGTGAAGTCAGCCGGTGTAGGTTCGGGTGGACGCACCGCACGCGTAAACACACTCCAGAACACGCCACATCCCGACAGGTTTCACGCGCCGCCGAACGCGAATGAAAACGCGCTCCCCTCGGGCCGCTTACGGGTTACTTTATTTGGCTGTTCCTAAATCACTCCAACTGTTTCCACGCCCGCTTGGGAGGCCGTGCCTGGAATATCGCATCGCGCTGCCGACATTCAGGGAGCGTTCCGGATCGGAACGGTTTCGCCCTGAAGAAACCAGCGCACCGGAAGGCGCTCCCCTGTTTTATTTTTGTTTTTCTTTTCTCCCTTTCTTCACTCTCTCTCGCGGGCTGGTGCCTACAAAATCGAAGGAAAAACACTGTAATCGATTTCGAAATCCTCGTCACACTCGGAACGCTCCCAGGCCACTCCCTGTCCCCCCCGCCCCGGTTCGGCAAACAATAAACAAGCGTAAAGCGTTATCATCAAACGTTTTTGATGTTTTGCGAACGTCCCCAGCGGTGCGCCGCCCGGTTTCGGATCGAAAATCGATAAGTCGAGCTGAAAGTTTATTTACATTCCGCGTTATCGGTGGATCGCGCGCCGGTGGGACCGCTCGGCTGCCGTGCAACGGTTGCACTGGGCTGCCGACGGTGGTGCGACGGGCAGTAATAAGACATCGCGCGCGGCAATCGTGTTAGCGAGCGAAGGTTGCTGCTTTACCTAGCCGATTTGCGGTCGTCATGCGGGGTGTGGAGTGTGTTAGAAGAAGTAGGTAAATTAAATGCGAAGTGCTGCGAAGTGATAATGGTGATGCATGCAACGAGTCTTGAGAAGAGCAACTCAGCAGCTCTTACGTCAATAAAATCGTTGAAATTTGTTTCGATAGCTTTGTTGCAACTTCGTTTAATTCCTTCCTCATTTTACAATTAATTACTCAATAAGTTTGAATTTATAGCATACATTCAGGCGCCAGTATGTCTTTCCCTGAAAAACCCTGAAAACAATTTATTCAAGTTATTATTGGAATTTTTCCGTATTTGCAGCGAATGCTAGACTAACTCAAAACAGGCAAGATTGTAAACAATTGAAATAAAAAATGGAAAAGATTTTTTTTACTAGAAATAGCAAATAATAAATTATTATATTATTTCATAATTTATTTGAAAATAAGAAGAGAGAATAAACTTACATTTGAGAAGAGACTTAGCAACTCTCACGCCAATAAAATGCTTGAAATTTGTCTCGATAACTCATTTCCTAGCTCAATCAATTATTGGTTTATCCACGAATTAATTACCCAATAAATTCCAATTAAAAGCATACATGTAGGCGCCAGTATGTCTATCCACCCCAAAAACCGATATATTCAACAATTCTAAACAATTCTCTTAAACAAATCTAATAAAGAATTCGATAATAAAAATCTTACTACACATAATTAATTTCAAAATATCGAAATATTCTAAAAATTAATAATCCAAATAGATAAATTCAATGTGTAGTGTATAAAAATCGTTGAAATTTGTTTCTATAGCTCTTTTTATTGTTCATTTAAGACTTCATTCATTTAAAAATTCATTATTCAATATTCAAACAAAGCATACATATAGGCGCCAGTAGTATATTCTCCATTAAAACTCTTCATTCGAGTGATAGATAAGTTTTTAACATAAATTTAGCAAACACAAAAGGATGAAAATCTCTCAAAAGGGATGATTCATTAAGCGATTATGCAGTTCGCACTCATTTTTCAACTCGGAATTTCTCTTATTAACCTTTTCCTGATTGTCGTTCCCACCCTCAACCAGTTAAGCGTTTTTAAGCGTTTTTTTTAAGACGAGAGTTAATGCCACATTGCATACTTGCAGGATAAATTTGAATTTGATTGTCATTGTTTAAAAACATAGCTAAAGTTTGACGATTCAGATTAAATCATTTTAAATTTATTATTAGCAATTAAAGAAAACTATATATGGGTCGGGTCCGTTGTTTTTTTTTGGGATAAACTGCCCTCTTTCAGGCAGCTTCGTTCCACACGCCTGAAGGTATGCAGTGCACATGATTACGTTTCTCTGTAACTCTCTTGTGCTGATCCCTGCACGTCACAAACGCAAGCGTCTCACGCAAGAAATGCCGATGTCTTGTACGTACACTTGTAAAATATCGATTACGGCAGCGTGTACGTGTGCCACCCACTTCCCTCCCATCAGCCAGTCTGCGTGCATCGGGCCGGCGGACCCGCTATAAATCTCCCGATGGCTCCGGACGACGGTGCCCCAAGGTACGGCGGGATGCCGTTTCCTTCCTGTTGCTGCAGAACCGGAACGCAACACAACACCTCGCCCTCGACCGCCAGACCGGACCCGTGTCTGTGTGTGTTGAATATCTATATCATTAGCTACACACACACACACACACACACGCGCGCGCCCAAAACGCCACCGCTTCCCAGGTCAGGGTTGTTGCTGCTGCCCTCTCGCAGAAAGGGCCACGGAGCAAAGCGAGCTCGCCCACACGGTTCGTCTCCAGTGCGCGTTACTAGCTAAACTCTTTCCCGGTGCGCTGGAGGTCCCGCTCGCAAAGCTACTTCAGGTGCAGATTCTGTCGGAACTCGCTTTCCTCCGGTGGCAGTAGCCGTCGCAGTGAGTTCATAATCCGAGGGCAAAGCTAAACAATGGTGCTGTGTACAGCTCCAGGGCAGAACGGCTACAAACAAAAAAAAGAAAACGCTCCGTGCAGCTTTTGAAACGCCGGAGCGCGAAATAACACTTTCGTTCAACACCTGGCGTTTATGCAAAGTACGCTCTTCCGGTGCGCTGGCCGGGACCGGCTCGGCCGCGCCCGTACTCGTGGCCAACATCTGATAGCGACTTCCGCCGCTCCGGCTCGTTCGCGGAGTTCACGCGCCGAAAAACGACGCCGACGACGTGGCAAAGGTGACGAACCTGGTGTTTGGGAAATATTGCTCTCTTTAAATCCGATGTAAAATCGATCGATCGAGCCACGATGTCAAACACATGCCAGCTAACGGACAAATAAAACACAAATCAAGCACTAACCGCACGAGATTGCATACATGACAGGCGCTTAAACAAAACTGGCGCCTAAAAGTATGCAATATTCGCTTAAAAACGCTTTGCAAGCGTTCTTCGTTCCGTAGAACGCTTCATTTGCCGCTCAGCTATCGAACTACTACTAATACGCAAGCCAATTAGCCGCAGTGTGCTGCTCCGAACTCGATAGCGAAAGATTGAACGATTTTCCCATTAGCGACGACGCAATTAATGCCTTCCGGAGTTCGTTCGTTTTTTTGTTAAAAGAGGAGGTTTTATCTGGCGCGACGCGCTCGCACCCCATCGAACGGCGCCGCATCGATAAAAGGGGTGCAGCGCCGCGCGAACGGTGTCGCTTCCGGTCCGGGCATAAATTCTTCCTGCTCGCGCGAAAAAAGGAGTGGCTGCTGGTGGCGCCTTTCAGGTCTGGTGCGATGGAAGTTAATATCACACCCCGCGGTGGGCCCGTCCGGGCGCGGTGATGGATGTGTATGACCGTCTGCACGTGGCCGGCCCGGGAACATCTTCGGGAGCCTCCTTCGGTCCAAGGTGCCGACGTCGGCAGAGCGGCAGAGCGGGTTAGCCGGCTTTTGGGACAAACAAAGGAGTGCCGTGCTTGCAGTTTTCGTGAACGTTTTTTTCTTCTTCTTCTGTACGCTCCTGCTGTTTGCGCCCGGGTTCGTTATCCTGCCCGGTGTTTGTGTTAAAAACGCCAAACGTCCCAGCAGTGTTGGGGCCACTTATTTTCCTCCGCAATAATCCACCGGCCAGCTGTGGACACCAGCAATAGGGTGATCGGGCAGAAATTAAAACAACATTTGCCCGACTTAACGAGGCAAAATGGGAAACGTTTTCTACCGCTGGGCTAACCGCCGAGTGATGCATCTTGCCCCCGCTAGATCACCCGGCGCAGGGAAGAAAGAATCCTTCAAGGCCGGTCCAGAAACTATCTCGCACGCTACTTCGCTCGGGTGTAAAATTTTCGGTTACCATTCCTTCGCCCGGTCCAGCGCCAGCCACTAGAAACCTTCTGCCCTGTTTGCTAACCGCCACGTGCCGCCACATCATTGACCGAAGTAATATCGCACCAGGTTGGGAGGCAACTTTTCGAGACGAGAATTACAGCGAAAACCCTGGGCCGGCATCTTCGCCCGACAGCTGACAGGCTCCGCTCCGGTTCCGGTGTGGCTTTAATGGCTCCCCCGTGGAGGACGAGCACCAGTTACCGTGCGCCGCTCACAACTGCAACTGCCCCGATGGGGTGAGAGCAAAAACAGGACACCAGCCGCAGCAGCAGCAGCAGCAGCAGCAAACCTGTATCAAATGACTGTAATTAGACGGCCAAGCTGGATTTTACTCTCCCTCGGACCGAACGCTTGGCTGCGTGACCCACAACCCCGAACCCGGCGCCAGACGGAAGACAAGCTTTACAGGGTTTTAATGTATTCAAACGAGCTGAGAAAATTGCACAATAAAAGAAAGGGCCAAAGGGGTTTTGCGCTCGGGGGCAAGTTAAGCTGCAGTTTTGGGGCTAATCTTGTTTCGCTTTTCTTTCTTTTTTTCTGCTGCTTGTTTGTTTGTTGCTTCCTCTTGCTCGGTTAAAGGTGTGTTTTTCGCCTGCTAACGGTGTGTGTTTGTGTGCGTGCGGAGGGGTGTGTAATTGTTTTTTATTATAATTTAATTAAGTGTAACGGGCGCCAGCACTCAACGGGCGCGCCCGTTTACGATAATGCAAATGCAATCAAGACAATTGATTCCGGGTGAAACAGGCGACAGGAAATCGTTTTAACAGGTGTTAATCTGTTGCATGGGGCAGGATCCGAGCAGCGGGAAGCGTTTTTTGACGCTACATTCCGGTCGGCATTTTAACACGCGCAAAGATTGCATACATTAGGGCGGTGTTTAACTTGTAATTTGTCTAAGTGGCGCAGGGTTGTGTCTTGGGTAATTTTTCGCCTACATGTATGCAACGTATTAAACTACCCATTTTACCCATTTAACATCATCGTACGTGTTGGCCAATTTATTTTCTTTCGTTTAAAGTCTCTTCAAAGTAGATTCATTAATACATACAACCACTGTCATATTTATTCGAATTTTCATGTTTTTTCTATTCAGAATAAACGACCAGGTCCTAATGCTGACAAAAAAAAAATGATATCAATTGAGCGTGATGTACAATAGCAAAGAATGTTTCACAAAGTTTAGGTTGGCTGGGGCATGTTATGCCTCTTTTACCCAATTTTTGTTTGTGTGTGGATTGCAAAATTGCGGGCGGACTATTCGATGGTTTTCTTGGATTCGATTGACAGTCGTAATACAAGGTGACTCAAACAATGTATGCATAATTTTACATCGAACAATTTATGCAGAAAGAAAAGAAATATTTTTTTATTACCAATTCGAAAATACAATAGAAAATAACAAAACAAAACTGAATAAAGCTTGATTTTCTGTCTCTAGTGAATGCGTTTATATCTTTCGTTTCCTTGCGTTATAACTTTAAATTATAACTTAAAATATGCTCATCGTCAACGCAAAGTATAAAACACTACTTTATTAACTTTTACTAAAATTCATATAGAATTTACATTTTAAGTATTTACTATTTTCAATATGCTTCTGATTCCATAATCCATCTCGTACGTTTATGTTTATTATGTTTTTATATTTTGCATTACAAAAACTTTTAATTCTTTAACAAAATTATTTGAAAATAATCATATTACCTTATTTTTTATGTAAGTATGATTATTGGCTGTCTTCATATATTTTTAAAATAATAAATAATTTTTGCATTGCAAAATTTGACTTATTATGTAATTATAAAAAAAACAAATGATAAATGCGTAGTTCCTAAAACATAATAAACAACAACTAACGAAATGCATTATAGAACCTGAAGCATGTTAAAAATGGTAAAAGCTTGAAAAGTCGAATCTATAAGAATATTAATTAAAATTAATCGAACAGTTTTTTTTTCTATTTAGCTTTATAAATGATTTAGCTTTAAAAATGAAAACATATTTAATTTATTTTTATTTTGGAATGATTACAGAAAATGAAACGATTCAAATAAGCTTATATGATTATTACCTAACAATTAGTTTTCAAATTTTAAGTAAGCTAATAGCTTGTTTCCTATGACGATTTCATATTAGAAATATATTGTTGGAAATAAAGCAACTACAACTTAATTTCTTTCTTTATGTAAAAATCCGTGATCATCAATAAAATTACCAACACAAAAAATATGTGTATTTTTACGGATCACCTTGCCCTGTGACTGTTACGACTCAAAAACTATCGAACATTCCACCCGCACTTATGCAATCTGCACAACACCACCGAACTCGAGCATATCAGATACTGAAAGCCATTCGTTGCATAACTTCAGGCGAACGTCTTAACCAAGACACAACCCCCGCACTACGAAAGAGGGAGCGAATGCAATTATGGCCGCAAAAACAAATGGATTTTAATGCGAAACCACCACCCCAAATTAACACTTGATTAGTGACCCCGGTAAAGCCACTGTGGGTGTACTTAATAATTTACTCAATAGCAACAAAAAATCATACGCATACACAGAGAGAAAGCAACAACCGAACCATCGGGGATGCTCCGGGCGAGACAAGTGTTGGCCGAGAGCGCACGCGAATGGCAAAAAGCTGATGGCCAGCGACCGCTAGCGAAACAGCAGTGGGCGATTTGCATAATCGTGTGATGCAATTGCACACCCACACACACACGTACACCCGAGGATGATGGTGATGACGACGATGATGAAGACAGACGCCGACAGGGCCAGCGGGACGACCGTTACGGGGTTTGGTGTGAAAAAAGGGAACGATGTTCCCACCGATGTTGTGACACACACGCGATGGAAGGGAAGCGTTTTCTTGTGTTCAGCTGGTTTTTTTCTCTCTCTCTCTCTTCTCTCCCCAACCTCCAGCCGTCCGGGGCGACACTATTTCGGTTGAGGGATTGCTTACAGCGACGAAAGAAAAAAAAAACAAGCGAGAGCTGGATCATCTCCGTGCTCGGTTCGCGTCGGATGCCGCCCGGAGGGTTTTTGCTGCTCCGATGCACACATGCACCCACACCGGTGCTGTAAAGCACCGGGCTCTTTAGGTGTTTGTGTGTGTGTGTGCGAGCAGGTGTTTATGAAATCTTTGTGCAAGCGAAACTCAAGCGAAAGGAGGCCACGGCTCCACATTATGCACTGCTGCTGCTGCTGCTGCTCCCTGCTAAACCCGGGAAATGGTGGAAATGAAGTCCGTAAAAGGATTTCCGGTGGAGGGAGCCTCGGCGACGATAAACTATGAGCGCCTGGGCGCTTTATTAGGTTTCGCTAGACGTACCGGCGGCGGCAGAGAGAGAGAGAGAGAGAGATAGAGAGAGAGAGCGGTTGTTTACTTTTTATGTGCCGGGCGTGTAAAAACAAACTTGTATTCAACGACACCCGGTACGACGGTATGTGCAATTAACCAATTCCTGCAGCCAGGACTCCAGGTAGCCGTGACGTGCTTTACGAACCGACGAAACGAGGTGCCTGGGTGGGCGACTAATTTCGCACCCCCTCTGCCGCCTCTCTTTCCCACACGCACAGACACACTCACACACACATACACAGCGACGGTCACGTCGTAAGTGCCCAATTGCCCGGAGTGCATGTGCTTTTGAGCGGACGAATGAAGTTAATGTCGGCAGCGGTGGACGGGTCGGAAACGAGAGCAAATAAAAGGGTCCTTTCCGGGTACATTTTATATCCCGTCGCTTCTTTCCGCCGGAAACAGACACACACGCACACACCGATCATCACTCCGGTGAGGTCGGCTCCAGCCGGCTTTTGGCTTGGACCGCTTTAGTTGATCGAAATTAGGAGCAACGAAAGCAGCATCATGCAGCGCCCGCATGCTACCACGAACAGGGGCCTCTTTATCGCATTTTTATAGCCTCGCTTTTTGATGCCCTTCACTCACACACACACACACACACACACATATTTTTAAACGCACATAAACGTAACGCGTAACGCTCACGTGCGTCCTCAACCCTGACACACATTCGGGCGCGCGCCGGGGCAACACTTACCGGGTATCTGTAGCAGCAGCAGCAGGGTGAGCGCTTTCACGTTCATCAGCAGCCCCATGCTGGCGAGGGCGCGCGGTTTGCAGACCTTCAGGCGCGCGACGGTTTTTGGCTAATGTTTGTTTTTTTTCTTCTTCTTTTCTCTTCTCCTGTTTCACTCACTCACTCACTGCGGCACACTGAACACACACCGGCACACACACACACACCGTGCGTCCGAGTGGCATGCGTGCGGGACATGTACGGTCGTACGCACACACGCACGCATACGCATACCCACTCCCACCGAACAGTCCGGCTGATCAACTCCGCGCGCACATCGATTGCGTTTGATCGTGGGCTGCCGTTTGGTTGATCGGGCTGGTTCGAAGGCGCTACGCCACTTCGAGTGCTGTACGCGATGCTCTACGCCGCTGCTGTGGGATGGGGGAGAGATAGAAGATGTAGAGCAGTCGGTGAGAGGTTGTGTGAAATTTTCGGTAGAGTTATTATATTATTTAGGATGCTATGAAAGCACAGGAAGTTGATTTGTCTAGGTCGCCCTAAGCATAGACAAACACATTAAGAAGAAGAAGAAGAAGAAAAAGAAGAATGTACTTGCTTTCGTCGTAAGCTAAGCATCAGCATGTTCACGAATTAGGTGACATGGATTGCATAAATGCAGGCGGAATTTCCGCCAATTCTAGAGTACAGTCATAACGCATGGTGACCCGATCAATTTATGTATAATTATACATATATTGTAGGTATAAAGTATATCAACGATTTTTTATATGATTTTTTAAATAATAAATATTTGTTGTAATGCAAAATATGAGTCGTTATGTAATTATACGAAACAACAAATTTTATATTTAACGTTTTTAATTAGATGGTATTTCACAATTTTAAATCATTTTTAATGTAATATTCAATCATAAAATTGCTCGATTAAATTTTATTAAATCATGTTTTAAAACATAAATAAACAAAAACACACAGGAAGTACAACGGAACCAGAAGCATATTCAAAATTATGAAGCATGTAATGTGGATTCTGTATGGATTAAAAGTTAAAATCATTCAAATGATGGTTCATATTTTGAAAAATAAATGAGCATATTTCAAGATGGATTTAACAAACTTTCATTTTGGTATAATTGCAGCAGACAACAATACTAATGAGTGGATCAAGGAAATAAAAAAGCATTAGACAAGCAGTTTTGATTCGGCTAGCCATTATTTATTTTCCATGACAAATTGATAATAAAAATATAATGCTTTATTATAATGGACCAGATAAGAAGAGAAGAAGATAATGCTTTATTCTTACACCTTCATGCATACCTACATAAAGAAACTCATTAGATAAATATACCAATATATTATCAGCAAAATTATCAACCGAAACCCAGCTATCGAAGATTTCGCCTGCACTTATGCAATCCTCAAAACACCACCGAACCCGAGTACATACGAGCATTTTGTATACCAAGAGAACTACTTAAAACAAACGAAGCGTGTTACAGTTTGCCTTTTGCGCCCAAAGTTATGCAATTTGTATGCAAGCCAACCACGAACAAGAGCTCAGCACCTGTGGGAGTGGAACAACGGAACTTCTGTTATCAATTAGCAATTGCGAAAGAAAACTGCTTTCAACGCTTCCCCTGCCCACGAGCCAGCGATGCCGACTTGCGCCCTCTTCCGAGGTCCGGTGGGGATATTGGGTTTTCTGCACGGTGGAATTCAATATTTTTTTGTTGTTTTAGAAAACGTTTGCGCTTATCTAATCGATCACTTATCTCCGCCCCGGACCGAGCGGGGGAAGGGGAAATAATTACCACCGGGCACGGAAGCCTCCCTGCTCGGCAGCTCGGCTGCAAGGACGAGCGATCGGTCACGGGGTCGATAAATAACCGGCTCCGTTCCGGGCCGCAACGACCGAAAGTAGCGCACGCCTGGCAAGTTTCAAGTGCACGCTGAAGTTACACGCTAATTTTGTGCTGTAGTTGTTGCGATTAACACGCCGAGTGGGTGAACGCTGTAACGCTGGCTAGTGCTGAGTGCTGAAGAGTTTTTGATTTCGATCATACTTTCGCACGCACCATTCCAACCTAACAGGGCTGAACAAGTGCATCGTTTGAGAGTAATAACAACTCCAATTGAAAGCGAATCGAATGGAGCTGATGAAATGTGAAAGATATTGCCTATCTTATACCTAATGTTGAAAATACGCCTAAAAATATGCAATTTTTATAAAATCAAACATTTGCATAACTTGAGGCGTTAGCCTCGCTCACTTCCTCTATATATCGTTTGAGAGTAATAACGTTAAATGGAAAGCGAATCGAATAACTCTAATGAAATGTGAAAGGGTAATGCATATGTAACACACAGCTTCAAAAACAAACCTAAAAATATGCAATTTACAAAAATATCTGAGAATTTGCATAACGATAGGCGTTGCTTACACGCCTCAATGTATCGTTTGAGAGTAATAAGATTGAATAGAAAGCGAATCAAATTAATCCAGTCAACTATGAATGGTATTGCATATCTCACACCTAATTTGGAAAAAAACGCCTGAAAGTATGCAATCAAAAATAAATTTATACATTACATAACTTTGAGCTTTAAACTCGCGTACACGCCTGAACGTATGTAATTTGTGCTTTAAATTGCTTTATCTTCACATTCTAGCACTTTTTATATGTATTATGTGATTTTTTCTGTTATTTTAATTAAAATTTGCGACTTTTATGCCTCAAAGAAATGGGAAATTAAATATCCCAAGCGTTGGAAGTGCAAAACTTACACTCTCCTCATGTTCAAGCCCGAATCGATTACTTCGCAAAATCGATTGAGCGACACAGACAGCTAAACCTTATCAAACTCACGAAACGTGAGTGCAAACTCGTCGAAACACGGCTCGTTGAGCCAATGTTCCCCTTCTGTGTCACAGTTCGTCAAGTTCGCTGCGACATCCGAACGCGTTCCGCTGGTCGTGCGAAGACAAACTCCATCAATTAATACATATTTATCGCGCATCTAATCGCACCGCCGGCGGAAGCGATTGCCGTCTTCCGGGCGTTCCGGGCGTTCCGATAAGCAGCTCGATCGCAGCGCGACTCCTGCGGCTTCCACGGCAGGCACGGCACGGTGTTGGTTGGAAAAATTTAATAAACATAAATTATCCCACCGGGTGCATCCGGTCGACGGACGCCGCGGCACGGATTGCGCGAACGGTGCCGCCGTGCACGTGTCACGTGATCCGCGGGCGAAAAGTTTTTCGTTTATTTTCCAACGCCAAAAAGCGTGCCACGGCACGGATTTCGGCCCGCAGAAGGTTTGGTGCCGCGCGAGCGTGCACACTGTGCCGGGATGCGACGCGGGTATATGCATTGCAAATAACTTCCCTCGTAAAAACCCTTCACCCGGGCATAAAATATTGGAAAGCCAGTCTAGCAGACAGTATATTATATTGGCACTCTTGCGTTTTCGTACACTTTTTTTTTGGTTGTTGGTGGCGAACGTTCCTCATCGAACTAACCGCGGCGGCCGTGTGTGGCTGTGGATGAGGCTTTAAAGTGAGCCGGATTTTGTCTACTTCAGATGCATCTGACGTGGCTGGTGCGCCACTTCACACACCACGATGCTCGAGGCTCTTCCTATTACACACACACACACACACACACACACACACACACACACGCAGCCAGACAGGCACACTGTACTTTATAAGCTTTCACTCATCCATGACTTTTATGATTGATGAGCGCGCGTAAAGAGAGTCGCTCCTTTCCCACGTTGGAAAAACTGAACACACACACACACACACACACACACACTCCCGGCCAGCCAGAAGGTCGAGTTCGGCGGTCCCCGGAAAGGTGGAATCAGTACGGGAGCGCAAACCTCACCGACCGCAACAACAACAAAAAACGGGTCGAGCCGGGCTCCAATCAGCCCAATTATCGCAAACCGACGCAAGAAGGCCCAGGCAAACAATCGAAATGTAAATCCATTTAGCGCTCGGGAGCGTTGCTGCCCGGAGTGGCGAATGTAATGGACGTTTTTCGGGGTTTTTTTTTTTGTTTGCGAAATGTTTGTTTTTTGCGGACATTTTGAACATTGTTTGAGGCTAGCCCAGGCAGCGCCAGAGGTCCGGCAATCAATCTTGCGGCGTGCGGACAGGAACAACAATCAACAGCGACCGAGCAGAACCGTTCTAAGCACGCCGTGTCTTGGGGTGACGGCGTTTTTTTGGTCCCGGGCGTGTGCGCCCGGCTTGACGAAAGGGCGAGAGGCCGCCGGCTCAGCCTCTTCTCGGGCAAATAATTGCGGTGCACATGCAGATGGCTGTGTTGCACTCAACTGCCCGAGACCGATGCTCGAGACCTGGAGCTCGTTTCCGGTTCGTTACGGAGTCGCACTCGGCTCCAAATCAGATTAAGTGTCGATTAGAATATGAAATCCATACCTGCCCGGGACCGGACCCTCCCAGCGGGGCCGGTGTCCGAGGCGTTCCGTGCACTTGGCCGTCCGTCCAGGCGTGTATGTGTGCCATTGTTTGACGTTGACGTATGACGTCTGTCGGCCGGGCCGCACCGGAAATAAAACCGGGGCGTCCCGGAGTCCGCAGCCGCGCCGGGAGCACACAGTTCAATGGCCCGGAGTCGACACATGATTAAGCTGGTCGCACTCCCAGGAGGCTTTCACGACATCCGGACCCCGGTCCACCCTCCCTTCGGCATAAATCTTCCCGAGCCCGTCCGTCCGTCCGTTCATCGGCCGGCATCAATCTTCGACGCCCGGAGTAGGAAATGAAAAACGGGCCCGGGGACGTCCCGTGTTGAGTTTTTGGTTCGCCGTTGCTGCGTCATCTGCCGAGGTCTTCGGAAATGGCGGTGTTTGTTTTGGTTTCGAGTAAAATGGTGCAAACACGCTACGCAGCTCTTCTGCGGGGCTCGAACTGAGCGAGGCGCAAACGGAATCAATTGAGAAGTTGCCCGCGCGCGCGCAAGACGTGCGCTGCCAGCAAACTTGCCACTGGCTGTCACCGCTGGGTTTTTTGACACTGTCAGCCGCAACTGACAGCATTTTACCGGCGGAACTTTTGCGTCCAGACCGGTGCGGAAGGCGGCCGGCCGTCCTTAGCGAGCATCGATACGTCCATCCAGCTGTCAGGGTGGTTTCCGCCCCCTCCCCTCCTTCTATCCTCCCATCAGCCACCAACACGCACATACACACACACCCACAAAAAACACTCGCACGTAAGTTTTTAACCACCAGCTCCCGAGCTGGCGCCGATAATCTTCGCTCCGCCGTTCATTACGAGCCGCCGGGCGGTTTGGATTACGGTCGAATCCGGATCCGGTTCCGGATCAATATCGTGGATAATTGATTTCCTGTCTGGCGCTTCGTCCCGGCACACGTCGAAGCGAGCCCATCTCTAGCAGCGCCCGTGCCGGGGACGGTTTCCAGCAGGATGTGTTGCGCGCACGGGAAGATGCAACGCGTTCCCGCTTCGAATAATGACGCTTTCGCAGGGGGCATCACGCGGGAGTGGGTTGTTTATTGGTTTCTTGTCGCCGTCGGTGCCACCCGCGGCGCGCCACTGCATTCTTTATTTGCATTATCTATTCGAAAGTTGCCGCGGAGCGTCAACGTCACCCGCAGCGCGGCGAAAGTTCGCACGGATCTGTCAGCTTGACAGCTGCACGCCTCACGAATGCGGCGGAGTCGAGCGGGCCGCCTCACTATGGCGCAGACCGCATTAGTCGGTTAGCCGACTGATGCGTAATAAGTCTAAGCTATTTCAACAAAATGTTCCATAAAGCGTCACATTATGCGTTTTTTTTTGCACACTTTTTTGATGAAAATTCAGCAAATCATCCCAAAGGTATGCAATTTGGCAAAAAAAAAATAGCAATATGAATGAATTTCCGAGCGAGATTACTGATAATCACGAGAGGGAACTTTACGCCAAAATGTATGCAATGCATGCGATAAAATATTTTTTTCTCATTCTTAAACAAATTCAAATTGTTTTTTGTAACTTTTTGGTATAAAATTGGCAATTATATTTTTTCCTGTATCACTTCCTGTATCACTTCATGATTATATTACTCGAGTTTGATGTACTGTGAACTTGCACACATTTTAATGAATATACAGTGATTCAGCCTAAAGGTATGTAATCCGTGCATTACAAACAATTTTACGAAAACGAGCGTTTTTTATTTTCATTGTTACGTTTTCCCGATAGCATTAAGAGATTTGATATGTTGTATGTTAGAAATTATTTTTATAAGGTATTTCATGGTTGTCTTTTTTTTCTAAACTACTAAACTTATTTATAATACCACATTTGATTGCAAGCAAAACATGTAATTTACCCATGTAAGGTTATGAATTTCTTCTACTTTTGCCCACAAAGTGTTGATGTAGGGCGAATTGCATACATTGTGGCGAAAATTCCGTGAATCGGGCTATACTTATATAGATTTTTTTAATACTTGACCAGCTTTTTTATTAACAAATTATAGAAATTGCCCCACGAGAAAACCGATTTCAATGCCAAATGCCAAATATTACCTTGTCGTCAAATATTAGTAATGCCAAAAACCTTGTCGCCGAAATGTATGCAATACAATACATCATACCGAAAGTTCTAATTTTATGTTTTTGCAATAGTAGAAACAGATATTATGTAAACAACAATGTATTTAAATTGTAAAGTTACGTATTTTTTCTACTTTTGCCACCAAGTGATGATGTAGTGCGAGTTGCATACATTGTGGGGCAAATTAAGTAAACTATACCATACTTATGCAGCGTTTCTTAGCGAAAGTCTTGTTTGATCAGATTTTTTCAATAACAAATTATGGGAATTGCCTCGCGAGAATACCGATTTTCCGGTAATGCCGAAAACCTTTCCGCCGAAATGTATGCAATCCTCATACCGAAAGTTCTAATTTTATGTTTTTGCAAAAGCAGAAACAGATATTATGTAAACAACAAAGTATTTTAATGGTAAAGTTATGTATTTTTTCTACTTTTGCCCACCAAGAGATGATGTAGTGCGAATTGTAAACATTGTGGGGCAAATTAAATAAACTCCAGACTTATGCAGCCTTTATTAGCGAAAGTCTTGTTTGATCAGTTTTTCTTATAAAAAATTAAAGTTTCCGACTAATCTCAAACACTTTAACAATTTTTAACAGATTTTCCGGTAATGCACCTTTTCTTCAAAATGTATGCAATCGTCGTACCGAAAGTTTTCATTTTTACGTTTTCGCAATAACAGAAACAGGTTCGATATTTTTTATAATAAAAATTATGTAGACATAAAGGTGTTTTAATAATTTATTTTTAATTAGAAGGTATTGCGGTGTCAATTATATTTTAGTTTTAATTTAAAATACTACACTGGGCTGCACGTTTGACCACCAAATGAAGATGTTGTGCGAGGGGTATACATTTAGGCTGAAATGCAGTACATTGGCCCAAAAGAACGTATGCCGTGGAACTTGCTGTTATTGCGTTAAGGCATCTTGTCGCCTAAATGTATGCAACATTAAAAAATATACACCACAAACCACGTGAGGAAGGCGCTGGTAAGAAGTGGCACTCATTTAATAAAAAAAACGAATAATTTCTATCATGCAATATATTTTACTGCTTTAACGACTCTCCGGTTTTCAGGGGGTGTCAATTATCGCAGCAGTATGGTTAGTTTTTCTGCAATTAAAACCTCCCCCCCACCGATCAGGGCACAGGAAAAGGATGTGTTTGCTACTTTTGACCACCGCACCGTTCGTCTGTGCGTCGGACGGTTTGAATATTTCAGCAAGCTTCGCAATCGGCAAAACCGCACCGAACCGAAGCCGTCCGGAGCGAAAGTTTTGCCCGGCGAAGTCGCTCGCTCGGAGTGGAAGCAGCAAGCCGGGGAGGAGCCCGAAAAAGTTGCACCAGTTGCAGGGTGCAAATCGAGCGTTCCGAGCGTTTCCTCGGGAGAGATAATTTAATATGATTATCTCGGGGTTCAATTACAAATGAAATGTAGCTGCGCACGGCACGGGGGGAAGGAGTTGCTGGCGTCGGCTGTGCGCGTGTCGAGCTGCTTGACCTTTGCCGACCCTGGCACGGGCCGGATATCGATGCCGATGCATCAAACACGTCGCCCCGGGGCGCGCGCCACTAGCCCATGCATCGGCCCGGCCGAAGCGCGGACCGCGATTTACATTTTGCCTCACGCCGGGCGGCCCCCGGGCCGGAACAACGGCCGGAAATGCAGAACACAAACCAGTCTCGTCCACGCGCCGGACCGTGGACTTGGCCCGTGACCCTTCGGCACAGCCTGCTTACGTGCAGCAGCAGGTAGAAGGAGCCCGTGCCTGCAGCCGGGTTGTCGAGAGCTAGCTCCTGACGTGACTGGAGCCCTTTTTTCGGGCGGATGGGTTGGAATATTCACCATGATTGATACCACCGGCGCCCGTAAGCCAATCAGCACTCGATCCAGCCAATTATCGTTTTTGGATCGAGCAGACACACACACACGCGCGTTGACAGTTTATTACGCTCCAGGAGATGTGTGTCCACTCCGGCTGATCAGGCACCGGTAACTACGTACCGGGACTTATCGATAACATGCCGCTTTGTCCGTGCTCCACAGCGAGCACGACAATGTGGTTTTACGGACTGGAGCTGGAGTCGGGAAGAAGTGAAGTACGGGATGTCTTACTCCCACTCCAACACACTCCAACGCATGGATCCCGCACGCAAAACGAGAAAAAAACGTTGAAAGTGCATCCATTTTACATCCATCTCCAGCTCCAGCATCGGGGAATGTTTGGAATCGAAGCCGGATGTCCCAAAACTCTGGAGCGGCGTGGACCGCTGCTGCACCAACATCCAAAATCCTTCGGCTCCGGGTTCCGGGCAGCGAACGCATTCCTTCCAACGATAAGCACCAGCTGACGAGAAGAAAAAACACACTCACACACAGAAACCCAGCGTCGAGACGGACGTCCGTGAGGACCAAATCGAACCGTTCGAACGGACTAATCCGCTTACCATCTAAACTGCATCGAGACTGCGTGTGCGTCCCTGTCTCCCGAGCGGGAGCCGGATTCCGAGTCGGAGCAGTCGAAGCGGACGTATAAACGCGACGCCCCCGGAGTCTTGCGGAGCACTTCTCCGGTAAGAAAACGGATTAGGCGATCGCACACAAACACGTGGACACACGTGGAGGGGAGTTCCATTAGGGTAAGCGTTGTTTATGTACGCTCCCGATATTAATGAAACGGCGCCCGGGATTGATTCGGGCGTGTTGGTGTCCGCGAGTGTTTTTTTTTTGGAGGGGGCGCTTTCCGACAAAGAAAAAAACCCTTCAAACATCGAACTTCGAGCCGAACTGCGGGAAGTTCGCCGGTGGCAGCTGTCACCGGCACAAACTATCGAATGGGTTTTGCGCTCGAGCGCCGCCTCCTCGCGCTCTTCCGTAATCGAATTAGCCCCGGCAAGTGATGCCACTTACGGCAGGTGCGCCTGACGGGGTGCGGCGGCCAATGAGCTTCGGCTTATACATGCAGATGATTGAATTAAACTTCAACCTCAGAACTTTTCCACAACACACGGCACCGTCGTCGCCGTCGGGGTCGGGACATTTCGTCGAGCGGCCAAAAACTTGCAGTAACTTCCAGCAATCGACACTGTGCGCGCGTGTGTGTGTGTGTATTTGCTAGATAGTGCCGGTGGCACCGGAGGCCGCCACTTCCGGTGTAGTGTAGCAGCGGTAGTAGCCTGTCGGTTCCACGTGCTGATGATTGCTTTTCCGGCCCGGCCCGGGTTTTCGCCGGGTTTTCATATTTTCCTGCTCGCCGAAACACAAGGCAACAAACAACTGTACCAGCGAGCGAAACAGAGAGAGAGAGAGAGAGAGAGAGAGAGAGAGAGAGAACGAAAAAAAGCAGCAATACGGTGGCAACAGTGTCGGCAAGCGCCTTTGGAAATTAACGTTTCCGGCTGCGCGACGGTCGTCACAGTGGCCGAATAGTTTTAAAATTGCCCCCCTCAGCTGTGTGCTTTCGAGCCCTCTCCCTCTCTCTCTCTCTCCTCGCGAAACTAAAAAGCACCGAAAATGTTGCACACCCCCCGGCCCGGGTGGTCGAAAGTTAAGCGGATTAGCTGAAGTGCGGCCCGACCTGTGCCCGACCGATTCCGACGCAACGCAGGTTTTTGGCAAACATTTAAATTTAACGCCCAACCCCACCTTCACCGACTCTTGGCTCGCTTAAGGTGATAGATTTCTGGGGGCGGAAAGCGAGCCGGGGATTATTATACAAATAAATTCTGGGGGCAGTATCATTACGCGCGCGGTCGGCCCGAGAAGGTGTTTCTTTTCTCAGGCGATTGTTGTTGTTATTATTGTTTTATTTTTCGCACGTTGTATTTAGCCTGATGCTTATTAATCTTTTGCACACTTCTCTTGCACACGCGGTACACGAGCGAGCGCGGTGAGGAGAATAATTTGCTTAAAAGTATGGTTTTGGTTCTCGGCGGCTAGCCCACTCCCAACCTGTTTGTTCGGCTAGTAGATTGCGGCTATTGGCTCAAGAGTTTAGAAAACTCCCATAAAAGCATCGCTTGAGAAACTAACAGAAGAGAACTACCAGTAATGAGGCGCTAAGCGAGATAGCCCTATATGGACGCACTGAGAAGCTTATTTTTAGTTAGCTTGTGCTTCTACAGTTTGCCTTTTGCAGCTTCCGGGGAAATAATTTCTATTTAAATTAAACAAGACTTCATCGTAAGGCATGCAATAAAACATAAATTGATATTTATTCCCCTGGTTAGGTTAATTAATAAACAAAGTAAACCAATCATACGCCTAAATGTATGCATTTCCAAAGCAAATAAATAACTCGCATTTAAACACAAGCATACTGCTAGGCGTAATGGGCTACAAACGCTGAAATGTTTGCAATCAGTGGCCTATTTGCTGGATGATATTAAATGCCTGCATCTAGACATTTGCTTAAATAAAAATAACTATTGATGATAAGATTATTTTCCACCACAAACGAGCCGCTATGCGAGATGAGATTCTTAATAACCCTTTCCTCAAATGTGAACCCAGTGTCTAGCTTACTTTATCTATTTCTGTTGCTTTTTTAGTAAGCGCTTTGAAGCTTCCGAGGATTAAAAAATTTAAAAAAAAAATAATCACCCAGGCCTTTTTCAATTTAAAATAAAATCATCATCAAGAATGTTTACCGTAATAAATAATAATTTGATATTTTTACTCGATTTAGGCAAACCAATAAGCAAAGTAATCCAATAATACGCCTTAATGTATGCATTTCCCAAGCAAACAAATGATTTGCAATCAAACACAAGCAAACTGCGAAGCAGACTTCAAACGCCGCAAAGTATGCAATCTCTGGATGATATAAATTCCCAACACCTAGAGTTTTGATAAGACAACAGTAACTATAGCTTCCAACGGATATTTTAAAAACATCGCTGATTCACGCTGAGTTGTATTCAATAAAAAATCATCTTATGCCTATTTCATTTAGTGTTGTAAGAAAACTTTATTGACACTCTTAAAAAATGTCCAATATTGCGCTGTTTGTGTCTCGAATATAGATACTACAAGTAAAATTTATGCATTAAAAACAAATAGTGAGTAACAAAAACACAAGTATACTACTAGGAGTTGCATCTACAAAAGTCTTAAGGGGTTAATATTTTTCCATCAAATTCACTTCTAGCCTCTTTCATTTCAAGCACTAGCAGACTTAGTAATAAGAAAATTCTATCAATAAAAGGTAATGTAAGGTTAAAACCGACTGCGTTACAGAACATTCGTCTGAAAAAAACTTCAAAAATCTTCTAACATTGTGCGATTTGAGTCAAGTACTTCAAATTTACACCTAAATATATGCATTTCCTATCGAAATTAAATAGTAAGCAATCTAAAGCAATCCTACTGATAGGCGTTATGAGTTTCAATCGCCAAACCGTCTGCACCTGGACTTACAGTAAAATAAAATAACAACTTATTTTAAGATTCTATTACTATTTTCAATTGAAGGCGCTTTTTCATTCAAAGCTCTGACAAAGTGACTAAACAAAGGGTCAGCTATTGTTGAATTCGAAGAAAATGCAACGCTCTGTTTGAGCCACGTATATAAGTAATACGCCTAAATGTATGCATTTCCCAAGAAAAAAACAAATAGTGAGTAACAAAACGCAAGTGTTCTGCTAGGCGTCGCCGAAAAGTATGCAATCCACGTGCTTATTGCTGCAAAGGTATAAAGTATCTATTTTCGAAGTATAGCTTATCGGGAAGTTTTTTTTATTAAATGCAGCTCCATAAAGCGTTGCATGCTTTTAGGCGCAATTTCGCTTTATCAGACCGCAGCAGTGCAACCAGTCGCTCGGGTTCACACCAACTATTCATCTTTAAGCCGACCTTTTGCCGAGCGCTCGGAGGATTGCAGCCCGGCAGGCGCTTTCGTGAGCAGCAAATCATCGAACCGGGCCAGGGAACAATGGTGGCGACCCCTGGCTCGCTGGCCAGACGGTTAGACAGACGGATGGACATCGAACCACCGAACCAGCGCAAGGACGGCGTGATCACGAGTCCTGTCACGAAGATCCGCTCCAAGCTGGACACGGGACCAAAAACAAAACTTCGCTTGGCCAAATGGGGCAACGAAAAAAAAACAACCTGCCCGGTCCAACCTGGACGGACGGAGGTTTGTGTTTTAATTTTCTCGTGTTTTTTTTTTCTTCTCTTACTTCTCTCTCCTTTTTTTGTTTTACATAACGGCTTCGCTTTCGATGCAAAACGGCCACGTGGGGGCGAGAGGCGGGCTCGAACAGTGTGACAACGCGCGGGCTACGGCAGGAGGGATGGAATAAAATTTATTATTTGTTCTATAATAATATGAAAATGAGAAAAATCTTCCTCGTCATGCTCGGGCCCGGTTCCGTGCTGCGCAGCGCGTGCTGGGAGGACGCGATGACGGTGTGGCGTGGCGTAGTGTAACACAAATAGGAACAAGCAGTTGCACACCTGTTCTCCGCCACCTCGCTAACCGTTCTCTTCTGCGCATTTTTCTTCGTTTCAATTACAGTTCGCTGAACGTTCGAGATGGACCCGAAGCGGGGTGGGTAAAAAGAACCATCTGCTCCTGCCAAGCGCTTCTTTCCGAGTGTGTGTGTGTGTGTGTGTGTGTGTGTGTGTGTGTGTGTGTGTGTGTG
>KB672824.1:3251447-3262583 GCA_000349145.1 Anopheles dirus
CTCTCTCTCTCTCTCTCTCTCTCTCTCTCTCTCTCTCTCTCTCTCTCTCCCCAACGTTCCTACGCTCAAGATCGTGCTAAACGGGTCAGTACAAGGAGGAGAAGGGTTAAGAGAGGAGGGGGGGGGGCACAGTAGCGGGCGCTAATTAGTCAGTAATTCCTCGCTAACCTCCATTAAGACCTGGACCTATGGGGGAGAGTTCTCGCATTTCTCGGCCGGCGTTCTTCATCCGCAACAAGAAGCTCGGGCGTTTTGCAAACATCGTCCCACACCTCGAACGGTGTGTGTGTGTGTGTGTTCATCTCACACGACGCCGACGAGCCGGAGGCACCAGATTGCGGGGTTCCTGAAATCCGCACACTTGACAAAACCCACTGCCACGCGCCAGAACGACCACGTACCACGAAGAACGAAGATGACATCTCGCACACCTCCAGCCCACCGTGCGACAGCTCGCACACCCAAGAAGCGTGTGTGTGTGTGTTTGTGTGTTATAATTCTAATTTGATACTATCGGTGACTTTTGTCACACGACACGGGGCTGGTGATAATAATTGGGGCGTCCTGTTCCCTTCGGCTTCCACGTCCAGGCGCGCGCTCGGCAGCACACCCTCGTCGCACCAGCGGCAGATCCAATCTCTGTTTGTCGACATGATGGCATTTAATCGGTTGCCCGTTTGCTATAATGTAATTATAAACTGTACGGACCGGGGCCCTCTCCAAACATTGGAGTGAACCGGAGATAGGGAGTCCGCCAGTCCGTGTCGACTCGGAAGCAGCTTAAGGGCAACGACACGAACCCGGCGCGTGTGTGTTTCGACGTGTCGTACGTGTCACAACACGTACCGGCAGTCGTGTGTGTGTGTGTTTGTGTGGATAAGATGAATAGTTGTTGTTTTCTTCCCCCTCCCCAAAAACGCTCCCACGCCCCGGGTTTTTGGGCAGACATCAAACGAACCGCGCTATCTTCGACACGCCCGCGCACGGTACGTCGATTCGATTGCGAACGGTAGCTACACACACAGACATTGGCATATTTTAACCCCGATTTCGCAAAACAACACGACCTCCGTCATTAGCTGCCTGCCACGGCAACGGTCGCTCGTAGTTTGCTAATTTGTGGTGGCAATTTTTGACGTTTTGCTGCCTGTTGTTGTTGCTGTTGTTGTTGGTTGTTGTTGTTGTTGTTGCTGTTGTTTTACGCTTCAGCTAGAAACACACGTGAAGCGAACAGAACGCAATCGCAACCCGTTCCGTTCGCCGACCCCGGGGCGCCTGAATGTAGGCAATGCGACAAACGCTCTAACACCGGGCCTGTCAAACGCTCCGTGTGCCGCTCCGTTACAGGAGTTTGGCTATTTTTCTCGGCGGCGACGGAGGCAGGACAGGCCGGGGCCGTTGTTCCGGAGTCGGTTCAGATTAAAATCCCGACTCCCGAAAGCGAACCTGAACCGAGTCGATGTATCCGGCTGGCTGGCTGGCCCACCCCGGCACGGCGCAACCCGGGCTCTCGGGTAAATAAATTATTAACGCCCGAGGGACTAATCAAAATGACGCGTCAATTTTCATTTAATGTAGCAAATTAGAGTTTATCAGGAGCGAAATTGACAAATGGTCAATGAAACGGATGCTGTTTTGTGCCCTCCCCTCTCCGTTCGCTCCGACTTTTTCGTGCCTGCTCCGGCCACCTCACCGGCAATCAGTTTCTTCGGCGGGCCCGCATGCGAAACGGTGCGCCCTAATACGCGCAGCCGTCGGGAGCGCGCTGCAATGACTTTTGCATGCGGTTTGCAGCGCGACTCCCCCCCCCCCTCCCTTTCCCGACCACGGTCCCGGCCACCGGCATTAAGTGCGTAGGCGATGAATTTCGTTTCGATCGTTGAACTGTGTGCACACGGTTTCGGGTTTAACCCGGTCGGGGCGCGGGGGTGGCGTGGAAGGGTGGCCACCCCCTCGCCACCCCCCCCCCCCCCCCTCCCCGGCGCTCGGGATTATATATTGCATGAGCTATGTCTGGAATGCAAATAATGCGCACCTTCCGTGCACGTCCGCAACGACTGTCAGAGCGGCCGAGGCTGGGCCCGGGAGATGGGCTGGCGCTACACAAAGCGAGCACAACATCCCGGACAGTCGCGGGACATGCATGTTTTTACGCTTTCAATTTGCACTTTGAGCAGCAGCGGCGGCAGCGGCAGGTTTGTTTGACGGTGTTGCAAGAAATGCTACAAATGAAACACACGTTTCGCGTGTGTAGGTGTGTGTGCCGTATTCCAAAAAGCTGCCACTGGGATACGTACGAGCGCACGTACGTATTATGATCACGCCGTACGCCTCCCACCTACTTAGGCATGCACACGCGCTCCGCCCGGTCAGCCCCCCCGCATTGGCCCGCTGCATCTGTTCGTGCGCGATTTAGGAAGAGGATCGAACGCGGTCGCACCACCGGTACAGGTACGGGCGGGACTGTAAGCGCACAAGCGGTTCCCTTTCTAGGGGGTTTTAGTTGTTGGAGCTCGCAGAAGCATTTTATTTTGAAAATAATTGACTAAATAAATGAAAGCGAATACAAAATGGCATACATTTAGGCGCTAATTATTGCCAAATATTTAAGGCAAATTACTACAATAAATAGAGTGTAGAATTGCTAGAGCAGCATTGATGACCAAAAAACAGTCTATAGCAGACATTTAGGCGCACGTTATGATAAAAAAATAGACAAGAAATCATCGGCAACTAAAAGAAAACGAAATTAATATCTTTCGCATACCTTTAGGCGACAACTTTTTTTTTGAAATATTTGTAAGTCACCTCTTACAAAAAATTATCGCCTTAACTGTAAAGTAAAACGTTTATAAATACTGAAAAAATCGGTTTACTGTTGTATAACTCCAGGCGCTTATCATCGTCGAAAAAGAAGAAGCAATTTTCTATTAAAAGTGCAGACTAGATTGGTATCGAATGCGTTGATAAATAAAAAAACAAAATCAAATGGCTCTTGCATACTTTTAGGCGCATATCCTTAAGGAATAATTTCATGCAATCGCTGCCAGAAAAATAGACTAAACTAGCAGTTAATACGCTGTTGCAGAATAGGAAGTAGATCTAAGGTCTTTTGTATACATTTGGGCGCAAATCTAATCATACAATTAAATGCATACAGCTGTAATCAATATGGTGATGATAAATATCCTTGAGATGATATAACTCAAATATTCAATCATAGACTAAAATTTTATAAACAAAACAAAACAACATTCGTGTAAGTGGTGACATAACAGAACGCCTTTTACAGCCAACCTGGGAAAATTGGAGCTACCTTGCTGCTTTTATAGTTGTTTCATGTAGCTTCCGTTTATCCTTCATGTTTTTCTGTAGTTTTAAGGCTTCTGAAACAGGAAAACAAATATGTCCGAGAAGGGTCGAGACTTGAGAGTATCAACGAATGAATCTTTCTGTTTTGAATACAAACTACATTAGAAAGTAAAATGATACTAAAAAAGAGAAAAATCTCTTGTATACACTCAAACCTTGTTGATTGCATACCTTTAGGCGCAAATTAAAATCGAATATGTCAAAACAAATCGCTTCAAAACATATGCAGTAAACAAGCATGTAAAGCGTTGCTAAAACAGTAAACTAAATCTCTCGCACGCATTCAGGCGCAAACTGTCCTCTAAGAGCTTAAAACGATTAACTGTATGGAATATCGATTATACCGGCAACTAAAGCGTTAATAATCCAAAAGAAATAGAGCGGTTACGGGTACCTTTAGGCGCAAAGCATTGCTAATCAAGTAAAAACAAATAGCCTAAATGAATATAAACTAAACCAGCCAGTGAAACAAAAAATAAAAATAAAACAACATTTGTTGCATACATTCAGGGGCAAATTGGCGTCAAAATACTAAGAAACAAACTAAAGCGTTGTTGACTCAAATTATACAAAATTAGACTCTTTTGCATACATTTAGGCGCCAATTAGCTAAATCTGTCAAATTATAGGTAACAGGCATGTCAGCTATCAACTTTGTGGTAAAATCGACAGTGACTCGTGGTTAGTAGTATATAATTTCATTTCAGCTCTTCCATTGCGTATGTTACTTGTTAAATAAAAACAAAATCGCCAACGTCGGTATCAACCACCAGCATTACTTCAATATTGTGCTGTCCACTGTACACCGGAGCCCGGGAATGCATGCCGCTGCGTACCTCGCTCAGTGTAGCTTCACGTTTTGCAACCTTCGTCCCACAGCGAGCATGCGAACCGTCACATGCGCCGAACGTCGTCACTGTGGTCTGATCCACTATCCCCGTCGCGCTCGGTGCACCCGCAGGTCAGGTGCCACCGTTGCGAGCAGCGCAAGTGCGAACCGTTTGAAGGTCTGTCAATTTGACCGGGCTGGAGATAGAGTACTGGACGTATATGTATATTTTTTGTTGCTTTTCCATTTTTTTTCTTTTTTTTTTGCGAGGCAATATTTTATTTTTGGTCCTCCTTGTGGAGGACCGATCCCTGCCACGGTGAACCGGCACGAGACACGGATGCACCGGGGTACGCCTGCACAGCACGCTTGGATGCTGTGCGAATGAAGACATTCCGAAACGCCTGCCGGCCTGTCGATTACCGAGCCCCAGCCGGGCTGCGGCCGGTCGTAACGTGCAGGAGGGGATATTTACGATGATGTTGCGGCATTTAGTGTATCCACTGCCGCCGGCGCTACCATTGCGTTCTGCTCGGCGCCGTCTGTGTGAGTGTGTATCGCTTTTTCCGTCGCTTCTCTTTTGAGCGAAAGGTACTCCTCGCCACTTCGCACTGGAATCGTTTTCAGTTTGGTCAGGCCCCGGAGAGGTTACACCGGCTCCCTCCGCGCCTGCCAGCGTGCCCCGGACGTTCGCACCAGCGTACTCTGATGGGGACCGAAACGACAACAAACCAGGCCAGAGGCCTACGCCCGGGTTTTTGCAGCCACTGCAGCAATTGCATCCTTTTAGATCCGGGCGATGTGTGTTTGATTGACGACAGCGAGATCGGCGACATCATCATGGTGTTCCGGTCCGTGGCCTCCCAGGGTTCGGCGGTGCACCGAACCGGAACCTTCGAGGTAAGCGATTGAGGTAAGCGCCGTCAGTCGGGCGTACACAGTAATCGGACAACATGGTGGCCGTGCCGGCTGTAAATACGTCTGAAGTGGGGCCAGCTTACGCCCCAGCAGGGGCCTTGATCCGTCGAGTCTCGGGCGGGTGGACGTGGATGAAGATTTTGGACTTAACCGCCGGGCCCAAACACTCCGGGCTGCCGGATTTCAATCAAGAACAGTCCCGCAGACACGAAATACGAAATAAATAACGAGGAAAACAAAAAACAGGTCGAAAACAAACAAAAAAAACAACAGCACGTCGGACGTCGGACTGACACACAAACGACACGAGCGAACACGAACCAACAAGTGCGGCCCCGTCGAGACCATCAGTCAGAAAATTGCGCGTCCGTGTGGGGCGCGTATCGATTCCGGCCGCGCCGGGACGAGCGACACGGGGAAGAAGAGGACGAAGAAGAAGTGGCTAGCGAACGCACCACCGAACCGGGACCATGTTGACCATGATGGACGAGGCTGTGATCCAATAAACATGTAGTTCGGGAGCGCTCGGAGCGTTTGGGTTTGTTTTATTTTTCCCCCACTCGGCGAGGAGGGAGTATTTAAAATATGCTGCATTTTTGCCCGACACCGAATGGGCTGTGACCACCCACTCCGAGGCTGGCAAGGGACGAATGGGGTCGGGTCGTTCCGAACTGGACCGATTTAGTCATCCATCCATCAATCTCGGCTCGGGATCGGTGACGCTGCGCCGGGGTTCTCGTGATGAACTTCGCATGTGCTTGTGAGTGTGTGTGTGTGTGAGAGAGAGAGGGAAAAAGAAGAAGAGGCGTGGCGGTTGGGGAAAGTAATCTATTTATGTTTGGCTTCTGGTTCGATTCGAAACAACAATCCCAACCGCCCGCGCGGCGCAAATCAAGCGTTGCGCGGGCAGCCCGTTGCATACTTTCAGGCGTCAATTTGCCCTAACCGGCCCCAAAGTAGTGCAGTCGGCTGCGTGTGGACGTTTTAAACCCCCCCATTCCGCGGTGGAGTTTTGTTTCGTAAGCAAACAGCAAACGGTCGCCGTCAGCTAAACAGTTTCCGAAAAACGTCCCACTTGCTCGCACACGAAAAGCTTCGCCATGAAAAACTTCCCCTTGTTTCGGGTTCGTTGAAAGGCTCGAGGGTCATTTCTTTTATTTCCCGCACACCCCGTAGCCCCGGCACGGGAAGTAACGAAACCAGCGCAGGAAAAGGGAAACACCGAACGAAACAACCCGGCCTCGCCAGCCTCCACAGCCCGCTTCCCTAGGGATGAGGAGGGAGGCATCACGCTATCAATCTTTACGCCGGCGCTCGTTATTCGCTTGTCACATCCGGATATCGACATCCGGATTGACCCGCAGCCCACAGCCGTCGGGGTCAGCTTTCGGGGGAGGCAGAGAAAAAACCAACCGAACGTGGCCGCACGTGCATTTATATACGCCGGCACAACACACACACACACAACAACAGCAGCAAACAAAAAAAACGACAGATTTATCGCACCGGAGTTGAGCGATGTGCAATAATGTGTATCAAATTTGTTTAAAATAATACACACGACACCTCCGTGCCGCGTACATCTCGGTTGTGTGTGCTTTTTTATTGCTTGTTTGCTTCGTTTGTTTGCTCGAAATGGTGACGCAACGGTCACGCCGGTCACGGTGATGGCTTTCCCTTTTTTCCCCTATTTTTTGTTTGTTTGTTAGAAACACAGCTTGAAAACGGGCGCTGTTAACAGATTGAGCCCATTTTTGTGTTTTTGATTACGATGAAAGCGCGTGCTCTATTTCCCTCGGGTGAAATCCGGCACAGTATTCGACACGTATTGAGTCGGCCTAAGCTGCCTAACTGTCGTGCGTGCCATTTGGGTTGCATACCTTTAGGCGCACGCACGTGTGGGCAAGCGTTACCGGCCGGTTATCGCGCTTTGGTTGCCTACTTTCGGGCTGCTTTTGAGAGTTTTGCTCCCGAAAGTATGCAATCCGTACACGAACGCTTTAGAAACGCTTCATTCGTGCGTTTTTATTATTTATGAACGCCTGGACGCATTTCTAGCGGAGTCATAAAGCGATAAAAACGTAATCACACACACTCCGCCGGCTGGGAGAACACGCTTCCCGTGCGTAAACACGTTCGCTTACACAAGCGATATCTTCATCGTCGCCGTGACAAGTGTGAGCTGTCAGTGACAACATAGAGACATCATCCGGCCCTTCCTCCCTCAGTCGGTTCGCGAAGGAATGCCGATAAAGGCAGACGTGCGCGCTGAACGGTGCGCGCCCAACAGGGAGCAATGAATAAACAACCCTGCCTGCCGCACACGCCACACGCCGCACCGAAACCGGAAGGGGAGAGAGTGAAAAAACAACGCTCGCAGCTCACACAGGGAATTAGCGGGAGCGACCGAATGCACAATGCACTCCCTCCAAATAAAAAAGAAGCCACCACTGCGCGCACCGTCGAATGCATTTTTAAGGGGGCGGGCGCTTGGGGTGCTGTGCTGGCGTGCGGCTTATTGATGTTGCGAGAAGATTAATTTGCAATTTATGGAACAATCATAAATTATCCCCGGCCCCGAATGTGTCAGCTTTTCAGCGTTTCAATCGCGACCCCGCGTGCGGGCCCGGCGGCCGGCACGGTTGACTGTTTCAACTTATTTGCTCACCTTCCGACCAACCCACCCACCCACCCGGGCGGCGGCACAACAACAATGTACAACCGCGAACCGCGCACGGGCCGGACCCGGCCCCGAAAGGCAACCGAATTAATTCCGCGGAAAAACTTCTACAATAATTATATCAGCATCTATATCAATTAGCGCCAACTTAGCGTGCTGCTGGTCGTCGTGGTGGTGGTGGTGGTGGTGGTGGTGGTGGAGAAGCATGCTACGAGCACCAAACACAAACAGCAGCACAACAGGCTTGGAGTTCAAATTTTGCAGCCCCAACTCCGGGGCGCCGTTACGGCGATTCGTTTCGAATCACGCCTCGCACAATTAATTCGCTCACAACTGTTTGCCTGTTGAAGGGAGGCGCGATTAGTTACTGAAATGGTGGTTAAGAAAATTCAGCTTTTAAACTTCACGTAGCACAGGTTGAGGCGGACAGATTGAGAAGCGAAAGCTGAAGATGTTTTCGGTGGGGAAAATAATTTGAGAACGAAAGACGTAAAATTAATAAATTGATAAATTTGGTGGAAATTTTCGTCACTTGTGTTCTAACAATATTAACTGTTCCGTTCTAAATCCATTGAGCTACATCACAAACTATGAGGATAATACCTGCATCAAAAATTCCATGTACTGGGACATAGGGGCAATGGTACAGGACCTGCAAAAAAAAAATCCAAAAATTTCCAATCAAAATTGTGGAAATGAAATCGCTTTACAGCGCAACTCCCGCTGCTTCTTCATAGAGAAAACCACGTGTTGTTCTAGGTCAATTCCAGGTACTATGGTAAATTGTCTAAACGGTTTAAATGTGTTCTTCAATATAAGTAAAAAACAAATACATTAGTTATGTTTTGAAGAAAAAAAATGTATTGTCTCATAAAATCGCAGCCCTATCGGTCTACAAATGCAAGAAATTGTCTTCTGGGTATAAATTGACACTAAATTTGCAAGTTAGCAACAGCAAGTTTTGTTTAAGAAATTTACGGATGTTATCAATTTTCAAAACCTTATTAAAAAAAACTTTACAAAAATATTGTGACATTGGGTGAAAGCCGTTTGTCAACATTTCTAACCTGTTTCGAGCTATTGAGGCTCGCAACAGTGTTAATTGACGCCTTATTTGTCTGTTGGTGTTAATAGAGCGTAAAATTAGCTTTCGTGATGAGTTTGTCAATCACATTGCATAATTTTGGGCGAATTTTATAAATGTGCACCTGAAGGTATGCAATTCGTAATTCCACGTACTGTGTCAATTGACACCTGATATGTCTGTTAGTGTTAATAGAGCATTAAAACTACTTTCGTAATGCGTTTGTTGTTCATATTGCATACTTTTGGGCGGATTTGACAAATTTGCACCTGAAGGTATGCAATGTGTATTTTCTAGTACCGTGTCAATCGACACCTGATTTGTCTGTCGGTGCTAATAGAGCGCTAAAACTTCTTTCGTAACATGTTTGTTGTTAATATTGCATACTTTTGGGCGGGTTTAACTAACTTACGCCTCAAGGTATGCAATGCGTACATCCTTGTATTGTGTCAATTCAAAGATAGTTTGTCTGTTAGTGTTAATAGAGCGTAAAATTAGCATTCGTGATGAGTTTGTCATTCACATTGCATACTTTTGGGCGAATTTTAGAAATGTGCACCTGAAGGTATGCAATGCGTGCTTCCTCTACTCGCAAACTCGGTTCGCTTTAAAGATTGCAGGAGAACTCACCCAAAACGATTACGACAGCGCCGTAACGTAGTAAAATTACAATAAAGACAGCATAATGTTTATTGCACAAACATTTGCCCGACAGCTGCACCCGTTCGGTTCGAACACCGGAGCGTGCGGCGAGAGCATCCGCACGGTACGCTTCGATCCACGCATCAGTCTGGCAGTCTGTCCGTCACTGTGTGTTATGATTATACCATTGTCGTGTCGTGGAGGCCCCCTGTTTCGGTACGAAACTATCGGTAACAATCGCCGTCCGGGCTCGGTGAGCTTTTCCACACCTTTCCACCATTCGAGCGCGTTTCGGGCACACCCACACACGCACACGCCTGCTCAAGTGCTCGTTATCGTTCATTAGAGAGCTCAATTATTTAATTTGCTGCTTGTTTGTACTGCCCGTCCCATGGCCCGTGCGGTGGAGGTATTCACTTCTGACGCGACCCGCCGTTGACGACCGGGCCTTTGAAAACCGACTCTCGCACGCACCGCGGACATCAGCAACCATTGACGCTCGCCCTCTCTCTCTCTCTCTCTCTCTCTCTCTCTCTCTCTCTCTCTCTCTTTATCTCTCACTCGCTCTTTAGCTGGTCTCGCTCACCTCGTTCGATCCGCCACCCAGGGAAAACTTCCGGCTGTTTCTGTCATAATAAGAATGTTTTAATAATCGCGCACGCAGCGCCGCGCGCTACCGAGCGCACTAATAAGGGGTTTTGCTCAGGATGCTGACTGAGCACGGCTGGCCGGATGACTCGCTGCCCCCGGGGTAGAGGCTCCCGCTCCGCGAGGAAAAGGATTATTATTTTATTGGATGTCGAATGGTGCCCCCGGAACGACGACGGTGTTGGGCGGGAAATTTCGGCGGGAAAGAAGCAGCTGCTGCGTTCCTCACGGCCGCACACACACACACGCAGGCGGGCGCGCACGGTGACACGGTTCTCTGGGAATGGCTGGGGCGAACCTCTCCCCGGCGGTGTTGTTGAAACCGCGTCGGCAGCCACTCACAGGCACACGCATTTTCCCACGACCGCTCTGTTGTGTTTACTTCTTTGCCTACATTTAGGATGAAAACACACCGCGACGCGTACCGGGACACACACACACACTCACTCACTCAAGCACGAAGAAAAAAGGATACACTTCCAAAACAACGCTGCCAGCAGATCACTCGGTGGCTCGGTGGGTGCCGCAAGGGACACCTGGCCCGCACCTAAATGTATGCACCGGGCAGGAAAGGATGATCCACGTAAAGCATTAGCATAATGGTCGGCTGCGCTTGGTTTCCCGCACAGAAGGCCTCTCGTGTTGCAAATCATTCGTCGGAGCCGAGAAAGGGGTACCCACACGGTAATGAGGTCGCAGTGTCGTTGAGCCAAAGGCGGGCTGGAGTTATTTGAAATTTAAATAAGGTCTCTTTCTTGTTGGTGTTTTTTTTTTTTGCTATTTGCTGTTTGCTCTCGGGGTTCAACCAGCTCTAGCTAATAATGTTCTCAAAAATGGCACAAAATGTGCACTCGTTAAAGCGCGTTACATCGTGCCGTGATTGCCAATCACATTACTAGCGCCTCATCATCATCACCGTCGGTGCCCGTCATCGTCGTGAATGTGCAAGATTCAGGCCACCCG
>KB672824.1:3268954-3284424 GCA_000349145.1 Anopheles dirus
AATTAATTATTGAATTAATTATCAGACAGATTGACTGGATTGGGAAACCCCTTCCGGGGGTGATTAAGACGGCGAGACAGATGCGGGGCGTTTGCGGTGTGTGTGTGTGTGTGAGTGTGAATCAACCGCGGTGTGCGTAATGTAGTGCCGGAAAGCTAATCAAGCATGGAGGCGCACTTTGACATACGGTTTTGCATACTTGCGGGCGGTAAGGGAAAAATGCGCCTAGAGGTGTGTAACAAGTTGTATTAACTTCAGCATCTTAAGTGCTCGAATTCGGTGGTGTTGTGAGGATTGCATAAATGCGGGCGGAATGTTCGATCATCTTTGAGTACAGTCGTAAGACAACAACGAGACATGCACAAGTTCAGTGAAATTTCGCAATTGGTAATTTTGCTGATAATACATGTGCATGCTTTCCTAATGAACTTTTACATGAAAGTAGGAGTTAAGCTGTAAGTATAGCAAGTAAAGCAATATATTTTTTATTAACATTTCGTCATACCAAATAAATATTGGCAAATTATTTTTTTTTCTTTTTTTTTATTTATCTAATGAATCTAATAAAAATAGTTATATCTATAAATATAACTCTAAAAATATATTCATTGTGATAGCAATATATGAAACATTATTTTACCCAGCAGCACCTACATTTCAGGCTGTTCAAGCTTCAATATTACTGTGAATTCTGGAACTATAAGAGCTTGTATATTTTCAATATACTTCTGATTCCATTGAACCTTTCGTTTGTTTTTATTAATTTCTGTTTGAAATAAATTTTGTTCATTTCTAGAATGACATTGACAGCATTGCTTAAAAATTTCTTCTGCGTATTGTATTATCCGGTAATAAATCCAGTAAAATGTAGGAAATCCATAGTGCTTACAATAAAATATTTATTGTATGATTCATAAAATTGTTTTAATATTACATTTTTTTTAACAAAATGTTTGAAAATCCGTTTTTATTCAACAAGCCAAACATATGTTTCCTATAACGATAAAAAATATAAATATCTTTACTTCAAAAAACACCAAAATCTGTGATATGACTATTATGATTCAAAACCCGTGTTTAAAAACATCTGCCCGCACCTATGCAATCCGCACAACACCAACGATCTGAAGTAAATAAGATACAGAAGCATCCATTCACCAAAATTCCTCTGAAATGTCAAGGATGGTTTTTGAGTAATACATACATTTAGGCTGATTTGGAAAATGTTCAAGCGCCCTAAAGTAGGCTTGAATAACGCCTTATCTGCCATTTTCACTCAACATCTCAAGCGCTCGGCTCCGAATGTGTTGAGCAGGTTGCGTAGATTCAGGTGGACTATTCTTTACCATTTCATGACACGGGCGTGCCCCCGAAGGTATGCAATAGGTGCCAAAAGCGACATATTCGAACGGAATTTCTCAACTTTTTCCTCCCCCCCCCCCCCTGCCACCCAAACCGGACGCATTGTTTCGTTGTGGGTATGCTTCGCCGTCCGCACACTGTGCGCTTTATTTCCGTGCACTCCGGGCCACTGTCCGCGCGTACGGGTAGACCGTTTTGTCGATTGCAATAAATAAGGAACCGGACGCCGTTTTGCTGTGGAAGCGAGAGAGAGAAGAAAAAAAAGATGAGTTTGGAGACGGGTTTGGAGCCTTACCAGGGTCGCGGCCGGCCGACTTACTTGTTGAAAAGACCGAAGTCATCTTTGGTACCGGCGGAGCAGTCGTTCCGCTTGTAGTTGTAGTAGGAGGAGCAGGCCGTGCCCTCGAAAATGTTCTGCCGATCGAGCGACGCCCGGAAGTACTCGACCGCCTTGAAGTGGCTGCAGATGAATTGAACTGAAAGGCGGGCATGAATTGGTATTCCTCTCTCTCTCTCTCTCTCTCTCTCTCTCTCTCTCTCTCTCTCTCTCTCTCGCTCGTACAGGGCGGTACTTACGGTACGACTTGGTCGTGTCGTTGTTCACGAGCGGAAACTCGCAACCTGGCTGCGGGCTGGCGCCACTGTTCGCGTAGTAGTCCTCGTGGCCGAGGTTCATCGACGTGCCGATGATGTTCTTGTCGGTGTGGATCGCCTGCACGAACAGGCCGTCGCTGCGGTCGAGCCGCCGGTCGGTCGACACCGGCAGCGGCTTGGTGAAGGCCGGCCCGGCCGGATCGAGCCCGATCACGCTCGGCACCTGGCCGCCGAGGTAGGCGCCGGCGATGCCGGAGATGTGCGCGCCCATACTGTGCCCGACCAGCGTCACCTGGCTGATGCCGAAGCCCTTCGTCAGCAGGAACTGCACGAACTTGCCCAGGTAGCGGCCCACCTTCGGGGTGTTGCGGGCGGCGAGGTTGTATTCGACCAGCGCGAGCGGGCTCCAGTCGACCGCGCAGATGTTGCCACCGATCAGCCGGACGTAGTCGGCGACGGTCTGCTTCACCCACGTGCGGTTCACGTTGTCGGTCCAGCCGTGCGTGAGGAAGACGATCGGCTTCGACGGGTCCAGCTTCTGCGTGATGCGCGGATCGTCCACGTACGCCTGGACGTACTCGGGCCGGTTGCTGCGGGAGAAGCGGGAGTTGCAGGTTAGATCGGTTGCTTGCCCCCCCCCCTTCGACAACTACTCACGTCGTGGCGCACCAGAACGTTACGTCCGTGCTGACGTCATTCGTGCCGAACAGCAGCTGCGAGAGCGTGTTGCCGAACGCCCCGATGACGGTGCCGACCCGGTTGACGAGCAGATCATCCTGGTCAGCTAGCGGGAACGATAGAGCCAACAACAGAGGCAATCAAACAGTGTAAAAACCCCCAACCCCGTACGAATATCGACCAGGCACAAGTCTTCATTCCCGTCCGTAAGCCAGAGTAGCCTCGAATATCGAACGCTGCATGCGCCACTCATCGAACTCGTTCATCATCCCGGTGCGCCTTAAAGTATGCTTCTCGCGCGTTTGTTTTTTTTTTGTTATTTGTTTCCACCGCCAAACGCTTCCGTTGAGTAGCTACGGCTGTGGCAATGCAAATAAGGCTTAAATTAAACTCACCGAGTCGTTGCACGGCGATACGTAACAAAGTGAAGTACAACAGCAACAAAAAAACACAGACACACACACTCGAGAGCTATTTACGCCTTGCGCTAGCTGCCAAGCCGGGTTTGGGGGCTGTGTTTTTATCACTCTCTCTCCCTCGTTCTCTCTCCCTCTCTTTCTACGGTAATGAAACATCGGCACAAAAGAACAATGGTGGCGGAAAAGGCAATAGGCCTCATTCTCATCACTCGCGAGCATGAACACTTAACACAGCAGCCCATATTGCGATACTGGCACCGCTCGGTATGCTGCAGTGGGCTGCCGTTGCTGCGGGTTCGGAAATTCATCAATACTCATCCATACCGGCATGGAGTGGGTTAAAAAAAACAGAAAAAAAACAATTGCATGTACAGGCACAATAATTACATGCTGTTGAACATATTGAAGCTGAAGACTAACTAGCTGGTGAACTTTAAAAAACTCTAACAATAGAGTAGTCTTTCAGCGTTAAAAAGCGAGTTGCGTTCTTCAGAAAAGAATTTAAGAACTAACGCCTAAAAGTAGGCAATCTGGGTTTTCGAACAAAAATACGCTTCATTCGTCATTTTTGTTCGAATTGCATACTTTTAGGCGCAAATGTGCCTTTTAAGCACCTTTCACCTTCTTTGGTTTGCTTCTTATTGTGGATGATGCACTAATGCACACGGCAAGTAATGAGAGTGCCGCTCCGACAGGACATGCCATGCCTAATAGGACACACACACACCCACACCAACGAAATCCAGCGCCATCGGTTGTCGTTTGTTTGCGCACGGGAATGATGATAAAATTTATGTGCCTTTCTTTATGGCGCACAGTGGCCCCTTTTCGCTGAGGGGACCCTTCGGGCACGGAACAATGCCAAAGACACGCGCAAGTGAACCGAGAGAGAGAGAGAGAGAGAGAGAGAGAGAGAGCGAAAGAGAAAGAAAAAAAACGACAAAACATCACGCAGAAAGCTAACATTCCGAACAGTTTTACAATCGACAGTTCGAGCGCTCCGGTTCAATATCGCTTGACCGTTTGCCGTTCGCTCTGTGTGTGTGTGTGTGTGTGTGTGTGTGTGTGTGTGTGTGTGTGTGTGTGTGTGTGTGTCCAAATGCACCATCATTTACTAACCCCGACTAGCTTTACAACAAAACCAGCGGCTTGTGCTATGTACAAGCATGTTTTGTGTTTTCTTTTTTTCATGCTTTTTTTTCCTCTATTTTTTTTTTGTTCGTTTTGTTTCGCTGCACTCTCCTATTCCCCCGAGTGCCGGGGATGTGCCAGTTGCAAACGTGGGAAATTTGTTTTTGCTCCCCACGGTCATCTTCCGTTTGGCTGCCGGGGGGCCCACTGATCCTGTGTCCGAGCCGTTCGACACGGGACGGGCGCAAGGGCCCGCTGCGAGATTTGTTTACTTCGCTCTGTTTTATACGGCATCAGAGCGCGCGCGGCAAAAAAAAACCAGGAGTGGAGTAGGTTTTACTAGTGTTTTTTTTTTTTATATTCTTTGCTCCAAACGATTCTCGAGCCGAGTCCAAGTTTGGACCGGTAGGTATGCATTTAACGCGGGCGCGTTGTACTCGCGACGGTTTTTTTCACTTCCATTTGTTGCCCCCGCTTACACGCTTTACACGGAGCGCTCGGAGAGCTGCTCTCTACGCGGAGCTACTGCTATGAAATATGGCCCGAACGCCCGAAAGGGCCCGGACACACCGGCCACGAGCGGGAGGTTGCATTACGGAAATGAATGCGCCCCGTTGAAGCATTGCGCCGGCAAACGGTTTGGGTGGGACGATTTGTGTGTGTTTTTTTGTGTTTTTTTTTTGCTGCTCTTCATTTCCGATTGCAATTGCAGCGTCGGAAGACGTCCTGCTCCTCTGGATGGGGCAGCGGAAATCGACGATCGAAGCATCGAAAATTGGTACCTAGCGGGCGCGATATCGATACGCGGACGGAAAATACGATATTGCCAAGGGGGGTGGCGTGCGTATTGCATACTTAAGGGCGCGTTAGGGAAATTTTACCCCACGAAGGAAGCGAACCGCATGACTAATTGCTCTTTGGAAAGGGATGGTGGTGATCAGGGAGGGAGCGATCATGACCTTCACGCATAAGAAAGTTCCATCTCAAAGTGGTTTAAATAACTACAGCATTCGCGGGCTATGAGGAAGTGTTGAAAAATCGTTTGCCATAAAAATTACATACTTTTAGGCGATTATTTACTCATTGAAAAGATACAGAAAGAAAAAAAACAGAAATAGATACGGCTATTATAAAGTGTTGACAAATCGTTTGACAAAAAACTTACATACTTTTAGGCGATTATTTACTCACTGAACAGATACAGCGGTGATGATAGGGACTCATCATGACCTTCAAAGATTGGGAAGCACTAGCAATCTCTAATATGACTGAACTGTAATACTTCAAACTAATCGAACTAGTTTGCTTTACTAAGAAAGCAAACTAACTACGCTTTGAAAAGGGACAGTGGTGATGATGAGGACAGGTCAAGATCTTCAAACGTACGAAACTTCCATCTCATAGAGATTTTTATTTCGAAAACATTCTTACTGGAAATATCTATTAGTACAGAGCAGTAATAATGCATTGCCAAACCGTTTGCAATACAAATTACATACTTTTAGGCGACTAGCTACTCTTTGAACAAATACAGTGGTGGTGATAGGAACTGGTCATGGTGTTCAAACATAGTAATTTTCCATCACAGAGAGGTTTCAATTCCGCAAACAAAAAAAAGCTATAATAAAGCGTCACCAAACCATTTGCCTTAAAAGTTACATACTTTCAGGCGCATCAAGGATGTTTACTCCACAAAGGAAGCGAACCGCATGACTCATGGCTCTTTCGAACATAGCAAAGTTCCATCTCAGAGAGGTTTTATTTCCGGACATAGTAAGTAAGTAAGTACAGGCCATAGTAACATAGCAAAGCCATAATAAAGCGTTGCAAACACGTTTTCCATAAAAAATGCATACTTTTAGGCGGCTATTTACTTTTTAAACAGATGTAGTAGTGATGATAGGAACTGATGAGGACTTTCAAGCATATGGAAGTTTCATCAAGTTTATCAAATATCATACCCTCTAACAATCTCTATTAGAACTTATTATGATAAAGAGTTAGACATAAAAATAAGAATAAAATTTACATATTTTCAGGTGTATAAAACAATTGTTTACCCAAAGAAAATGAACCATCTGAGAGAGGTAATAGTTTAATAGGGAAAACATACCCACTGATAATCGCAATCTCGTTCTGCTCCAAAAAGGAAGCGAACGGCATGACTAACAAGCCTTTGAACACTGTTGTTGCTAAGAACTGAACATGACGTTCCAGCATAGGAAATGTCCTTCTCAGAGAGGTTTCAATTCCTAAAACATAATTAAGATACAATAAAGCGCCATCAAACCGATTGGCATGAAAATAACATACTTTCAGGCGCATCAACCAAATTTTCCCACAAAGGAAGTGACTTCACGTGACTAATTGCTCGTTCAGACATACGAATGTTAATGCTCAGAGAATCTCTATTAGAACTAAGCGATAGCAAAGCGTTTCCAAAGCGTGTGCAGCTAAAATAACATACGTTCAGGCGCGTCAACCAAATTTGCGCCTAAAAGCATGCAATCTGCTGTGAGTCAACGCTTTCGCCCGCGTTTTATTTGCAGCTCGCGACTGGAAACACATACCTGCACGGTTGGTTGTCGCGGAAAAGACCAGTTTGATAGAAGAACGCAAGGCACACCAGCGCGCAAATTGGGTTTCGAGTCGGGCAGGCCGAGATTGATTGTAGCTCGAGCAGAGTGATAGCAAACCACGTGTACGTTCGTGTCTCGCAATCAGAATAGCAAGCGGACACGTTTTGCTAGTGGGGGGGATACCGGGCAGAGAACGAGAGTGAGAGAGGGGGAGAGAGAGAAAGAGAGAGAGAGAAAGAAATTAACAGTCTGCACGGCAGCAATGGTGAACGGAGAACGCCAGCCAAGACGTTCCAAGACGCCCGCCAGGGGATCGATCGGGCCGGCGAAGCAGCGGTACGCACGATGGAATCTATTTTTCCACTTCACCGCCATAGTTGATATATGCTTCCGGCACGTGATTGTTGGGCTCTCGTCATAACTTTGCATCCCCACTCGGCGCGGGCGGCGCACACGAGATAATAAAAGCGCTCGTGGGGCCTCTCTCCACGACACCAGCCCCCCCCCCCCATTTCCGCACCCGATCGAACCCGATGCGTGGCAGACGGCCCGGGCCCGGGTATCCCGAGCTCCGGTCCCGGGCCGAAGGGGGTAATCTATTTGTTTGCGCTACAATTTACGGCTGGCTTCATTTGAATTTAATAAATCAAAAATATTACCCTCGGCGGTATGATTAATCTGCCCGTGCGCCCGCCGTATACACATGCAGCGGGCGGGAACATCGCAGGCATTGTCTGCGCCCGGGGACCGCACTAATGGCGCGATGCGCCTCACGCCGCCCCACGGACCACGGGGTGGGGCCATCCGACCCGTCTGCACTCCATCATGCGGGCCGTGCGGAAGTGCCGAAGCAATTTTCACTTGCATCTTCCGGTGCTGCCGGCCAAGTCTTGCGGAAGTGGCCCGGCCCGGGCAAGGAGATAGTTGGACGCGCCCGCAACGGTATGCCAGCCCAGCCCAATCTAATCTCGCAACCACCCGCCCGTACCGCGCGCACGTCAGCCGATATGAGGTCGTCGTCTTTTACAGCCCTTTTTTCACACTGTACCTCTCGGAGGCATTGCTTCTACCCACACGACTGCTGGGATGCCCACTTTCAGCCAAACAACAAAAAAGCGCCTAAATGTATGCAATGCGAGCGAGATCGCTCCTGCAGCGCGGCCGAATGAAACCGGGTCGGTGATTCGGCCGACGATTGGGCCGAGACAGCCGGGCTGAGAGATTGCGAAACGAATTGAAGCGTCTTCTCCGCCCGCGACGACCACTTGAGGCGGTCTGTATAGTGTTTTTTTTTTTGCTTCAAATTCGTTTCAAACGTTTTCAAATGTGTTTATTAGAAGAAAAAACACGTTCACGGTGCTTTGCATACTTTCAGGCGCCAAGCACGCAATCAGCGCACGGAAACCCGCATTTCAAGGCCTCCGGCGTGCCCGAAGCTCGTCACCTGCGGGAAGCTGCTGTCAGCTTTAACATCTTTCAAGCATAAAATCCCTCCCCCGGTTTGTTTTTTGTTTCTTTTTTCCCTCTCTCTCTCTCTCTCACTCTCTTTGCGTTTTGATCCGCCGAGCTTCCGCGCTCATTTTCACGCTTCACGATTAAGCAAAGCCGAAAATTATCCCCCGTTTGCAAATGTAACGGCTCCGAGCCGGCGGTTCCACTTCCAGGTTCGTTAAATATATAACTGCAGCCCGGCGGGTGCACGGCGGGCGCGAGCAGGGCGATGTCAAACGTACGGGAATTACGTAATGCTCCGACGCTCGGAACCATTTTCGCAACATTTTCTCACCCGACCTGCCCTCCCGGCCACGGGCCCACCCACGGTCCACCTGCCGCGTGGAATTAACGAACGCCACGGGCGCCGGGAGGCGTGCGGCGAAAGTCGTACAGATCAATTCGGTCAAGCGAGAGAATTTAACAAGCAATCATTCGGCAACAGCTCCCGGCCCTCGTAAAAGCGAAGCCCACGGGGCAACGGGGCCGAGGCAAAATAAATAAAGTAGTATCGCAGCGGACCACCCACACCCACCCCGCCCGCCCGTGCCCATATTTTGCCGAACGCTTCAGTGCGGCTTATTTCTTTTCGCCTCGTTTTTTTTTTTTGTTAATCCACCCCGCTCAACCGAGGCCGAGGTTAAAGGTTAAAACTAGAAGCGCGGTCGGTGCCATCAAACGACTTTTTTCCCGGTGTGTGTGTGTGTCCACAAGCCACACGCTCCGAAATTGTTCCGCACGTTCGCCTCGGTGGGTTCTAGTTCATCCAATTCCGTCCGTACCGTTCGTTTGAGGTTTCCTCGACTTGTGATGGGTTGAGCGACTGCATGCTTGCGTTTCGGAAGCAGCACCCAGACAGTCGGAAATAAAAATGATGTAAATTTTCAAACAACCAAGAGAGAGAGAGAGAAAGAGAGAGAGGGAAAAAACCCGCACGCGTCACTTCATTTCCGGCGTCTTCGCGAGATGCGATGCAGCGAAATGTGACCGGGGCAGGGGAGCAGCATGCAGTTAATGCAGATTAAAGCGGGGCAAACAGTTTTAGTTCTGATGCCGGCGATTTCGTTCGTTCGTTAGAGTTGCTTTCCAGGAGGAAATGTGTGCACAAACTTCAATGCAGGTCGACAATTGTAGCAATCGAGATAAAGTGAACGTGGAAAAAAGGTTTTGCCATTGAGCTTCACTCAAGAAGTGACAACAAGTGTTTGCAAACAAATTTGGTTTAATTAAGAAAAATTTAAAAATAACCTAGATTGAATGCATTTTCCATAAAATATCTGCGATATCAAGCAAAACAGTTTAAAAAATCACAATGCATACTTTTAGGCGTTAATATGCTTAATCAGCCCAAAAGTATGCAACCCATTCAAGAAACGCTTAATACTTAATATAAAAAAAAAATCTGCATATATTTTATGATGCTGGCGATTTCGTTTGTCGCAGTATAGTTCCTTTTCAGGAAGAAATCTGTATAAAAATTTTAATGAAGGTTAGCAGCCTTAGCACTTGAGAGAATGTTAACGTGAAAAATAGGATTTGCCATTGAGATTTACTCAAGACCCAAAAACAAGTGTTTGCGACCAACTTATATTAAAAAAATAAACTGGATTGAATACATTTTACAAAAATTGGTTGCGATATCAAGCAAAATGGATATAAATCTATAAAAGCAGAATGCATACTTTTAGGCATTAGCACGTTGACTGCCAAGCGTTTTACCATACATTTTTGCTGGCTGTCTTTTAAACTATCATTAATGCTTATAAAGTTAGTTTAGCCATAAGTCTGCGAAAACCAACCACAAACTAAGCTTCAAAATAACAAACCCTTGAAACTTCCGAATGATTTGTCGGTAATAGTTTTTCTGCGATGTAAGGTGGCTATCAAAAATGATAGCCATGGCACCCAACATGTTAATATGCTTAATCAGCCCAAAAGTATGCAATCCGTTCCACAAACGCTTAGTAATAAATAAAAACAAAACGCGGCTAGAGTTACTTTCCAGGGGAAAGTTCCAATTCCACCAATCGAGTGAAATTTAAAATGATTTTCCACGGTTTTGCCATTGAGATTTACTCTAGAAGCAAAAACAAGTGTTTGCAATCAAATTCAGTATAAAAAAAAGTCTGTATTGAATACTTTTTTAGAACATGCCAGCGGTATCAAGCAAAAGGTATATAAATTTAAAAAAAACTAGAACACAATGCATACTTTTAGGCATTAATTTGCCTAATCAGCCCAAAAGTATGCAATCCGTCCACGAAACGCTTAACATTTAACCCACAACGTCCATACGTATGCAATCATCCAAGAACACGGTCTCAAACGAATCAACTTCGATGCCGTACGCCGCGATGTATGCAAACAGGCGAACAGTAAAGTAATTGGCATGATATCAAATAAACGTTCGTCCGGTTACCGCCCGCACCGGGCCGTAATACTTACTCAAAAACGGAAGCAAGTCATCCTGCCGTGCGCTATAGCCTGCCATCGAGTCGGACGAAAAGTTCTGTAACGAAGCAAACAAGATACAACGTAAATGACACCGTTTACCCGAGTAAGGAGTCCACATTGAGAAAGAAAGAAAAAACGCTTCCCACCCATCGAAACACACACACACACTCCAACGCCCAGCCCAGCCCGGTCGCAACTCTTTTGTCCAGCGTTGCTTTTTAATAATAAACGGATTATTATATGAACCGCTTTGCACGGGCGCGTCACCACGCCGCGAGTCGAGGAAAAGATTATCCCCCCTGCCGTCACCTGGTTTTCCACCAGGTTGTTTTTCCTTTTTGTTTCCTTTTGCAACCCCCACTCCAGCTGCAAACCGACCGGCAGAACCCGAACCCTTCAAGGGAAGGATTTACGATCGGGGTTTGGGGGAGGTGTCGGTGAAAACTTCACGAATTTATGAGACAGCGAGCGAACGCCGTTGGATTTAGTCCCGGCTGCCCACCGGACGCCCGCTCCTCGCATCGTTCACGCTAAATGATATATTAGGATGACAATGGACAATATTATCTTAGATTCCTTTGCTGCACCCTCGGGCCGGTGTGTGTTTTCCCTGTGCGTTTTTTTTCCCTCTCTGCTATTCTGGCCTGAAAAATGGAGAGGAAGAGACTCGCCGGGCGGCTAATAGAAAGAACATCTTCACGGGAATTTTTCCCAACCCCGCAGCCACGCTGGAAGCGTTCGTTGTGGCATTGGGGCGGCGTGGACACCCGGTAACGTAGAGGAAATAGAAAATAATCGCCCAGCTGCGCTGACGTCCGAGCTGCGGTGCGAATCGACCGAAGGAAATGACATTTTTGCTCTGAACCGCTTGCCCGGTTCGCTTCTCCCACGGCGCTACTCGATACCCGTGGCCTCGGGAGCGCGAACGGGGGAGGAAAAAAAGGAAACATAACCAGCGACGGGAAATGATGAGAGATGGCAATGATTCAAGATTCGACACGGAACCATTTCTCACTGCATCCCCTTCCGGTTAGCGGCCGGCAGCGAGGAGGTTGCCGGGGTGTTTTTTTTTTTGGGGTGCGGAGAGAAATTCAATCTCGGGACGCTCGGAACCTGTTGAGCTGATGCATCGGTTCGCATCAGGCTCGGAAAAAACGAGAGCAGGGCGAACAAAAAAAACGCGCCCAAGACACAGCGAGCGAGCCGGCGTTTCATCGGGAATTATGGATTACGACCGGGCCTGCGACGGCTTCCATTACAGTCGTGCGCAGGACGGTGTGGACGGCGAGGAACTCACTCCCAGCCGGACCAAAAACGCGCTGGGTGTAATTTGGTGCACCGTTTAATCACGGCGGGAATCCTCTTAAACGCGTGTCGTTATGGTGCTCTGCGAGACGCGCAGGCGAAGTGGCATGCAGCGTCGGGCGGGTTGCATACCTTTCGGGCGCGTTTCGCTCCCTTAGACCGGACCCAATCTAAAATGCGTTTTCTTACCCACAAACCGTACCCGCTTATTATCGAACTGAAAACAGCCTGGTTTGGGGTGCAAAACAGGAAATGTGTTTTCCTCACCTACACTCATACACACACACACAACACGACAACAGCAGCCCATCGTTCGCTCATCTCGCTGCAGCCCTGTCCAATAAAGCCACTCGAGAATCAATCATGCAAACATATTCAATAACTTACCTAACTTTATTACATTCCACCTGAGGTTCGGCCCTTCTGCTCGCAGGACTCGCAGCAGGTGCAGCAGCAGGTCGACTGGATGCCTCCCCACTCAGGCTCAATCTGTCTTCCCAACCTTGCGCGTCCGTGCGCAATCCCGCTTAAGCAAAATTTCATATTGTTTTCCCTGTGCGCGTGCCTCGTGTTCCGTGCTTCCCGCACCGATGCTGCTTTTGATGTGTTTCGGGTGCTCTCTCTCTCTCTCACTCTCTCTCTCTCTCTCTCGTCCAAGAGGTTCAGATCCTTTCAAGATCCAGCGCTCACGGGCACGGCCAGTTGCATACGCTTCCCGGGGACACGTCGGGCTGCCGCCTTGAATGCAAAATGCCGAAAGAATCCGGCGAAACCGCACGAGCGAGCCGAGAAACATACCCCGGGCGGGTAAGTACGCGGGGACCATAAAATGAAATACAAATGCAGCGTGGAGCAGCGAAAGATACATCTGACGGGGCGAGAGTGCCGCTTCTTCAAGTGGAGCGACCAACAACAGAAAAAAAGATGCAACCAAAACGCGCGCCGAGCAGTTCTTAATATAGTAAACCATTTCTGTTATTTCTTTTCTTCCCTCTCTCTCTCTCTCTCTTTTTGGGGGTTTTGCAAGTCGTTACGCAAAACGCTCCCCCCCCCACTCAAACTGCGAGGAAAACAGAACCGGAATATGAACCGATCCACCGCATAGGGTTGCGGCGTGCGAACGAATGACATCAAGAGGCGACCCCACACGTGTGTGCGAAGCGGAGCGGCTTACAACGCAACAAACACACCGTGCAGTAAAGCGTTTCTGCTGTGCAGTTCGTCTAACTTTTAGGCGCTAACTCCTGGGCTCAATCAGCCCCCGCAGGTATGCAATCCGCACTTCCACAACCGATTAAAGAACGTTCTGTACAGACTCGTTGCATAACTTCCCCACCCGCAACCCAACCCGAAGAAGAAGAAGAAACACACACACACACACACACACACACTCACCGTGTTGAAGCCGAAATCGAACGGGGCGGCACCGACCGGCGACGGTGCGAACGGGGCGACGACCAGCACCAGCAAACACCCGAGCGACATCCACCGGGCGACATGTGTGACGGGAAAAATGAAAAATTCCTCCCTACGGAACCGGCAAACAGCGCGTGAGAGTGAGAGTGAGAGAGAGAGAGTGAGAGAGAGAAAGGGAGTAAAAAAAACAAAAGAACGATGTTAGGGGGGACGAAATGCGCAGTTGATTTATGCAAAAATGCTGCTAACCGGCGCCCCAAATCAAATCAACACACACACACACATACAGGTGTAACCGGTGTGTGTGTGTGTGTGTGGAAAAGGACACACCGGTGCCGGAGTTGCCCGTAAGGTGGCAATGTCCTTTTGCTCTAACGACAGACTTACCTCCTGTACATCCTCATCCTTGCGATGTGTGTGTGTCCCTCCGTCCGAGATCCTTTAATGGCGTTTTACCCACACACGCACACACACACACACACGAGAGCGCGCACGTTTGGTGCCTTATTACTTTTCAATCGCTGTTCGCCGTCGCGTTACACCTGCTGCGGAGTTTTGCGGGGTCTCCACGGAGCACGTTGTAAGTCACGGCACAGGGGGGGTTCACTGTCTCGGCCGAACTAGGCAGATCGTCTCGCGTACTGCCAAAATGTGTCGAGAGAAAGAACCTGTGGGAGAAGCGGTTGATAGAGCGGTACGGTTTGCGCAAGGACGACTTCCCGGAACACCTCCCGGAGATCCACTGACCGGGTTCCGCGCAGGTTGGGCCCTTTTTAAAGTCTGAAAACGCGGCGCCGTTGTTCACGACCGGCCCGTAACCCTAGCCAATGTCACCTGGAACCCGCCCCAGTGGATCCAGTGGATCAATGAATTCTTGCGATTATTAGGCGATCGCCGTTTTTTTTTGTTTTTGCACAAGTTCGAGACAGATACCGGGCAGCTGTATCAACAAAGCGCCCGGCGAACGCGTGCGTCCGTGACGAAGATCTCGCGTCGTTTCGTTCTCGAGCACGCACTGCCAAAAACACGAAATCTAGCACAAGGCTACATATTGTTCTGGCGGGCCAGAAGACCCACGCTCTACTCCCGGCCCCGGGGCGCAAACAAACACACCAAGTTCTAGCCGTACTCCAGCTCCGGTTCAGCTTTCTCCCCCATTTGCATAGATATCGGCTATCGGTTCCAAGAAAAACAACCTACACGTCCACGACGCACGGTCCCCGACGGATTCGATTTTTTGGCGAACTGACACCTCGGTTGATCGTGCGGCAATATCTCCCCGACACTTTCTCCCAACGCCTGAGCTGCCTGACGCCACCCCGAAATGGCACACACACACATACACACACACACAGGCCCGAAACCTGCCTCCCCCCCAACCGACTCCATTTGCATCGTGTCCCAAAACAAACGGACGAGTCGCGTCTTGTGACACACTTTCCGCACGAAGTTCACACCTGCGCACCGTGAACTTGATCTTCGGACGTCCGCTTTATCAGTGTCAGCGGGGCGCGTGCCTCAACGCCCAAGCCTACGCACCTGCTGCGCCGTGTCGCTGCTCTGTTTTGTTTATCGCCAGCTCTGTTTGCTCGCACCGGGGGCTGGCGGTGGCGTGGTTCTCGAGCGCGCGACGGCAACACCACGCACCGCGACTAGCGACTGTCAACTGGCCACCTGCAGTCACCCCAGGAGGCAGGGCCTTTGGATGTTCTTTTTTTGTTTGGTTGGTTTGGTCCATCATGCTCACTTTCTCGCTATCGCGCTGCTGGTGCGCTTTCACGCACCGCCCGCCAAAGCCTAACAGGTTTCCGGACGTCGTGTCGCGTCATCTCGCTTCTGCGTGCGGGAAGATCTGGGAACAACAGGGCACGGACGCGAAAGTCGACGGGTCTTTTAACGGGTCCAACGGGTTGAAACCACGCGCCCGTTTTGTTTGGTTTCTCTCTCTCTCTCTCTCTCTCTCTTTTTGGGGGTTTTGCAAGTCGTTACGCAAAACGCTCCCCCCCCCACTCAAACTGCGAGGAAAACAGAACCGGAATAT
>KB672824.1:3305420-3320785 GCA_000349145.1 Anopheles dirus
GCCTCCGGTGAATGGGACGCTGATTTCTAAGGGTGCAGCCGAGCGCACAAACACCACCGGCTCCGGTGCGCGGTTACTGAACCGAAAGAGAGAGAGAGAGAGAGAGAGAAAAAAAACAGATTACAGCATCACTTGTCAGGCCTGCGTTGCGGGCGGTTCAAGTGGTTGGCGATGCGAAGAATTGCAGCGTCAAGAATGGGCCCGGGCCCCTTCGAGTCGTCCCCTCGGAACGTCCGGACGTTATTGTTTTATTATACCTTTTTTTTTGTTTATCTGTTGATGATGCTGTTGCCGTTGCTGCTGCCACCGAAAAGGGATACCGTGGATGCAGAAAAAGTAGGAGGGGTTGGGGGCGTCCTCACCTCCCTTGCGCCTCTCTCTTTCATCCCCTTGCCATGGTCAGCCATGTTTACAACACTCGGCACGAAAGAATCGGTTGATAAATGAAGTGCGCTGCTCTTGACAAGCGCAGGGATAAAAATACAACACCAACACACACTCATACACAGGATAACGTTCCCCGTCCCCCCCTCTCCCCTCGTTCGCGACCCCCTAACCGGTGGGCGCGCACGGAAGCGTTATTCGAACGGTCGCTATTGTTCTTTTCGGAGAAGAATTACCTCCTCGCCCTCGGGCCAGACACACTCATTTTTACAGTACATTTTTAATATTCGCCACCTCCATGGCGCCCCGTGCACATCGCCCCGCTACTTGCGAAATCGGAACGCGCCGCCAGGGACAGGTGAGTACACGTGGAGCATGGCGAAGGACGTGGAAGCGGTTGATCTACCGGGCGAACTATACAGTGCCCGTGATTTAGTGCCATGTCCATCAGAATGGAGCCTGTCACCGGCCCTGCAGTAAGCGCGCCAGGGCTGGCACACTCTGAGGGATTTTGGGTTTTTTCGCCTAAAAGTATGCACTATCCACTACTAGTGCGTAACATACAAATGAAACTACGGTGAAGCGTTCGTTTGCTGCACTGTGCATACTTTTAGGCGTAAATGCGTCAAATCAGCCCGAAAGTATGCAAACGACGCAACAAACGCATTTTAAACACTTTATTTGCTCCTTATTACTCACATTTGCCGTTTTCTTTCGCTTTGTAGTGCTCTATTGGACATGTTAAAATGGAAAATATTATTTTTAAAGTTCAAAACCGGTTCGCCAGCTCTGCTGTGCAGTGCAAACGCTCGGTACAAGATAATCTTCTGATGCAGTTTTTTGTTTGTTGTTGGCTCAACTCTGTAGCAGCTGCAAGCTAACATGACAGCAACAAAAAAGCACTCCCCGTTTGCTGGGTGTTTTGTTTACCGTACCGCGAGTCCGTCCTGTCGATGATGTCGTGCGTACGCCAACCGATTAGGTGCGTTTTTCCTCCAGCATTTAATAGCGTTACAATAAAACAATCACTTGCCGTGCAAGCCCCGGCTGACCTTCGCCGTCCGTCGTTTTGAGCCGGCCTAGCTAAATTGTTGCCCAAGCGCGGAGTTAAAAAAAAAACGAAGCATCCCCATCCAATCTGTCAATCAATGGTCCATTAGCGGGAGAGCGATGCCCGGGCAGCCCGTTCCGATGTGCCCGACGCTCGGTGGCTGCAGGCGGATGTGAATAACTGTCACACGGCGTGTCTCCGCGTACCGGTGCATAATTAATGCCCGCGCGCCAGGCTCATAAATCGATAAATTTATTGACTGGAGCGACCGAGGGCCGTGCCCCCGCCGTGCAGCAAGTGTCATTTTAAATTTGCCGCCGAACGGCAAGAAAAAGGACTCCGGCTTGCCGGTGTGAGATGGGACGCTTGGCGGACCGACGTAAAACCGACGTAACAACGGCAGCGTGGGCCCAAAGGTGGGCGGCTGATGCGTGCGTGAGATGATTGGGACGGTGCATTAGGCCCCACCAACTCACAGATGTGTCAATTTTAATTAAAATCAATATATCACATTAACTCATGCGGCCCCTGCTGTACGCGGAGCGCCGGGTCCCCTAAACCGCGCATCGCGAGAGCGGATGACGGGATCAGACGCTGAGCTGAGCTCGGCTGGCGTGGCGCAGGAAATGCCCTCCCTCATATCACGCGATTGGTTGGTCGGTAGGGGTTAGGGAGCGGGTTTAGATAATTGAGGATTTTGTGATGCACCTGATTATATTTATTGCGCTTCAAATTTTTGCCGCTCCGAAAACCGATCGATTCGATACGCTACGGAATACGAGTTTGTTCGAAATTATTCCGCGCAATTCCGACAGGTGGCGCTAGTAGGCGCCCCAGTAGAGCGTTGGGACGTGAGCGAAAGAGCTGCCTCAGTCGCTCCGCTCACGCTAGATTTAGTAATTGACATCAATATAATTCATCAACCAAATGCTAGGAAAAGTACGCTCCATACGCTCATAATCTTATTCCTGCTCCACCTCCTTGATCAGCACCGTAATTGAGTGATAGTGAGTGAGTGAGTGTTGGGTCTTGAACAAAAGAGCTACCAAAATCGCTCCGCTCACTCTACATTTAGTGGTTAACATCACTAGAATTGATGAGTCAAATGAATTAGTGATATCACTCTACAGAAAAAGTACACAACAGGCACAGTGTTGGGTCGTGAGCGAACGAGCTACCGTCCAGAGTGTTCACTTTGCTCAGAGTGCTCACTGCTCACTTTGCTGGTTAAAGAACTATTTAAACCATCGGGACGTGAGCTGGCATGAGCTGCAGGTCTCTACTTTTGTGGTTTCATCTTACGGGCTACCTGGGGAAGGTCCAGGAAGCTGGTTTCTCCAACTCAACCTGAGCATAACCACACATACGAAGAAAAAGAAGAAGAAGTTTTGGGGGTTTCGCGTGTTTCGGATCTTCCGGATTGCCAGCTTACTCGGTCCGTGGTTGAGTTAAAAGAGAGTTAATTTATTACAATATTGACTTAGCGTTACTTATTTTCTAAGCGCAGCGGGCGAAGGTTCGCACGCCGATTTATACTCGCTAGTTGAGCGCTTGAGATGCGGTCGAAACGTAACGCTCGATGTAACGCCACAAAGTGTCTACGCCTACAGGTAGACAATCTCTTAACATAGATTTGGAAAAAAACAATAGGTTAGTAGTGTTAGTGATAAGTTAGAATAATTGTAAATGTACCTGTAATAGTAATAAAATAAGTCAGTGTTTGCATGGAGCCCGAACGAACTAGTCGTGAAATTGGAAGATCCGAAAACGAATATATTGAGCTATCGAACAAGAAGGTTAATGAACTGGTTCTTTGGTGAGCCAGTCATCCCTGCTGGAGATAGAGGCCACCATCACCCACACATCCAGACCAAACTTCGTCCTCCTGTACACTTAAGTGGAAAACGCATCAACCAACAACTGTTGCTGGATCAAACAAAGAACAATTCTCTTCGGGGAAGTTTAGTCTGAGCCGAGACCTGACATATTCGCTCCAAACGCCTGCAATCCCGCTCCGAGTGAGTCAGTTTTTGAGTAATTTGTTATGTTTAGAATTTTTAGCTATTTTTTTCAACTCTAAAGGCTAGTTTGACCCAACAGATTACTACATTCATAGATTTTCCTGTATATAAAGACAGTGTAATACCAGCATTTTTAAAATTTATGGTCAAAACGTGCTCAATCGACCGACACAAATAAGCAGAAGAGAAGAAGAAGGTGAAAACAGGTGTTGCAAATTAAAATCATTATTTATGAAAAATATAATTCCACTGATTTATTGCAGTAGCAACTAGCAACTCGGTCACCTTTGCGATCGAGAGCGGTTCACTCCGCTCCTCCAAAGAGCCACTTGGCGCAACACTACGCACCGTATCCGACCTGCCCCGAACAAACGCGCTGATTGCATACACTCGGGCTGAATTCGCATATTTGCGCCGAAAAGTAGGCAAAGTGCAGTACACCACGCGCGTTATTCATGTTGCTCCTCCATTAATTGGCTACAAAACGCCAATCTTTTCGCGAGCAAATAAAAGCACGCACACGGCGAGACTGTACTAACCGAACAGCAGGGCAAAGCTCATCAAAAGTTTCGAATGATGGGATAAATTTTCCAACTGCCCCTTTCTCCACGAACCGGGCTGCAGACAGGCAGAGGCTGCCAGGAAGCAGGCCGGCACACTTTGTGAATGCATCCTGTGGGCGGCGCTGCAGCGCAGGTACGCGAGACAAGAGACACCCCTCCCCCCACCCCAAAGATGGCTGCGCTTTGGCGTAAAGCAAAAATGGCGCAAAAAAAAGCCGCTGGAACTATTTTCTTCCCCGATGGAGCCGCGATGGGTTTAAAGTTTAAGAGCAAGTTTCGTGCGCTCTATCGAATAGGGCCCCGAGTCTCTTAATTATCTAATTAAAAATTGTGCGAACCTTTTAGTGTTTTGCTCATTAATGTGTTATTCATCGCTAAAGCTTACCGCGCCGGGGAGGGAGGCCGGCTTCCGAAGGATAAATAAACAGATGATAGCGATGCGCTGCTGAGAAAAAGGAGCTGTTTGTTTGTTGTTTTTTTTTTTCTTCTATCTGTATGTGTGTGCAATCAGCTTCCATTACTTTATTAATTAGTTTGCGCAGGACGGGGAACAGTATTGCAATTAATTTATGCACGCTAACTTACAATGTTGCGAGGGCACGGTGCAGTCGCCCGATCATGGATCCGCTCGGGCTATCAGAGGCAGATCGATTTGTATCGCCGCTAATTCCACGCGATTCGGAGCGGGGAGGTCGAGAGAAAGGGAGCGAGAGCGCTGAAAAAAAAAACAGCCACGTTGAAAAGGTAAACAGAAAATATAGCAAAAACAGCGTGCGGATGAGACTTTATCGGACGAAGCGGTGGAGAAAATGCAGTAAATCGAATAACCGTCCCAATGATTCAAGCTTGCTGGTGGTCGCTTTCGCTCCACAGTCACGCGATCCCCGCCACGCTGGGTAGACGCCGGTCAAAAGTGTTTATTCTGAAGTTCTTAAAAATGCTCATAAAATTTCTAATAAAAAATTTATATTATTATCTCATTTTAACTCTTAAATGAGCTTAAAGTTATCTCATTTTTAACTCTTAAATAAATTCAATCTATTTTTAATATTGCTAACTAATACTAATTTATAAAAATTACAAATTCAACCTTGAAAACATATTCTTCAAAGTTTAAAGTAATTTTAATTAAAAAATAATGTTGTTTGTTTCGTATGGAGGCGCCTGGTATGTTTCAAAAACCTGTAAGGAGGGTTGTAGTTCGACTCATCTATGCTGAGAAAAGGTGGACAGTGCGAAATTTAATATATTAACTTTCGTATTTCAATTTTTCAACCCCCTTGAATAAAGATTGTAGCATAACGGTGTTATAACTTCTTCTAGCAATCTTTAACGCAATGTAGTTGCTTACAAACTGTTAGTAGTTACAAAGCTAGTGGTCTTAGTAGCAGCAGCAGTGTCAGGAAGGCGCGCGCTGCTAGCCACGCCCACAAATTTGTGAAATGCTAAATCACAAATATGTCGGAAAAATAAGCAAGTGGGCAGCAGGGAAATTCAGACAGGAGAAAAGTGGAAAGGAAAATACAATATAGGTGGGACGAAAAGCGGAAGAAAGTACAAACGATCACTAACCATATATGCATTCTTCAAGCGACTAGGCTAAGCTATTTAATTAAAAAAAACAGCTCGATTCCACACTATAAAAGGACACGTGTTATCTTTTCATACCAGCTCTTGCTTCCGCAAGGTCTTTGACCGCAGCTCCAGACAGGAAAAAGAATTTTGACATATTTTTTAGTGCATTCTGTCATATTCCTTAAGTATTTCAAGGCTTTCAAGTATTGATACGTTTGGTTTGCGATTTTTACGACGCATTTAACTAAAGTTGACGCATTGCGGCAACTTTAGTTATTTATTATACATGTTACGGGTGTTGGATCCACCATAGCTACAAATGGGTTGAAAGGTTATGTTTTTAGCCTTATGATAAAAAAAATTGCAACCTCCTATGCTGCCAAAAACACAAAAAATCGAAATATACGAAATTTCGTATTTTGTGCCTGGAAAGTGTACACAAAAAGTCATAATGCATTTTGAAAAAAAAAATTCATTCAATCATTTTGAAAAAAAAAATATGCGCACCTTGTTCAAGATCGTTCAACAGTTCCTGCATTTTTATCGAATTTTAAAACGACTATTTCTATCGAAAAAATAGACAAACTTTCATATCTGGCCGTTTGCCTATGCTACAGGGAGCGATTTTGACGGTGGTGGAAAAAATAGTAATAGTTTGTGAAAAAATGTAAAAAATCTCCCAAAGACGTATTTTGTTATTATCTACAACTTGGTAGAACATCATTTTTATCTATCTCTTCAAATAACCTTTTTTTCTCAAAAAAACAGGCGATCGTAACTCTCTCTTTCTCTCTCTTTCTCTTTCCAAGAAATTGTACTGTCATTTATTTTTTATCCACTACTAGCTAATTTTTTAGCTCTTCTAAATTTAGAAAAGAATATGGCTTCAAATTTATCGATAAACATTTACTAAGAGAGTCTTATAAATGAGTTAGTTAATTTTAAGAGTTTTTAATAAGAACAAAAGTTAACCTATCTCGGTTACCTATCTCGGTTTAAGAGACGCTTTTCTACAAGTAGTGCAATGTGCTCAATACATTCGCAACCAAAAGAAATGCTTCACCAATGTCACGAAGAAAATATAAAAAAGTAATATTATGACCGTCGTCCGTCCGACGGTTCCGTTCCCTATCGCGTCCGTCCTGAGTGTCCACCGTGAAGTGGCTGTTGAAAAGAAACCATATCCTATACATGCACGCAGAAGGGATGAGTGAAAAATGCCCCCCGCACACACCCACACAGAAGACGCTGGTTTGTCACCGGAAAAACTATCTCCGGCACCACGAGCCGAAACGATGTCAGCTTGCTCCTCCCCCTTAAAGCCGGCCCCCGCTGCCTGTCCGAATCGAGGGATTGACTATCTTCCCCCCCCCTCCCCACCCCTTCCATCCACCCACCCACTGCCACCCGGAAGGCAGATCGCCACAGACGCGTCCGGTGTGGCAGCGGATATGGTGAAAAATGACGGCCCCGGAGGTAGGGGAGAAGAAAAATCAGCCAAGAAAACTTGTCCATTTTACAACTTGTCGACACATTTTTAGCGCCCCTCCCTCCCCCTCCCCCTTTTTCGCTCCTTCTGCCCCTCCCGGGTGGGGGTTTAATTTGTGTTCGAGGTGTTTTTTTTTTGCTTCTCTTGCTGTCCTTTTTTCGGTACCTTTTGCACAAGGGAAGATACAGAGGCACACGAGTAGGAAAGATGAATCAGCTTCCATTTCCTGCCACAAGATGGCGCGAGACGGAGCACACACACACACACATACACAGAGTCTTGCTTGTGCTCGTCTTAAATGGCCTACGGTCACAGGCTGATCCACCACCGGGACGATGGCAGCACCGGTGATGGAGAGCATTATCGTACCACATTATCGGCGCAAGAAAGCGGGACGGTCGATGTGTTGGTGAGGAGAGGGCGGATACGGAAACATGTCACGATGTGCCGTGTGCGATGAAAATTTCCATGTAGCGCCCGATGTGACGGTAAGAGCCGTGCGCTAAAAGGAGAAACTGTCGTTTGGGGGCGCCTTTCGTCATGTTGACGCATTTGCTTCAAGGAACGACGGAACGTATTTTTTCTCGTCCTTTTATTTCTGCCCCCACCACACCCGTACTTATCCTTTCAGCGCGAAGGGAAGAGGACGCTCTGCTAAACGGGACACTGCCGAAATCATTAATCGATCTTTATTGCAGCGTTTCGGTCACCGGTGGACGCCGCTGAGCGGTGTTGTAGCAGTAGTTTGTTTTGCGGCGGCTTCGGGTGCGCCCGAAAGGTAGGCAATGCGCATCGCAGCCACGCTGTTTGTGGGTACCGTGCCGGCAAATTCGCGAGAATAATAGTGGACACAAATTGAGGGGTTCGCTTGCAGAGTTTTCACCCGAAAAGTATGCAATCTGCAGTGCGCGTATGCTTTCTTAATGCTTTTTAAGGAAAAACACTATTTTGATCAGTTTAATTGAAAGTGTTCACTATCAAATGCTTATGTTGCCCTTCCGTGTGGAAAATAAACTCGCTAGAACTGACACAAATAAACCATTTTGCGTGCGAACTGAAACCTTTCTTGCAAAACTTCGCCCAAAAAGTATGCTATCTGCAGTACACGCACGCTTTTTTAACGCTCTTTAATGAAAAAAACACTAGTTTAACCAGTTTAATTGAAAATGCATCAAAAGCTTATCTGGCCCTTCCGTTTGGGAAATAAGAAATTACTTGAAATATCCGAATATCTGTATATATTTATTGGTAAACTTCGCCCGACCGGTATGCAATCTGCAGTACGCGAACTTTTTATTAACGCTCTTTGATGAAAAAACACTATTTTGATCAGTTTAATTGAAAGTGCTCACTATCAAATGCTTATCTTGCACTTATCTTGCCCTTCCGTTTGGAAAATAAGAAATTACTTGAAATATCTGAATATCTGTATAGATTTATTGGAAAACTTCGCCCGAAAGTTATGCAATCTGCAGTACACGCACGCTCTCTTAACGCTCTTTTATAAAAAAAAAACACTATTTTGATCAGTTTAATTGAAAGTGCTCACTATCAAATGCTTATCTTGCCCTTCCGTTTGGAAAATAATAAAATATACGATACGACTGCGAGTGCAGCAAACGATGCAAACAGCGCCGCCAGGGCAGGCAGGCGCGAAACAAAATATGCAAAACTAAGCGACCGTCACCGGCGGAGGTTGCGGCGTGGCGAAAAATAGATTAAAATTAGCGCATAATACACAATCTGATTATGCAAATGTATATGAACGCAATTACACCCACTCGGTGTACGCTCCGGCCCGAACCGGTGTTGCTTCCAGCCGGTGTGCCAACATGCAGACGAGCAGAAACAAGAAAACATCGCATTATTCTACCATGTGTATGAACGGTTTGCGCTCGCCCTCACCCACACGGGGGGTGTCATCTTGGCGCAAGTCTCTCGCGCATGTAATAACAAATGGATTGACGCTGCGAAAGCTGCTCCGCGTGGGTAATAGCAGCGAAGACGAGAAAAAAAAACACACCCAACTCCTCCTGACAAAACAAAAACAACGCGCAAACGGTATCGGGAATCGCCTGCCAGGACGACGGCAGGACGGTGCGCTATTAGAATTCCGCTCGCACCGGAAAAACCAGCCCGGGGGGGCCGGCACGTGGTGAACTCCACGTCGGCTCCGTTTAACGTGGAGTTTATTAATCGAAATTTGCATACAGACAATTTTATTACCTTCGCCGTGCTTCCGTGCCTAGCGCGTGTGTGTGCGTGTGTGTGTGTGCCGGGAAATCATTTTCCCGCCCTTCTGCGCCGCGTTACGCACGGCACGCTGGAAATCACGCACAAACCTTCGAGACGTCTGCCTCCAGCGCTCCAAGCAATCACTGCCGAGGGTGGGTGATGACCCAAAGCCCGTTGATGACGAGCGATTATCGCGGGGAACGCTACGGACAGCGGGGTGCGTTGGCCTGACTAGACCTGGCAGTAACGGAATCGGAATCATATGCTTCCGCTTGATTCCTAGTGCGGAGTGAGCGGTCTCCCTTCGTAAAACAAGAAGTTGGTGACTCCTCCGACAAGCGACTTGTGCGTACAAGATCTGTGTGGTTGTCTTTTACCGGGCAGGTTGATGCTGATTGTTGAGTGCCTTTAATTCCCAAGGAAAAGAAAGTATATGTTAGGATTGAGTAAAAAAGTATGAAAATTGCTTGAGAAACTAATTGTTTGGACGGTGTCCAGTGTCCGTAAGATTTTGAAACCAATGTTTTTGATAGTTATAACAGGTATCATAATTGTTTAACCAGCAATAACAACATCTTTGCTAACGACTGTACAAATGGTGCGCACAATTCTTTGCGGAGTTATGGAGAGAAAATTGAAAAACTGCTGAAAGTCAAAAATCCATGCGGCAAAACTATAAGACCATCCATAATATGCTGTGAAAAAGGAAAATATTTCATTTCGGGGCAGCTCCTCCCTAAACATGACCTTTATCCCGGGCTTGCTCGGTGGCTAGTAACTTGTTTTTAGTACAATGGCCTTTGTACTGCTCATACTATTTTTGACTTGGACTCAACCAACGCTTGGCATGTTGAAGGCTATAATAAATACCATGCCTTTTCAATTTTTGCCAAAGATCCTGTTTGAAGCTGCCTCGGTTTGCGCCAAGTTTTACTTTGAAAGTCTTCCACAGATTCTCAATAGGATTGAGATCGGGATACTGTACCGGTCAGACCATGAGATCCATCGCTCTCTAACTCTCTCTCTCTCTCTCTCTTCCTGGCTCGGCTGAGCACGTCGTGCTGACATGACCTGGTTACTAACAGTTCTCTAGAATACTCGGTCCATGGCTGAAGTCCTCCAACCGTGGTTGCGTCCGATCGCCGTCAGGTCCAACTCAGCTTAACTCAGCCATCGAGCTCACTGAGTTCCTCTGCGCCTTCTACCAAATGGACCGCTGACGAGCACCTTCCTAGCAGGACATAAGTCCGGCATCCTCATGACATGTCAGGTACTCAGGTCCACCAAACAGCTCGGCTAGCTCGTGGTTCATCCTCCTCCTCCACACGCCTTGCTCACACACCCTACCGAAAATAGTACGTAGCACCCTCCGTTCACAGATAAGGAGAACGTTGGCGTCCTCTGTCAGTATGACCCAGGGTTCTTGCCCGCAGAGAGCCACCGGACGAATCATGGTGCGATATATCACGCACTTCGTGCGAAGTTGAAGTCTTCTGGATTCGCACGAGTTTGTGGAATCCGTAGAAGGCACGATTCCCTTGAACAATGCGCTTTCAGATATCACTGCTCTCGTTCGAAGTTATGATCGTAGTGAGGTAGCAGAACTGCTCTACCTCTCTATTGAGATCATTGCCGTCAACTGGTACTCTGCTCGCCAGGCGGGCCCTATCACGATCAGAGCCTCCGACAAACAGGTACTTCGCCGTAGTAGCATGTTAAAAAATTCAATGTGATCGTTCTCACTGTCCTTCAACCACTGTTGAACTGATTTGGCAGCACGCTTTGGATCGTTGTCCTGCATAAACTGCCATTTCGGCAACATCTCATACTGCAGCATGTCCAGGTGTCGATAATGGTCCATAATTTCTTGTATCCCAAAGATAGGTCCAGCCCCATGCCAAGATAAACATCCTCAGATCACGACGCTGCTTAGTGGTTGCTACGGTATACTGCGGTGGCATAGCTGCGGTTTTAAAGCGCAATTTTTCGAACATCCGAGCCAAGTTTTACTGTCAGCTCCAAATAAGTTGACTTTCGTCTCATCAAACCACAGCACATTGCGCCATTTCGCCAGACCCTATCGTAGTGGTCCTGTGGTCCTGTCCTGTCCTGTGGACCTCTGGATGTGCAAGTCGTTTCTAGCAGAGGTCTTCCGAGGACGACCAGACGCCCCTTACACCTCACTATAGTGCAGCGCATTAAAGACGAAAGTCTTCAAGCAGTGGCGTGGTAGTTTCGACCCATTGCGATCCCAGACTGTTGTTGTTAGATTTATTAGAGAGGCTTTGAGCCACTGGCTTCTTTCGCCTCTTTACGATCCCAGACTGACAGCGAGCGCTTGTTGTTGCACGCTTTATATACATTTCCAAAGTACCGTTATAAACAGCGCGTGCAACAGTATAAAAGCGAGCAAAGCGTGAATCGCTTACTCAGTTTATTCCCAAACGCTGCCGAGATCAGGTCCCAAATGTGGTGTCGAATTTTGTTGTCGCGTAGATTTGTAACCTCAATGCTTAAAAAAAAACAGGGAGAATGGGGATAAATAGAGAGTCCCATCGTTGTGACGGACACTGTGGCAAAGATAATCATATTGCGATTCGCGATTAGGAGCGCACTTGATTCACTCCGCTCCTCGAAAGGAGTCGTAATGCCCACGTCTACTCCCGACGTCAAAACAAACTATGAACGTAGAGATCCGTCGAGTATTTTTGGCGGTTCCGTTCTTAGATCCGGAAAATTGTGTGTCAGAGAGAGAGAGAGAGAGAGAAAAAGAGAGAGAGAGAGATAGGCAACAAAAAACCTTGTAAATATAAAACGAATTCCTCCCGGGGCAGGATCGGCCCAAGTTCGTCCGCCATCGGGATGACATAAATTTCCTTCCCCGGGCTTCTTTCATGTTTTACGGCGTGTCTGTGTGCGTGTGTGTGTGTGTGTGTGTGTGTGTGTTCGCACACTAACGAGATATTAAAATTTATAGTTCAACCCTTTACGGACCAACCCACCCGCAATGAGCGCATAAATATGCGTGCAACGTTTTTGCCGCGCCGCCGAATAGTTTTCGGCGACCTCCTCCTTCCCGGCTTGCTTGTCAACCCATCTCCCGCATGAGCCACCCTTCTCTGGGCTGCCGTTAATCAAGCCGTTTTGGGCCGGGGAGGGGGGAGAGTTCCGAACAGGGCCGCACCTGAAGCCGAAGGTGTCGAAACGATGGATGCCCCGAAAGGTCGCGGGGATAGTGTATGTGTGTGTGTGTGTGTGTTTTTTTGTTGTTCCACCTACTTCTTCTACTTCTTCTTCTTCTTCTTGCTCCTCAATACGACGACCTTAACCCACGGAATGATCTGCACGAGCGGGCCCCTGGCTGCGATGGAGTGCAGGATAAGGCGCCCGAGACAACTTTCGCAGTTCATAGAGTAAGATTTATTTCTTACCGCCCACGAACGGGCTGGGTGGGGACGGGCGTCACAGCGTCCCACCGGACGCGCTCCACGTGAGACACAACAGCGGCGAGCCGGTGAGAAAATAGCATTCGGGCCTCGTCATTCGGGCCCGCCCCACCGGGATGCCGGAAGCTGCAAATTAATGATCGCCTGTTCCGGCTCCCAACGCTCCCAACGCCGCCATTCGGGACGGATATCCGTGGGGCGGTGGGAGCGTTGGGAGCACGTTTCCGCGCTACGTGTGGACTTAATGTAGTTTTCTTTCGCCTGCATCTTCGGCGCGAACTTGGCGTGGTTTTCTTTCCCACAAAAAGCCGTGCCACTCCATTAAACCCGTGCTCACCTTTTCCAAGAAGGGAAGAAGAGACAGGTGACCTTAGGGGGGGGGGATGAGGCGCGTTGTTTTTCTTGTTTCGTTGCCGGCGGCCAAGACGGAAACGGAAAATTACACCCAACACCGTCATTCCAACGCCCGGATTAAAGGATTCGACGGTGGGGTGTGTTTTTCTTTTTTTCTTCTTCTTCTTCTCCGCTTCGTCCGTTTCTTCCATTGTACAGCGCGGCACCGTTTTTGTCCGGCCAGCCTGCGTTGATTAATTGCCCTTCGCCCACTAATGACTAGTTTTTTATCCCATCGGTGCTCAAACCCACCGCGGAAGACGGCGTTCCGAGGTCCCCCCTACCCAGGGGTCGCCATTGGCAACAGGCGGCACGCAAATATTTCCTTTCCAATACACACACACACCTGTACACACGTGCACACACACACACCCCAGGTATCATCAGTCGTTGACCACAAAAATCTATTACGTAGCTCATCCGAGCGTTTTTCTTCCTTCCTCGAGCCTCCGGGAAGTTTGGTCCTTCGAGCCGGAATGACAAAAACACACCGGGCGGTAGGACCGGGTTGGATTCTAATCAGCGTGCAGTGAGGGGGGCAAGTGAAAACGGATTGGCGAGCAGATATTTCAATTTATTCACCCACCACGGCTAACCGCACAACTAGTGACTTGCGGTTTGCCGACTTGCGAGGCCCCCACCATGTGCTACGTCAGCCGTACGTCAGCGCGACCGTGTAACTGACAACCCACTGTGGGCTGTGTGGTTTTTAACCCGTCCGATTGTCTAACCGAGCGGCGGACCTAGGCTAGCCCGAAGCCGGTCCATCCCTGCGCCAAACTTACTTGTCGCGCGCCTGTTCGGGAGGGGGCGAAGTTTTCGGCGAACATGTCCGCTCCGCCAACGCGTTTGCTCCGTGGCGTGTCAGCGTGCGTTGGTTCTTCCTCGTCTGTTGGTTTCTCACACGCTAGCAGGGACAGGAATGAAGAAGTGGGAAAGAGAAGAAGACAAAAAAAAACATTCCCAGGAACAGGAACCATCTGGCGACCGGGTCGGGTTTTTTGGAAGAGTTTTCGAATTTCGGCTGTCGAACCCACCGAGCGGTTTTGCGGTGTACACATGAAGATTTGTGTTTTGTGTGTGTGTGTGTGTGTGTTTTAGTTTCGGGTGCCGCATAATGTCGCACACGATTCACACCTGCCGCCTGGGCGATGTCGCGTATCGCGGATGCGGATATTATGCAGCGATCGGAAAACCGACACATTACCGTGGGCGGCACCGCAGGTGTGCTGCCGTTAGTGGAGCTAAAAAGTGCGTTGCTTTTAGAACCCAGGGGGAAAAAAACAAGCCGGAAGATAGAGAAGGAGAAAAAAAAACACGGTTAAGAAAACTTTTGGAGCGCCGGGAAGTCGGGAGCACATCAAAGGGCTGTGGGATTCGACGGGAAACTCCGTCTCTACCCCGGGAGCCCCTTGCTCCCAAGAATGCTCCCAAGAATGGAAGGCCAGCGCTGAGGAAAGAAAAAACTTGAACCCCCAAACCACCCAGATCCGTCGCCAAACGTGGCTCTCGTTCGGCCCTGGCGGGGCACCCGCCGAACGCAGAAGTAAAGTAAATGTGTATTTTTGAAATTATGTTTGATAATCATGACGTCGTGTCAACACGAATCAGTGGGCGCCTCCTCGGAGTCGTCGGAGTCAGGACGCCGGCGTACTTAGACTGACGCCGGGCGCCTTGCCGTCTCGCTCAGATCAATCGTACGCCGGGCAAAAATCTTGCGCAAATAATCAACTCCAGCCGGCGGGGTAACAAGCGGAGCGAATGCATCAATATTTGCGCCGTGCGGCATCGCCGTTGGCTTTTCCAGTGTTGGGAAGACGAGGACGCTCTGGAAAAATCCGGATCTCCTCTAGTACGAACCGATCCCGGCGCAAATTCTCTTAACGCGCCGTAAAGTATGCAACTCGGTGCTGACGCTTCTCTCGAAATGCGTTGAAAACGCCTGAAGGTATGCAAATGGCTGTTTTTTCAGTATAAAGCATGCTTTTAACGCCTGAATGTATGCAATTCATTCTAATTCTTGCCTCACTTCTCACGGCACACACACACACACACACAAGATGTGATAGATTACCATGGCGAACACAGTGTCGACATTTAGGCGCTAGCGTCACATCATAAAACTTACGAACCGCAGTAAAATTAGATTGAATCTTTGTAGCACCGGCAAACAACCAGGTTTCATGTTTGCGTTTTGTTTTTTTTTTT
>KB672824.1:3320795-3356924 GCA_000349145.1 Anopheles dirus
CCCAGCTAGGGCATCCGTGAGGGCCACTCGCCGGCGACCTAATCTACGAGAAACGCAGCGACTCCAAACAGTCCGAGCTCATCAACTGTTATTGGTTTCCATTCCCATTACCTCGATCCCAAGTGTCTCGGGTTGCGCTCCGTTTCACATACACACACACACACACACACACTCCCGCTCTACTCGGTGGATCGCCACGGTCGGTACAAAACTTTCGGACGCACACACACACACACACACACACACACACACACACACACACACATACACACACGCCGGAACAGGGCAAACACATCCCGAAACCGGAAACCGGAATCGATCGATTCGACCGGCGGTGCCCCCGTCGAACAAATATTGAACTCTGCGTCCTAAACTTCAGCCCTAAAGAGGAGCCCGCTGGTTCGGTGAAGTGCCGGCAAACAAGGGGAAAAAAGAAAACAACCACACACACACACACACACACACGAAACTTGGCGAACCCTTGCACTCGGGCCGGCCGCTTTGGAATCGGTTAATTTCTCACCACCCGTGGTGCTGCATTTGATAAATCAAAGACCGAGGCACTATGGGGCTGGGCCGGACCAAACGGTATGATTTTGGCCCATTCGATGCGAGTTATTCGCTTAACTTTAACGTTGGGAACCATCGTACATTTGTTAATAATGTAATATTCAACATAATTTAAACGTTCAACGCTACATAATTAGAACAAAACATTAAAAATTATGATCTATGTAAAATCTATTGTTTACTTGTTTACTTACAAATCTTTACGATTTGTTAAGGATTCATGCGACGGTTGCCCTAATATTATTCTTTGGTTAAATTATGAGTAAACAACAAATCAAAAACTTCATCACTCGCCATGGATACTAGTGGTGGGCAAAACTATGTTATGGAATCGGAATCGATTCCGGGCAGCTCAAAATTTTTCGGAATCGATTCCGGAGCGTAGGTTCGGCATCAATTCAGGAATCGATTCCGGAATCGATTCCGCTGTTGAAATCGGAATTGGAATCGATTACGGAATCGAGCGAGGGGGGGGGGGTGGAACGCATGTCATAGACAAGATCTTTAGATCGTCAATGCATGCAGTTCGTTAAATCGCGCGGACGGGGGGGGGGGGTGGCGATGGTGTTACAACTGCCGGAATCGATTCCGCAAGTTGGAATCGGAATCGATTCCGGAAACGGAGTCGGACCTAGGTAGGTTCGATTCCGAGCGCCCATCACTAATGGATACACTTGTCAAACATATCAGAAGCCCCATTCAATAGTTTGCCTAGTACGTTCACCACTTACAACACTTTTACAGTCATTTTATGGGCTCCTCCTCTGATTTTATCTGCATCTAGTTGCTGTTAAACAACCTTCACCTTACGTACTTACTCAATCATCAGGCTCTACAACCGCTTCGCCATCTATCCATCTTAGCCTGAGCCTACCACGCCTCTGTCTGTCCACGTGGGCGGCCTGAAAGGACTTTGCGAGTGTATTGCGCTGGACAATAGTTAGGACATCGTACAGCAGCTCATAGGCCGAAGCTACACATACGTCCAAAAACCCGAAGTCATAAAAAACAACGAACATGGACGTCCATTTGGTTCCCTTGTTGTGGGCTGTCACCGGACACGAAGTCAAGAGAAACCCGAAGAGCGCTCACGTGAGAGATGTGTAATGTGTTGGTGAGATATTTTTGAGGGTTTTTTGTTCACAAAATAATGGGTACGCTCAGAGTGCTTAGCTTTAATCTCGTTGGAGTGAAGCGTGCAGCGGATTCGGGTACGACATGTCTACCCTGTTATGCTTGTATAGAGGTAGACCGGCTACCTTCGGGATGGTACCTGACCTACCTAACGTGGTCGTCCAAACAGAGGAACGTCGTGTCGCACTCGCCATAGAGCTCGTCCAATCTCCTCGAGCTAACAATCTGCCTGAGCATCTTCTTCTCGAACGCGGCTAAGAGGGCTTCGTCGGATTTTGACAGGGTCCATGTCTCAGAGACGTATGGGAATACTGAGACTACGAATGTTTTAAAGACTCCCAGCTTCGTCCGTCGCGACAGGATCGCTGAGTGGAACAGTTTGTTCAGGCTGTGTATCAATGTCATGATCGTAGTTGACTTTTGACCCAAGATAGGTGATGTTTTGGATGTCTTCAAAGGTTGCCTCGTTCACCTGCAGACTGAGGACTTCTGCCGCCTACTCTGCCGTCTACTCAATTGACGACTTAGTTTGACTTTTAGAAGATAGTCTCTGAAGACTCCACCTCCGAGACACGGGTATCCTTCACTAGTGCAAGGCTGAAGAGAAGACAAGCCGTTTTGGAGAAGACCCTAGATAGTGAAAGGGCTTTGAGAGTTTTCCATCTACCAGGTATGTGACGTTGGTCATGGTCATTCATTCATGGTCATATCGATGAACAGGTGGAAGCTATTAAACTGATGCTCCGCCATCTTCTCAAGGTTCTGGTGCATGATTTAGATCTTTAGATCTAAAAACACGACTTTCTATTAACCGTGCTAGAAACCTTAGTATGCACAGGTACAGTAAGTACTAGGAGATCCAATGTTTGAACACGTAGAATGAGGTTTACAGAAATGATTGGAGATATAAAAGTAGTATAGTAGAGCTGAACGTACTGCGTAAGACAGAGAGAGTGAGTGAGTGAGTTACATCTTTGTAACGAAAAGAACGAGTTAGCTCTTCATATAGACTTTACATGACTCTTTTGGGAGACTCTTTTGACTCTAACTCGTTCAGCAGTTACTAGTCACCGCAGAGATACGAGTCCCAAGGAGTGAACGACTCCCACTCACTCTTTTGGGATTCGAATCCCTGCGGTTACTTGTAACATACTCCCGAGTGAGTTCGATTAAAACAACTCCCAAAAGAGTTGCCAAACGACTCTATTCTAAATGGTGAGTGAGTAAGAGTGAGTTAACTCCCTGAAAAGAGTTGTTATGCTCATCTCCGCTAGGCAGTACAATAACTGCCACATAAATTTATTATTCTAAAATAACCCAAAATTCGGTTAAAAACATACAGCCAGAAAAGCTTTTCCAACGTTGACAATTCACTCATTACGTTGAAATGATAGGGTAGTAACAGTTCAAACTTTCCTTAACTAGCTCTGTAGTAAGTGCAATAAATCTTCTTAATACGAGATCATTTTTTCCCTTTCTGACTTATGACCGCCGCCGCCCGATCGTGGCAAGAAAGTTTGTGCCCTCCCTAACACGATCCTGCGGGGCATCGATTTGTCGGATGAGCTGCCGACAAACGTCGGATGCGCCCGAAAGCCCGTCTGTCCAGCGGAGAACCGTATCCAAGGCCACAGGGATGCACAGCCGTTCCCCTCGGAAAGTTGCAACTTTCGCCTCTGCCCTGGGCTGCATCATGTTTCCGCCAGCTTCTGTCGGCGACGCCGGCGTCGAAATAGAAAAACTTTCGCCATAACAGTCGTGCATGTCCGAGACACCCGGGCGACGGGAGTGGTGTCCACTTTTCGACGACTTCGGGTTTGTTTTATGTTTGTGTTTTTTTGTTTTTGTGCGGAAATCCCAACGATACTCATCCATTTCCCATCAATTTTCGCTTAAAGGTGGAATATTTAGCCCACCACGGATTGGCTTTTGTTTTTTCCTATGTCCACCGCCTCACTCCTCACACTCTCCCTTCCCTTTCCACACACACCGGTGTGCAGCTCCAGTTGATTAAAATACTCGAGATGCGCATTTCGAGCGGGTCCCCATTCTGGCCTGGATGCTGCCGACTATTATGCTCCGTCGACCACGAGGATCTCCGGCTCTTAGCCACTGTCTATTGTCCTGTTCCTGGCCCCTCTGTTCCTTCCCCCAATGCTCCTTCTCCACAGAACCGACGGAGGGAGAGTGAGAGAGAGATGGAGATATCAACAACAAAAAAACTACCACAGGAAAATGGGAAAAACGAGTGTTTTCTCAATGGAATAAAATAATAGTCATTTTCGTTCTTCTTTCGGTCTGCGTCCCCTCCTCTCTCTCTCTCTCTCTCTCTCCCTCTCTCTCGCTCGCTCGCTCGCTCTATTGCTTTGACTAGCTTCCACTCTGTGTTCATCTCGAGCACGGGGATTGATTTCATTCTCGACTGCTCACGGTTTGAGCGCAACGGAGAGGCACCGCCAGCAGCCAACAGCCCCGTAACCTGCCAGTCAAAACGGAACGAACGGCACATCTATTATTCCGCGTTTCGCCTCCCCCCCCCCTCCCCTCCCAAGTGCGCGTTCGAGTGTGTCGTTCGATTTTGTGTACCAGTCGGTTTCAGTGGTTTGTTGCTTGACTTGGGACAATAAATTGAAAAGTCAAACGTCTACCGCGTCTGTGGATCGTTTCATTTCCCGTTCCTCCTCCACGAGAGAGAGAGAGAGAGGGAGAGCTCGGATAATCGAAGGATGTGTTTTATCGCACGGACGCGAATTTGGCCGTGCACCGCCGTCGAGTATATTACAGGCAAATCTCGACGGGGTTGTGACGCACACATACACACACTCGCGCTTCTTTAACAGCGCCTGCAAGGTAGGCAATCGCCAATGCGCTCTAATCACATCGCAGGGGCTATCTCGCGCCAATGATAAATTGACCCACGGGGCGAGAGTAGAGTAGTTTTTGGAGGTTATGGTTTTCGTTTGTTTGCTGAGGCTGCTCCACCTTTGTCACCCTCATTAGCCCACCCGGCGGCGGTTGCCCATACGGGCAACAATGCAATCAAGCCTGGCTGGCCGATTTCTTTGCCTTCGAGAGTTGCCTCGTGCCTTCTGTTTCGCTTCCTTTCGCCCGACTCATTTGTTCCTGCTTCTCACCGCCGGTAGAACAATACGTGTGCGTGTGTGTGTGTGTGTGTGTGTGTGTGTGGAGAGAGACGGGGGGAGGGACACATACAACACAAACTCTCCCAAAACTAAACAGGGGGAAACACACCCACACCCACACAGGTAAGTTTCATCCGCCCGGCGGCCCGAACAAGAGTTGTGCAAACTTTTAGGCGTTTGGGGGGGCTTGAATGGACAACATTCCGACGGCCGGAGCAGCTGGTCCGCGGGCGCCTAGCCGGGCCCCGGGCGCCGAAAACGGGGGACAGTCAATCACGGTACACAAATGCGGCCTCTGCCGCCAGAGGGCGCCACCGGCGACCGTGTCCGCCAGCAATGGACCAAAACTTCTTGCCACCGGGGCAGGGAACTTGCGTGCAAACTTCCTCACCGGGTGAAGCGATTTTTGCCTTTGCCGGCAACCCCGGGAGCAAACCACCACCTCATAATTCTTGATGCCCGAGCTTCGAATGGGGAGGGGGTGGGCCGTGGTTCTGGAATAACAATTTTCAGTCCCCCGGACAACCCGGCCGGCCTTGTGTCTCGGTGCAGCGGCGGGAAGGCTGCCGCTGCGAGAAGAATACTAATGATAATATATTCACGCTCACACGCACACACACACACACGTGTGTGTGTGTGCTGAAAGGGGGAAGGGCAGGACGGCTCATTCCACTCACACCGAGCACGGATCCGGCAGCAGAACAAGTGGAAAAGGATCCCAGGCCCAGGTCCGGTTGGCCGTAAAACTGTGCTAACCTTTCTTTCGCCCACCTCCTCTCGGGAAGGAACACTGCGAACATGGATACGAAGGGTACACACACACACACACACACACACACACACACAAGGAGCGTGTCCATTAAAGGGCGAACCCGGTCCAGTTGCCCGGTTGAGCCGAGCAGAACCGAATAAACAAAAATGCGGCGTGGACCTTCCCGGCGGCCGAAAGTGAATGGATAAGTGGCAAATTGGAAGGAAAATAAAATCATCATCCACTTCGGTTGGATGGACCACTCCCCTCCCCCACCCCGAGACCTTGTTAGAGCGCACACACACACAGCACTCGGCGTTGCCAGGCGAGAGATGGAACGGTTGCGAGCGTTTCGGAGCCCCAATTTGCGACCGGCGTCGAGTGTATTGATTCATCCTCCACCATGGGAAGATTAATCACAGCTTGAATAAATATGGTGTTTTTCTTCTTCTTTTTCTTTTCGCTGGATCCTTTCAACGCCCTGCACACAGCGGAGTCTTTATTTAGATGCGTTATGAGATTAGTAAAGGCGTTTGTCAGATGGATTGCCTACTTTGGGGCGCGAGCGGAGTGCGCCACGAAGCTGTGCAGTTTCGTGCAAAGTTTTCGCTGAAAATGCGTTGCAAACGCCTAAAAGTATGCAATTTTTTGTTGTTTTTTTTAAACATTTGAACACTTTTGGATTGTTTTAACGCCTGAATGTATGCAATTCTTTGTTGCTTTTTTTCTCCATAATTTGCTACGCGTTGAAAGCTCAATCTCAATCTCTCGCTCTAAGCTCTGCTTCCCATGAACCAAACAAATAATGCATGTTTAACGACTTACTACCCCCGGCAGGCTTTTATCTGACAAGACGCTCAATTTGTGACCGGCGTCGAGTGTATTGATTCATAAATATGATGTTTTTTGTCGGTAGCGACCCAAACAGATCCCCCCATACCAATATTGATACATCACTGGAAGCCAAGCTCGGCAAATGTGATGAACACACTTACCATCCATTCAGCAGCAATTAAAAATTATCCTATGGATTTCTGAGCGATGTTTTCTCTGAAATAGTACTGTAAAACGCCTTAAAGTATGCATTTTTTGTATTTTTCAAGCATTTGCACGCTTTTTATAGTTTTAACGCCTGAATATGTGTAATTAACTTGATGTTTCATATCCAGCATTCGCTATGCTATAAAAACACAACCTCTTTCTCTCTTTTTCTTTTTCCCTTTTTCTCTTTCTCTATCTCTCTATATCTCTATCTCCCTCTCTTTCTCTCTGTCTCTCTCCCCTTTAGATCAATTACTTCTTCACATGACACAAGAAAAGTAAAAAAGTAAAGTCTATCAAATGTATTACCTATCTTGAGGCGCAAATTGAATGCGCTGCGAAGCTGTGTGCTTCTGTGCGATGTTTATCCAAAAAAAATACTTGAACGCCTCAAAGTATGCAGTTTTTTGTATTTAAAAAAAATGACTCACGAACGCAGCCCCGACCACGCGAGAGTATGGTCTTCGAAGTCCGCTGTTTAGCCGAAAGCAGTAGATAAAGCTGCTGTGCGACAAGTGTTTGGCCGAAGAAATTCAACAAAAAAGACAAGTCGTTCTCTGGTTCAGTTCACAGTCAATACTGATTTATTCTTTCAATTTTCCTGTCTTATATAGTGACAATTTGTTCGGTTCTTTGTTGTTTCTACCTGTTTGTTTAGCTGTTTATAGGTCAGAAGTTACCGTGCATTATACTGCTCAACAACTCCTTCTCTTGCAGCGATGTCCTAACTCCATACAAAGATCGTATGTCCTACAATCTAGGTATAAGCTGCTGATTGTTTTTTTTTATTGCTTTATTTTGCTTGCTTTATTTGAGTCACCGATACCAATCCCATCCAGTAAGTTACATCTTGTTCTATCCTGCTTTCTTGAAACGTGTGCTACCGCCACACACGCTTCCGGCAACTTTTAACGCCAGAATGTATGCAATTCACTTGGAATTTTTTATCAAGAATTTGCTGCACTATAAAAACCTATTCCTTTATCTCTTTCTTTCTCTCTCTCTCTCTCTCTCTCTCTCTCAATTCATTACTTCTCCACGCGAACCAAGCAAATAAAACATGCACAAAAACTCACTGCCCCCCCCCCCCCCCCGGCAGGCTTTTGTCTGCCAAGACACTCCAGACCGAGCAGCAAATAGACCCACGCAATTCATTCAGCGCAAGCCAGCGCAACGGCAAACATCCTTCACCGGCAGCAGGCGGGCGAAGCGTGCACGATAAAAGTGCGTTTCTGTGTGTTTCTTTTTTTTTATTTTACGCCCGCAAAGGTACCCGCCAGATGACGCCGAAGCGATTTCCGTCCGGGTCTGCCGATCAAAAGCCCTGCCCGAAGACGGCCGGCGTCAGCTGACAACGGCAGCCGGAGCCGGCAAGCGTGAATGGCAATGCAGGACTGCTTTATCCTCTGTTTTTTGCCCGGCCCATTGTTACCCATTTTTCCTCGGCAACAGTGCGGTCGTCATTCCCAGCTCATTTTCATGTGATCTACGATAATCTCGGGCCCCCAAGAAGGGGGCGGGGGGTGGGAGTAGGAGTGGCGGTGGGTGAGCTCGTATGTGTCCTTTTTCCACACCTCCACGTCTTCATCCCGCCACGAAAGAAACAACATTGTCGTACGGTGTCGTCGCCCGTGCGGACGAAATAGTGTGTGAACCGGTTTTTAATTAAATCTTTCCGACTGCAAAATGAGCTTCGGCTTCGGCGGATAGGGATGGTAAATCCTGTCCCACACTGCCGGAGCGCATCATCCACCGCAATCCGTACCGCACGCGCGGCCGCGCGCCTAGTGTGGCTGTGTGTTAGTGTGTGTGTTCTCAGCGATAGGCTGAGCTGAGGGGTTTGCAGCAGCGAGAACAAAGTTAGTAACAATTTAATTAAGTTTAAGCAGGATTTAGACGAGTCGATGGACCGATGTATGGCATCGTGGGTGACACTACGCTACGAGCGTGTCTGTATTTGAAAGTAACTTTTTATCGTGAATATTGTTGGTGTCAAGGAAGGATAAACCCGACGCAAACGGCGGCGAATACTAATTAAAATTGGCATAAAAATACTATCGCTCATCCTCCCAACACGTCCATGTTTAATGAAGTCGGTCAGAGAGACAGAGAAAAATAGAAAGAGAGAGAAAGAGAGAGAGAGAGAGAGAGAGAGAGAGAGAGAGAGAGTGAGATCTGGACAAGACATTCGACAGCAAACTGTGATTTGTGAATTTCCCACTCATTTCTGAAGAAAAAACTTTTTTATTGCATACATTTAGGCGTTATTGTGCACTTTATGCTAACAAGCGTGCAATCCACACTCGAAACTTTCCACCAACGCATTTGAGCGTGCTGGCAGGTTGCCGGGGGTCTTGTTTTACCCATTGCACGCTTGTTTTTTTTTTTTTTTGCAACCTTCGAGCGAACTGAGCGCGTAAACACGGCCCCCCAGCAGGCCGGCCCTCCTTCGCCGGTTCGGAAAATTACGACCGAGAGATTAATCATCGCAACCGGCCCCTGTCACCGGCGCGACCGACAGCGACCGTACGCTCAGAAATCGAATAAACATCAGAAATACATTTCGATTCTTGCACGGTGGGCGCGTCCTGGGTGCTGTAACAACGCGCCACCGACACGAACTATTCCCCAGCATCGGTGCGCAAAGCCGCGGACGCCGAAAAAAAAAGCGCACACACACACATAAGTGCGGGCCCGGCCACCTCTTTCCCGTCGCGGGAAAATTGATCAAAATTTATTTGTCGAAATGAAATAAATTATTTGCTTAAGCGCGCGCGCGTTCTTTTATTTTTCGCCCGCGCAACCGTTGGTTGTAAAATTGTTGCGTGCCGGCGCGCTTTGGGGGCTTTTGGGGACACGCGAATTAATTAATTACCATCACACGCACACACACACAGACACACCGTCGCTGGGCTGCGACCGGTAGCAATTTATATCTATTTTTCGCACATTACTAATTGCCCCCACCGGTTGCCGGTGCACCACCGCGGACGCCGGCGGTGAGTTTGGGCAGGGCTGTGGGAGGGCAATTTTTAAACCGAAAACAACGCTCCAGAGGCACGTTCGTGCTCGCGGTTCTAACGGGTGGAGCGTTTCGCGCGCGCGTTGATTGATTTTGCGGACATTAATTGTGCGCGATGTTGTGCACAAAACGCTTTACTAAAGCATTTAATATTTGAAAACGCTTCAATGTGGCATTGCATACTTGTAGGCGCACAAGTTGGCTTTCCTCTCGCCCCCTTGAAGTATGCAAACCACGCAGTAACGCTCGGTGGGATTTTTTTTTTAAAGAGCTAACCAAACGCCTGAAGTTATGCAACCCCTTTGGAGGCACATCTCTTTCTTCGCCAGCCCGTGGACGAATCCATCTTGTTCGGCGCACGTTAACACGACATGTTCCGTCAGCAGGGCCGTTCCACTCGGTGCCAGAACGAGCACACGTACGCCGTACGCTCTCCCCTCCCAAAAAAAAGCCAATCAAATAATGGCATCGCGCGCGCGGGACGCGGAGTGGCGATGAAGTACACTTGTTATCATGTAATCTTCATAAAGTTTTATGCTTCCGGTACCCTCCCCACCGGCGACGACGGCGAAGGAACGCGCGAGAAATTGAACGCGTGCGGGAAGAATAAAAGAAAATCGCCGAGTGGTCGCCCGGGACAGTCGATTTTCTTCGGCCCGCTTGCCAAAAACGGGGCCAAAAAGGTCAAAGGAGTTTGACGGCGTCTGACGGCGGAGCGCACCACGATAACGATCAAAAACCTTTTTTTTTGGATTGGAATCCACATGTTCAACACTTTTCGACTGTTTTATTTGCCGAACGGAGCGGAAAAGGAGCCCTCACCGCGCCACCCAGCACCGGAAGCACTTCGACCCCTACTGGGCGGGACGAGTCGGCCAGCACGAGTGATGATATAAATATTTCAATTTCATATCTCACTCGCCGGCCGGACCCGGACCCGGGCCATCCGTAATCCGCACGGCGAGCCAGCTTCCCGGCGCAAAACTATAAACCCGAACGTCAAACTGATTTGTGTGGCGCGGTCAACAGCAAGCAGGGTAAACAAAAAAAAAGCCAAACCCGAACCAACATGACCCCGAAATTCGCGTCGAGATGCGAAAAGATTAGTTTTCGAAATTTGTCGTCATTTCTCCGTCCCCAGCCCGGGGTTGGCTGCTGACAGCAGCGAGGGATGATGATGAATTTTAAACTGCGACTTGCACTAGCGGCCGGTGCGGCGAACAAATGGTTTTGGGGACGAAACGCCGGCGAAACTAATCTTTTCGCCCTGCGCTCGCTTTGCAGCGACCGCGCGATGGTGCGCTCGGGATAAATTCATCCCCCAGTACACAGCGGTTCGACAACTTTTAGCTGCAAACGAGATGCACTGTCTTCGTCCGTTTAAAGTCGCAGCTCGTCGCGCCATCGCTGCCCGCCGCGGATACGTATCGGCAATCGTTTGCTCATCACAATCACGTACGGCGAGCTTTATTTTGCGCCATCTTATCGCGCAGCCGGCACCGATAAGAGATCGCTAAACAGCTTCGCATCGGTGCTCGCGTGCCTCTTCAGCATCGGCCAGCGCGGAGACAAATCGCTTCCACCGATAAACCACGTTTATGATCGTGATTAAGCACCGTCGAGAAGAGGAGGAGGCGAACAACAACAAAAAAATACGCCGCGCGGCGTAAAAGGCAAATGGGAAGGGGACCACTCGTACCGGGCACTACTACTGCCGCCGGCTACTTCCCGGCTATTGTGCGCCAGTCGAGATGATTGCATTAATCTACTAACGCTGTTATGGGTTGATTTTTCTTCTTCTTCTCCCCCAGCAGCTCAAGTGCTTCTTGCGGCTTCAGCCTCTGATGGCGCCTAAATGTAGGCAACGCATCGTACAACACATGGATGGAGCGAGAGCACGATGGCTTGACTCGGATTCCAGATAAAACGTAAAGAGCACGACGAGGGATGATAAGTAGCGAAGCTTGTGTGTAAGTATGTTCATGAAAGAAGCAAATGAAGTACATACGATTATTTTAGTAACAAAAAAGTAGATTTGAAAAATGTACATATTTTTAAATAGTTTAACTTCTGTATTTTTCTGTATTTTTCTGTCCAATGTGAATACTCACGACAGTTTATTATTGCGGAATATGCTACTTTGCGCCTAAAAGTATGCAATCGATACAAATGAATATGACGATGGTTTGACGCAGCTTAAAAAAAAGTAAGGAGACGATGGTAAGTGATAGCTGTAATATGTTATTTGTGTCTATTATTGCTTAAAATGTAAACATAAAAGCATCATGAACATAAGCGAGCGAAGAGAATAGAAAACTGCTCTCGTATGTATCTAATTCACGCAACAACATCAAATCGAAACTCACAAGGCAGTCAATTATTTCGGACTAGACTATTTTGCGCCTAAAAGTATGCAATCTAAATAAATCATTTTGAAGTGGTGATGGTGTAACGCAGCTCAGATATGAATCAAGATGACGATAGTAAATGAGAGCTGATGTATCTTGTACGTGTGTATTTCAATGAAAGAATCAAATGAAACAAACAAAACTAAAAACAAAAACTGAATAAACCTTGTGGATACAATATCTTATAAGTTTTCAAATGAAAACTTTTTTCCAACAGTTCATCGTCTATAGTGAGTAGAAAAAAATGCTCTCGTAAGTATACAATCCCCTCAATACCATCAAACTGACATACAAAAGACATGCAATCGTTGAGGATTTGGTAGCTTTGCGCCTAAAAGTATGCATCATATTGTAGAAAACCTATATGCGTCGAAGGTATGACTCAGCTCAAGTGAAAGTTCCCTAAGACGATGATAAATGATAACTGCAAATAATTTGATGGCAAAAAATACAAAATACACAAAACCTATAATTATAATATTAATATAATTGCTAAATTAAACATATTTTTAAAACAGTTTGCACACTATAACGACAGGAACAGCCAGAAGTTTCGACGAATTCGCACTCCAAGCAATCCCAATCAAATCAGAGCACAATAGGCTGTCAATGGTTGCGGAATAGGTGCGCCTAAAAGTATGCAACATAGCGAGAGCATGATGTATCGATGCGGACCAGATTGTTAAAAAATCAGTAACATAATGGTAAATGATACCTTAACGATTATGAATGTGTGTATTTCAATTGAAAAAAAAAGCAAAAAAGTTTGGAAAACTATTCTAATATTAGAAATAACCACTTGTTCAAATTTATAACTTGTTAGATTAAAGCGCCAAAATGTAGGCAACCGTGTGTAGGCGACCGAGGCTCCCGTATAAGCTTAATTATGGCGTAATCGGTAAGCTTTGGGCCTCGGGAGCCGAGATCAGCCGAAGTTTTAGAATAAGAATCTTAGAATTAATAAAACTGTACTCTTCTCAAATCGAAACGCAAGCCGAACAGACGTGTCGTAAATCAGTGAGTTATAGAGGGAGGGACTAACTTAGCTTATACACATTTTAAAATAAGTCACATTCCGCAGTGAAAAGAACCCACACGGTCGCGAAACAAATTTGCGCCTAAAAGTATGCAACGGAGACGTACACCAACCGCTTCAAGCTATCGTTTGCTCTGTTTCACATTACAAAACGTGTACAAATCGACTCCAAGGTATGCAGTTCGCAAAACAAAGCGCTTTACTAGCAATAAATCGATCCCGGCTTGTCATACGCGCTCGTCAATATAATTCCACCGGCACCGACAGCACCCAGTACGGGCGATTGCATACCATCAGGCGCGTAACGATAACCGACAGTAAACGGGTCTCTATCGTTTTTCGTTTCGTTTCGCTTCTTGTTGTGGCTTACTCCCGTGACAGTTATCCACGACCACCGTCGGGCGGCAATTAGCCGAAGCCCGGCCTCATCATCAAAACTCCCGGCCGGGTGCGAGTAGACATCATCATCATCATCTCCCACCTCGAATGCGAAACGCAGCGGGAGTGGGGCGAAAGTGCATCCCACCGTCCGGATTTGCCGGAACCCATCCGTATCGGGGCGTCGGGCACGTTCCTAGCTTTACCGGTGGCAGTCGGTACGCGCCTTAGCTACACGTTCCTTCGAATATCACTTTACCATAATTTTAGCCTCCGAACGTGTGCGGGTGCCCGTTTGCCCGGAGCCAGTCCGGGCCAGTTAGTGTCTGGGTGGGGGTCTGGGCGAACCCGTTGCGGTTGCCATGTGCAAGACGGTCGTGCGGTGCGTTCGGCAGGGGATGAGTTTACATCATCTAACAAAACATTAGACATTACGTGGTTAAGCAACAGCGCAGCGCATGAGCAGGTGCACACGCCGAGCACGCCGAGGCACTTTCGAACTTTCGAACGCTCGGAGCCGCTCCGGAGCGAAGCGTCGGGCGGCGAAACGGGGGACCAAAATTCACATGCACAGCACAGCAACCGCCCAGGCCGCGTTAATTAATGTTTTAGGGTTAAAATGTGTACCTTCGGGATGCAAATTTATATCCGGGCCCCCTCCCAACCCTCGGTGCTCGGAATGTGCGCCAGCCATTTTATTGGCCCGGCGTGCCATTACATTCCGAAAACTCACCAAAAATGCATCCCATTCCGACGCCCCCGCCGAGCTCCAGCCCCAAAAACGAGCTCCAACAGTGGAAAGTTGAATTGCTTCCTGCTCTCGATCCCGAGATACTCGCCAGCCACGCCACGCTTTCGGCAGGACAGTGCGCTTTAATCCCGGTCCCATCGAAGTGGCTGCGGCACGACCTGAAACTTTCCACCTTTCGAATTGGCTGCGAAACGCGGCGCGCGGCGTAGTAAATCGTCCCACACTCCCGGCCCTGTTAACGCACATTACGCGCCCGCACGTACGGACGGACGGTCCCGGGCGATCGGGAGAGATCGGCCCGTCAAAGGTCGCCGCGACCACTCGAGGACAAAAGGAGTAACGAGCTTAATCAACACCCGGCTCGGGCCGGGCGTGCCAGGCGGCCATTACCGCGCCATCGCCATTACGGGCTCGCCGCAAAACCCCGTGACCAACGGAATGATCCGGGCGAAAACGAGCGAGAGAGAGAGAGAGAGAGAGCGAGAGAGCGACAGCTTATCTATCTACGATAATGCTCTAAAGATGGACGAGATAGAATGGCGCACATGGTTGTGTGCAGGTACGGGGTTTGTCCAATTTGACGCCGCTTCCGCCGGAGCGAAACGGTACGTGCGACGCTGGCGAAGCCACGGCGGAAAGCGAAAAAGACACGGGACACGAAACTGCCATCAAACGATAAGGACGATGATAGGCGCATCCCTTTCCGCCGAAGGAGTCGGCGGGGCCGGGCAAAAAACATAAACCAAAAGGAAGAACAACATTCCTTGACTCAATCAACCTAATTCACTTCAGTATCACTTCGCGGCGCCGGCACGAGGTCGCCTGGCCGCGAAAGAGCGACAGAGAGAGAGAGAGAGAGAGAGAGAGAGAGAGAGGGAACCACTCCTCGCCGGAAAGGAAATAAGGATACGGCGCAAAGAAGGCAACACACACCCCGAAACTAAACGAAGCAAATCGAATCTAGGTTGAAAGCGACCGATAAGCAGCAGGCGAGCAGCCGAGAGTCAAGAATGTTCACCTCCCTGTGTGTGTTTGTGTTTTTTTTTTCGCCCCATCGCCCCAAAACCCCAAAACTCCGGTGAGATGAGAGTCTCGCAATCTGGCGCTCTGGGAAGGGGGAGAACGATTTTTATCAATCAATATCGCTCCAAACACACCGTGACGCGGTGAGGGGGCGAACGTGACTCTTGTTTGGCGGGGGAGGACGAAAAGCGAATCCGAGCGAAAAACAAGACGTCAAACGCGCGCGCCTCTTTAACGCGCGCGCGCGTTCGTTTTATTTTTCTTTTTTTTTGTTGCATTTTCTTTAGACACCTGAAGGGCAATTTTCCGGACGCACGCACACGCGCCCACCTCCGCGGGAGATAATGAGCGAACTTGATCGTGGCGGGTGGCGGGCGAAAATGAAGGCGAACGCACTTCGCCCGCGCGTGGCTGTCAAACTTAACTGGTAGACGTAAGGTGACCAACCGATACTAACTGTGAAGGGGTTTGCAAAGGAAGGAGAACGGCAATACGGACAGAAACGTGTCCTTCACATTCTTCTTTATTTTACAGGTTGGTTTTTCAACATTAATTAAAACAGATATAATCATCTCACTAAAACTCTCCATTCAACCAATAAGCAAATAAATAAACAAATGCACAAATAAATAAAACTATCAATTAATAAATCAATAATCAATCAATAAAACCAATCAATAAAAAAATATTAATTGAAAAGTAAATAAATGAATCATAAAATGAATCATAAATTCAAAGTGATCCCATTTCCACAGTTTTGATCTGAAAATTCTGAAACTTTTACTGTAGATCCTGGACTACTGCCTCTATATGCCATTTAATGGAATTAGGGCTCCAAAAAAATTTACGTATAGTTTTCAAGGTTTTTAAAATTTTGGCGTCGGCGGATTTTTACTTGAGGGAGGCTGTGGAGCAAACAGGAGGTGGTAGGGTCACAAACTCGACGGATTATAAAACTAGAATAGTTTGCGCACAACTGGTGAAAATTTCAGCCCAATCGGTCAACAATTGCCAAAAATAGCCTTCTAGGTGTCAATTGACACCATGATTTGCACGAAAGGAGTAACAAATTATATCTCAGAAATTTACGGATTTAAAAAAAATTAAAAATCCTTAAAAAAAACTTTCTAAAAATATAAGACTTTAGGTGAAAACCGTTTATCGATACCTCTAACCGTTTTCGAGTTATCGAAGCTCAAAGTTGCAAAAGTGTCAATTGACACCAGATTTGTCCGTTAGTGTTAAAACAAATGTTTGATTTACTTACTTACTTACTTACTTACTTACTTACTTACTTACTTACTTATCAGGCGCTACAACCGCTTTGCGGTCTTGGCCTGCTGCAACAAACTACGGAACCGCTCACGGTCGCGCGCCGTCGTCAGCCAATCATTTATCCCGGCCGTTCTGGCGGAAGAATCAACGCCATCTATCCATCTCAGTCTGGGCCTACCACGCCTCCTCTGTCCATGTGGACGGCCTAAAAGGACTTTACGGGCTGGGTCGTCCGGTGTCATTCTACTGACGTGACCAGCCCACCGGAGCCTGGCGAGTCTAATGCGCTGCACAATAGTGAGGCCATCGTACAGTTCATAGAGCTCATCATTATAGCGGCTCCTCCATTGTCCTTCCACACATACGGGGCCAACAATCCTCCTAAGCATCTTCCTCTCGAACGCGGCTAAGAGGGTATCGTCAGATTTTGACAGGGTCCATGTCTCAGAGGCGTATGTGAGTACTGGGACTATGAATGTTTTATATAGTTCCAGCTTCGTCCGTCGCGACAGGTTCGCTGAGTGGAAAAGTTTCTTCAGGCTGTAGTATGACCGGTCGGCTGCCAGCATCCGTGCGCGTATTTCGACATCTATGTCATTATTGGAGCTGACTTTTGACCCAAGATAGGTGAAGTTTTGGACGACTTCAAAGGTGCGATCACCTATCTGTACGTCACCCCCACGTAGGCTATTAGCATTTGTTAGTAGGGCCGCTGGTGGTGCCACCATCAACTTGGTTTTTGGCTCGTTCACCTGCAGACCGAGGTTTTCTGCCGCCTGCTCAATCCTCTGATAGGCATCCGCCACATAGGAGAGCCGTAAACCAATGATGTCTATGTCATCAGCGTATTCCAGGATCTGGTTTGACTTGTAGAAGATGGTCCCTGAAGTTTCCACCTCCGAGTCACGGATGGCCCTCTCTAGCGCAAGGTTGAAGAGAAGACAGGCGAGCCCGTCCCCTTGACGCAGACCCTTGGTGGTAGCAAAGGGCCTTGAGAGTTTTCCATCCACCTTCACCTGACATGTGACGTTGGGCATGGTCATTCTTACAAGCCTGATCAGTTTGGCCGGGATTCCAAAGGAGCTAATGGTGCTGTACAGTTTTACCCTGGCTATGCTGTCGTATGCGGCCTTGAAGTCGATGAAATGTTTGATTTATTTAATAAAAAATGAAGGCTAATATTTAATTTCAAACTAACAGCAAATGACAGTAGTTCACATTTAGCCAATTTCGGTAAATAAGTAGACGATTTTAAGGTTAGGTTATTTATACACGAAAGCCGCAGACAATGATCGTTCGCGTGCGTAATACTGCCGACATCCAGGCGCACTAGGATTGGTTCTGCAACACCTGGATGTATGCCTAGATTTTTGAATTAATTGAAAATAAAAACACAAACTAAACCGATGTTCTTGTGTGGCAGCAGGTACAACTCAATCGAAATTGAATTACGTTCGTCAAATTTCTGTTGTTTGTTGGCTGAGAGTTTTGAAGAAGAAAACAAAACCCCAACACCCCAGTCGAAAGCCCCCAAAACGGCGCCTTAAAGACAGCAGGGAGCGAACGTCAGTGTGTCAAACCTGCGCTCCCAAATCCACCGATAAGCACCGCACCGCACAAACACACAACAACAGCACGCGTACAGCCCGGGCGCGCCAGTACACCTGGCCCCGGTGCGCCTGAATGTCGGCAAACGCAAACGCCCGGCTGCGTTCGATTACGGCGCGCCGAAATGTGGCAGCACCGAGCATCCGAGCCGGCTCAATCTTCTCGTCTCGCACACGCACGCACACCGAGCTCGCACCCGATCACAATCGGAAGGAAAAACGGTGGAAAACACTTTTCCCTCCATATCCTTATCAATTCCTTTAATCTTCTTAATTTGATTACACCGCTCGGGCGAGGATGCGGGAAGCGGAGTGTGGGGGAATGAGGGGGGGGGGGGTTAAAAGCAGGGATTGGCCCAAAGGCCACACACACACACACAGTTACACACAAATACACGCTACAAGGAGGGTGAAATGAGGGAGAAAAAGAAGCGTGTCGAAGCGCGTCGAAGCGCACCTTCCGACCGGAAGCGGTATCAGATCGGGAAGTATCGAAAGGAGGGGTGGGCGAGTGGGGGGGGTGGTTGGGGGAGGTTGGTGACTTCTTTTACTTTCTGCTGCGTCTACTCCACCGGACTCATCATCGCGCCCACCGTGACATGATCTTTGAATGGCTGTATTTCGCGCGTGTTGACGAAAATCAAATTGGGGTTTCCGGCGAAGCGGGCGTGGGAGATGAAAGCCCTTTCTTCGCCCACCCCGGAGGGCCACCTTAAGCTGCCTGTCGCAAAGCCCCGGGTGTTAGGGGGATTTTATGGATCAGAGGTCGCCGCCACCGTCAAAGCAACGGAACGTGTGAACGGCGTGCGAACGCTGGCTCCGAATTCGCCCGGGGTGGGAGCCACTTCGCTCCTCATATTCTTTTGCCGGGGCGCGCGCCTAACCCGCGCGTATGCCTCGGAGATGTATCAATCAAGCCGTTCCCGCGAGTGCAGCTGCCCCACCCCACCCGGGCGTAGATGGGTAATATTTTATTCATGATGATGTTTCCGTCGTATCTTTCCCTCCCGGCGCCTGGAACCGAACGGAAGGTGAAAAGAAACACAGAACTCAACGAGCGAGCGGAAGAACACGCAAAACACACCGGCACGCGACGTTAAGTGGTTTCCGCGATGCGCGGGCGGGCGTCGAGATGGTGTTTGTGTAGGCTGCCACAGTGACGGCATGCCAGGTATGATAAATAGACAGCGAAACGCGCGTAACGCGACCGGCGCTGCCGCCATTTAGGCGCAACGAGGTTCGCCGCCGCCCGGAAAGGAATAATATAAATACGTTCAATCGCATTATTGAGGTTATGTCAGGCAGCGGGAAACATCATTACATCACAATCATCGCGCGGCGTGTGCCAACCCTTCATATCAGGGATTTTTTTTGTTGTTGCTCTCCCTCTCTCTCTCTCTCTCTCTCTCTCTCTCTCTCTCTCTATTCTGCTGTATGTGTCCAGGTGTGTGTGTGTGTGTTTTCTTCGCTCGCCCAGGTGCGAGTGACTTTTCACCGTCATGCATCAGCGCGGGTCGCAAATTTTGGTCGGATGAGATGTGTTCACACCTTGCGCTACCGGTTTTGCCGGACGGGCACCACCTTTCGGGGCGTCCACACGCCCCTCTGGCTTCCCCGGTTGACAATTGGGCTTATGGATGAATAAAAGATGCGCGATGTGTACACTGGGAGCTGGGAGTGCGAGGAAAACATACACACACACACACACACACACACACACGAACAAATCTCGTTTTCCGTAGCATTCACATCCGGCGAAAAGACTGACGGGCCCCCCTGTTCGGGCAACAAACAGCATATTTCTTCAAAATGCGAAGGGAGATTGGAGCGAGTGGAAGCAGCGAAGAAGAAAAAAAACCTTCCCACATAACAAATTGGATATATTTGATGACAAATTACGCTCGGATTTGTGCTGACTGTCGGGAAATCCGTTGCCGGGGCCGAGAGCGGAGTGGGGAGCGATTGCAGCAGCAGGGGGATAAGCAACAACAACAAAAAACCCGACCCGACCGAGCATGCATCATGTTACGCCGGTGTCTTTTGTTTCAAACAGCGAGCGGCTTGGGAGGGCTTTTGCAATCTAAAGGAAGGCACGCACCGGGAACCAAATTACGCCCTCACATGGACGTCACTCATCCCGGCTGGGCTTGCTCTTCAGCGCTACCGGTGGGGTGAGTTCATCACAGGACCTACTCTAAAGCCCGCCCCGCGCAGCTTCTCGATCCCGGTGACTTTCAATCCTGATCACGCCGGGCCCGAAGCCTCCACTCGAGAAAGTTCGTATCGAGCGTTTAATTGATTGCCAGCCGGGGAGGTCCGGGATCGCATGATCGTTCCGGCCGGCGCACAATTGAAACCCGAGTACCGGATGTATCGAACTGCAGCAACTGCAAGAACTGCAAGCAGCGCTCTTAAAAATATATTACACACTCCTCCCGCCGCGCCACGCCGCAAATGGCACCAGCAACGACCGGGAAATCTTGTGAGAAAAAGCAACCACCCCCGCTGCCAACGACGGGCACGAGACCGGCAGGGACTCCCGGGCGCTGCGCTGCGCAAATCGACTTCAAACGAGCCGAGAGCGAGCCAATATTTACTCACTGCCGAACCCCTCCCGAACGCACACACGCAAACAGTGGCCGCACTACCGAACCGGCTGGCTGCAGCAGCAATAAGTCGTCGGTAGATAAATCGAACCCCTCTTGAATTTATTGCGCCTCCGTGCGCCTTGCCGGTGCGCTTTAAAAACCCGAAGCGAGCCGGTAAAGGCGAGCCCCGGAGTGGTTCCGGGTTGCGTCAAATGCATTTAATTAAAACGAATAGGAAACACATTCGGTGCCCGGTAGATGCCCGGGCTCTATCGGCCGCCCCCGTCAGTAATGAAGCGGCGCCTGGAAGGTAGGCAACCCGGGCGGCACCCGGAAGCGCCCCAGCCCGAAAAGCGTCTAATGGAAAAATAGATGTGTTTGTCCATGAAACAGAAGCGCCCCACGCCCCCCCCCCCCACCGGGCCACCCACGTGTGTGTGTGTGTGTGTGTGTGTGTGTGTGTGTGTGGGAGAAAAAGTTCGCTCCCGCAAAGCGTGCGGTGTGCAACGTGGCGTGGAGCAAACTAAAAAGACACAAAAATTGCGCTCAAAGTGCTCCCGGTGGCGAGAGCTGGGGCGGTCTGCAAAAGGGTATGAAACATTTCGCCCTCCTTCCCTCCCCTCTCCCTCCTCCTTCATGTACACCGCTCGCTTTCCACCCTGCAGAAGGTGGTACGACCCGGTAATGTCGCAATCCTAAATTACTCACCAGACTTGGCTTGGCTGCTCGCTCGCTTGGTGCCCATCGCTTGGTGTGAGTTTTAAGTAGCACTCTGTGTGCATGTGTGTGTGTGTGTGTGTGTACTTCAAGTGCATCGAGCGTGCAGCCGGGCCCGAGGCAGGCACGCCGGGTGAGCCGGTGAAAGTTTGTTTGACTTACAAACTCTATCAAAGTTAAATTTTTCTTCCGACGCTCCGGCGAACTCCGCGACCAGCCCGGGCTGTACGTGTCGGCGGTTAAGCGGGGGAGGAGGGGGTTCTTTTATTACTGCCCCAGCCCCCCCCCCTCCTCCCCCTCCACCCCTTCTTCGTGTGCAATCCGTGTTCGATTTGAGTTGCGGATCACTGCACCTTCGGGCGCGGATAAATCTCGAATCATATATTAATTAACAAGCTGATTACAAACACTTGCACCGCTCCAGTGCAAGTGCGCTCTCGAAGCAGGGAGTCCGTTTTCCCTCCTTCAACTAGCGCCCTTACCGTCTTAAACTAATTTGCTTAAGCGCTCCCTCGAGAGACACCGACAAAGCGCCGAAAGCGAAATAACCCGGCAGGAGTAAAACCTTCTTTTTCTACACCTCACAACATGGTTCATTGTGTGTGTGTGTGTGTGTGTGTGTGTGTTTGCTTTTTTGTGCATCTCTTAACATTCGTAAAATTGGCTGCTCGCAAAGAAACTTTAAGAAGTGGAACCGAGCAACGCCGGAGAGAGAACAAAAAAAAAGGCGATTCTGCTCGGATCAGGCACGGCCAGTGCTCCTTCCCGAGCGCAAAACTTCCGGCCAGCCTCATTAGGAAAATTATTCTCCGCACCGTATCAAATCAAACCGCGCCTGCACCGAGTGCGAACAAAACTGCAACTGGCCTGTTAATAATCCGCGGGCGAGCCGAGCCTGAGCACGCCGGACCGCCGGCCGGTGAATTGGAATTATTTTATTGAGGTTTTTTCACGCTCTCTCTCTCTCTCTCTCTCTCTCTGTTTGTATGTTTGTTAATTTGCCGAGTGCTGGTACAATGGCGGCTTAATGTTGTTAGCCGGTTAGTTTCTCGCACTACTTCAGCTTCAGCGACTGAGTTTAAGCTTCGGTTCGGAACGCTCTATGTGCGGCCTGAGCCAGTAACGTTTGCAGCTCGAAATTGCCTACTTTTAGGCGTTTCGTTTGCTTCATCAGCCCTAGGCGTGTGCAGTTCGTGCTCGCTAATTACAATGAGTGAAGCGTTCGGGTGGTGTGCATTGCAGAGTTTTCGACGTTGTTCTCATCCGTCAGCCTAAAGGTATGCAATCGGAACGATACGGGGTTTGTAAGGCCACGGAATGGTTTCACGAAGCGTTCCTTTACTCTCAATTCGGCACCGTGAATCTCAAAATGGCTTAGTGGACATTGAATCCACCATTCTAAATATCTCATTTGGTCGGTTTGTTTTTGTTTTGAGTTTTGGCTATCAAATTGACTCCGCACTGCTTGGATTCATATTCAAGTTTAATTTAAAAATGCAAAGGGACGTCAGCCGCTTTCCGATGACCGATTGGCTGTGTAACCCCATGTAACCTTCTTTTAAACGCTTAAATTTGTTGGCTTCAAGAAATGAGACGAATAACAATGAAAATTAAGCGTTCGTGAAGCGTTTCTAGACCACCGTTGTGTCTAATTTTAAGGGTATTAAGCATATTAACGCCTAAAAGTGTGTAATATTGTATTGTATGTGTATCGTGCACTTTGCCAACCGTTTGCAATCCAGTCCATAAATGTTTCTCTCGATATGAATCTAACAGCGCGGAGTCAACTTGAGATCCGAAAATCAAAACAAAACAAATCGGCTAAACTAGACATTTATCATGATTAGTTCAATTTTTGCTATTGGCAATTGGTCATTGGCATTGAAGGCTCAACTTCTTTGAAACGCTTCAATTTCAAGAGATGCGAAGAAAACGAGGCAAATTAAGCGTTCGTGAAGCGTTTCTCGTGTAACGTTGTGCATACCTTACGGAGGATTAAACACATTAACGTCTAAAAGTATGTAATGGGAACTTTTATGTGTTTCGTGCACTTTGTCAACCCTTTTACAAGCCAGTCCATAAATATTTCCAACAGGGACGGTGCGGAAATGTGCTTCGCCCGCTAGTAAACACACTACACTATCGGCACATCTTGGTAACGCTTTAAACGACTCCGACTGACCAACCGGTCTTCCGTGCTGGATCTTGCGACCGGACTCCTGTCCCAGAGCAGATATTCGGTAGCATTGCAGCTATCGATGCAATTTCGAGCTGCGATAGGGATTAGCTGACAAGCCATCGTACGCTCGCGTCCCGTCCGTACCAAACAGACGAGTCCCTTCAGGGGGGAAGGGCCCGATCTTTTTTCTCTCCCTTCTTTTTTTTTGTGTTATGATCCTGTGCGATGCCGAAATGAGATTACCCAAGGAGCGCAAGAAGATGAAGAAAGGCACATAACTACTCGGCAAGGAAATGAGATTTCACGTTTCCAGCGCACCACCGTAAACCGAAATAGTCACCACTCAGTGCGAATGGCCTAGTGTAACTATATCGGCCACCGGTGTCGAGGGTTTCCGCACACACACACACAACGACGAAGCACAGCAGAAGCATCAGCGGCAGCAGCACGGGAAGAGAGAAAAAACGCAAGCGGATGGAAAGCGACAAGTTTACGAGAGACGAAATGTTACACCCAACAACAACAACAACAACAACAACCCTGGGAGGGGCGCGAATGACGACCGGAAAGAAGACCGCAATGCTCCGGAATCCGGACCATCGTGGGCTTCTTCTTTTACTTTTCTGTGTTTTGTTTTTTTTCGCCCGCTCGCCGAAGGCGAAGAGTTTTTCGCTTTCTAAAAAGTTTTATTTATAGAAATGAAAATCCTTAAACAGTTGGCGCTCACGCTTTCCGGATGTTGCGGACGTGGGGTGGGTGGGGTGGAGGAGTACGGGGTGTTTTTTTCGGGCGAGATGATCAAAGTTGGCCGAAGGATTTGCCGGTGAAACTACTCGCGTGCCGCCTGTCTCGCTCGCACACATTTTCGCCTGAAAGTTGTGTTTTTTTTTTTAGTTTGTATTTGTGTACAACTATTTGCTGTCTTGCTTTGTCCTGTTCCGTTGCTGTTTTCTTCTAATTTGCTCTCGCTCTGTCTTACTGCTACCAGCAAACGCACACACACACACACACACAGATACAAACACACAGTTTAATAGTGACGAGGTCGCCGTTGCGCTGCCTGCCAGCGACAAAAGGGAAAAACGACTTTTCCGGCCCCTCTCGCTCGCCGCCAGCCACCTCCCCCAGCCAGCGTGCGGCTGCTGCTGCTGCTGCTGTAGCGTGGAAATTATCGTCAGCTCTGCAACGAACGCTACCGAGCTGCATACGGTTGAGTAATTAGCTAATTGCTCGCTTTTTGGCCGTAAGATTAGCGCGTCACAAAACGATCTAGCGTCGACCGGGGGCTGGGTGCGAGAACGGGCAAGATGAAAGCAATCATGCAGCGGACGAAGAAGCGGACTTTTCCTCGACTGTTTGTTTGTTTTTGTGTTTTTTTTCTCTCTTGCTCTGTTTTAAGGACGCAACCGACGCGCGGAAAGCAATATAGCGTCCGGGCAAACACACCCGGGCAGGGGGCGTTTTTCGGACACTCAGCACAAATAAGATTCCGGCTGGACGGCAGGGGCCGAACCGTTCTGCGATATGCGTTTAAAACCGGCCTCCTCCTTTTGCGGAATGTATGCCCACCGAGAGAGCGCGCGCTCGACCCGAGTCATTAGCATTATTTTTCGCCTTTAAATTGCGAAAACCGTGCGAAGCGTGCTGCATACATTCCGGCGCACTGCACCGCTTGGGGCGGGGAGAGAGAGCGGAAGCGTTTCGGGGCTGCGGTGGGGGGAGGGTTTTTATTATTAAACGGTTTCGCATTAGAGCGCATTACCTAGAGAGCGTTGCCGTGCGTTTGGTCTGGTCGGTGGTTCACGCTCACTGGGCTGCCTTTGCCTCTTCGAGACCGTTTTACACTTTACCGATCGAAGGCGTTGAGCGGGGGCCTTGTTGAATGATTCATCCAATTGCATTCGCATAGCTTTACGGTTCTGGTTGAGTGATTTATTTATTAACCATCCTTCAACTGTCAAACAGTAAATAGGAAGCGATAGGGAATGTTTCAAACTGGCTAAATCGATGAAGGGATGGAAATAGGGCGAAAAGAGCTTAAAAAACAGGCCCTTTCTACAACAGATTGCATACCTTTGGGCTGATACAACAAATTTGAGCCTAGAAGTATGCAATCCGTAGTCAATTAATTGACACATTTTTCAACAAAAAATCATCTGAAAAATAATAATAAATTGACGAATAATAAGCTTCACATCCTCACATACTCAAATTGGTGATGATGTAGTGTTGTGCGGATTGCATAAGTACGGGCGAAATTCCGGGATAGCTCTTGAGTCAAAACAGTCGTAACAGAATGTAGCCCGCAAAATGTATGCTTGATTTTGATAATGGCTATTTTGTTGACACTATGTATGTATATTTTGTTGGTAATATATTTGTACTATATTAGCAATACGGTCAGGCCATTCTTTCGCAATAAATAAATAAAATTAATAAAAATATATCACCTTTTGCACGATAGTAGGAATTAAGCTGTACGTATAAACTAAAGCAATATGTATTTTTGATCAATTCGTCAAGAAAAATAGTTATTAGCTTGCTGAATGATCCTTTTTAATTCTCTTTTGCCTTTCTTCCACCTTCAGCCCAGCCAGTAAGCTTAAAACAGACCGTTCAAATAAGTAATTAATGCATTCTTTACAAAAATTGCATACCTTTGGGCTGATACAGCAAAGAACTCTTAAAAGTATGCAATCTGTAGCCTCCATAAACATAACTAAAGAAACACTAGAAAATTCAAAAATATAAAACGGTCAAAAAAGAGCGAAAACGAGCGAAAACGAGCGAAAACAACTGAACGCTATATTTATAAATGTGAGTGAAAGAACACTTACAACTAAGCCTATCAACTTTAAGAAAACTGTGTAAAAAAGTGATAATAGATTATACGCAGTAGGTATAGAGTGAAGATTGCATACTTTTAGGCTGAGTTATCCAATTAGAAAAATATCGCCCGAAAGGTATGCAACCTACGGCACAGCTGCAGTTTATCGCATATTTCCCGCTGGTAGCGCGAACTCATGAAAGTCTGCTAAGTGTTGATTGAGCTCAAATATACTAGGGACACAAATATTCTCCCCCTTCGTGTGCCATCAAAGCTCCGTTCGAAGTGTCAGATCGTATTCGTACGGGTTAATCGTTAGTGGCTGCACTGGCGACATGGGCCGGCACAAATCGCATGTTAACAGGGCCTAGATTAACATGGCACACCAATTAGCAAGCCACAGTGCGTTATGCTGAACCCACGCTACGCTAGAAGACGTTCTCAGTTGCGTGGCCGGATCGCCAATGTCAAGGTAGCAGCCCAACTTAAAGCCAACCTTCGGTACGTCCCACACAACAGACCATCGTGCGCTCACACACAAACTCACACACGGTAAGCTACCAACGCTGCTCCAAACATACACCCGCCGGGGGGTTAAAATGTTCCGGCAGCCGTACATCACGAATAATTGAGCGTAATACATTGCCCGCCGCGTGTACCCGCGTGGACAAGGACCGCTGGCCGGTTCGCTATCTTGAGCCGGGCGCTGGAACATCTTGCGCTTTGGTTCGATTGGGCGGGACCGAACCGGGGGTGGCTGTAGCCGAGTCGATTTCAAGCGAAGCCCCCCACCAACACATTTTCTCAGCTCCTTGTGTTGAGCCCGCAAGCCAAACGTAGTGTTTTGTGTTTTTGAAGCGACCCGAGCGGGCCAGCTTGGATTAACTCAATTATCCGCCTTTTAGATCCGCAGGAAAGAGAGAGAGAGAGCCGAAAAAAAACACGAAAAACGAAACACATGTCCCGAGCGCTTGGGGAGGAGAAATAGTCGCCCACGAAAGGCCCACACCGCCAACGCCCGTGCCAGAAAGGATTGCACCGCCGAGAGTTCGCAACAGCGCGCGCGAGCTCGGCTGTGGAATTCAATCAGGCCCTAGCCTGGAAATGCCTATCCGCAGCATCCTTCTCCTGCCGGCGGAAGAATGCCCGCTCTACCGCAGGCGGTAGAGCGCCTTGCCTACATTCCGAAACCATTCAATTACAGACCCATCACGCGCGGTGGTGGCGATCCACATACTCACGTACACGTGGCGTCAGGCGTCACGCGTTTCGAACGGCGAACGATAACCGACGCTTAATGGAGCTCCCTCTCGGGGAATGTGGTTGAGCGGGGGAGGGGGTAGCCCGTGAAAAGCGTAATTTACATAATGGACTTAAAATATCTTTTGTTTAGATTTCGGGCCCCTGGACGGGTGGGAGTAGAGAGTGAAAACATTTACGCTCTGTACGCCGCTCCGTTTATGGGCAGGATGGCATGTGCCGGTTGATGACACATCTCAATTCACTTAGCCCCGGACGTCCGCCACACACACACACACACACGGGGCACCGTAAACTGCATGCGGCAAAAGGTAGCAAGATACGGATTTTCGCCACATCGAAGACGATTTCGGGACGCTCGCCGCTCGGCGGGTAGCGCAGATGGCTCGCCGGGCGAAATGTCTTGCTCGCTAGTTCGTTGCTAGTTCTTTTAACGCTAACTGCCCCGGGCAACTTTTTTCCATCGCTCCAACCCTCAGCTGGGACACGAACGGCTGAACTGTGTCCCGAGGCTCTTAACAGCATCGGAGCGGTTTTGTTCGCAACAAAAAGCGTCGTTTTTTTTTAAATAAATACTTATACTTTTATTTATTTCAAGCAAAATTTCTACACTAAATACGATCTTTTGTTTGTTTTTCCCCTTTTTTTTGCATCTTAACAAAAATAGTCAGTTTGATTGAAAAGAAAATAGAAAAAATCGTAAAACTCTACGGTCAATGAACAGTTTACTACCTTTCGCAGCTGAAACTTCAGCACGCGTGATGCGTTTTGCATACCTGCAGGCGGACTGTTTGCGTCCGGTGATGCTTGAGAGACGCTGATGCCATAGCCGGTCGTTAAAAAAAACCTACCCTCCCCGACTGGAAAGTGCTTGGACAGGCAACAAAAAAAAAACAACACGTACACGAAAACCCAACCGGATGGTACCATCTGGCACAACTACCGGTATCGGACCCACCTCAATCGATGGTACCGCCGTTTTTGGCGCCACCCCGCCCGGTAAACGCGTTCCGCCGCTGGGAGCAAGCTTTGCTCGAACCAGACAGGGAAATGCGTTATAGATGCGTTAGTAAAGCGTTTTATCGTGCCGATTGCATACTTTCGGGGCAGATGAGCGCTGCGACTGGTGCCACTGCCCGGAGTGAATCGTGTTTAGCGTTTAGAATGGGAAAGCAATGCGCTAAAAGAGGGTTTAGTGTAAAATTGCATACTTTTAGGCGTTACATCAATGCATGAACGATAGCCAACAAAAAAAGACGAATTGTGAGAAGAAGAATCAAAGGTAGACATGGTTCATCGTCTGTTTATTGGCGATACTGTCAAAAGTAAAATCCACGTTTTTTATCTATTCTGGATACTTCCGACCCTGCTGATTGTCCTAGACTTCATCCCTGTTTGTTCAATTGGAACACGTGTTGTACTCTAAGCGGCATGCGTTTTTACGTCGAAAAAAGCTCTGAAATTGATGTGTCGAGCAGAAAGAACTCCATATTTGTTTAATTATACAATAACAGACTGTTCCGCTCCCCGAACCGACGTCGGTCGTGATCTCCGTGTCCCTTTCGATTGTACACTACGAGCTCTGCGTATCAAAAACGCTTCGTCTGTTACGTTTCGGAACCCGTTACCCTTTGTGCGACCCACTTTAGAATTTGCAAACCTATGAAGGACACCACTGCAGTGTAGACAAAATAGTTTCAGGAACCGTCTCAGGAATCGTTTCAGCTCGGAAGAATAACGGCTTAGTGTCTATTATTACACAAGCTAATAAGCGGATTCATTAGGACAGCTTAAGGCTCCCGTGTGTTCTAGGAACGCTTTATGCTCAGGCACCAAACAGGGCTCTAAGGTCAGGATCTGTGCTGAGAAAAGACTTTGGATCGACTAAATATCAAAGCCTATTACATAATAAACTATAACTTACACTACAAACAAACACTTTCTACTTCAGTGTTAGTGTTAATACTCTTAGGTTAAGTTTATCTGATTGTATTCTACGTTTCACAGGGCTTAATTTGTGATAACGTATGCATTAAAAAAAGCGACTTTTTTCAAACGGATAGTAAAAATAAACGGTCAAAGATACTTTATCAAACCACATTACATTTGTTTCTATATTATGTTTATTATTGTACAAAATATTTCTATTCCGTTCCGTGCCACCTGGCGGCACTTGGCCGGGACTTTGGCCATAGGTGTCGAAAAAAAAATGCTGGCATTATCTTCAGTTCCTGGGATGCCATTTTCATCAATTCATCCCCGGTTTTGGCCACGAAATTAGTTGAATATATTCTCCTCGTCAAATGTGTCCAAAAAATCTCGATCGGATAGAACTGGGCCACGTTAGGAGGGTTAGCATGGTTGAGCGCCACCGGAATGCCAAACTGCTCAATTTCTTCCAGCGCTCGCTTCGAGGTGTGGGCCAAGCTAGACGTGGTCAAAACACCAATCGTGATTTTTTTATGAAGTAATTAACTTCTGGGAGGCACTCCGTACTATAAATCTCTCCGGTCAATGCCAGCGACGATGAAAAGAAGAGGGACGTGACATCTCCTTTTCGCTGATTTTGAGTCGCAGGAACACCTTCCTCGGGAACTTATTATGGCCAGCACCAGGTTTCCTTTCAATAGATTTTACCTCCTCCAGAAGTGCCTGAATCTTATAAAAAATTGCCCAATAGTATCCGACCAATACAAAGTGTGTCACAATGGCCAAGATTGTTAGGCTCGGATCAAGCAGGCAGGGATTGAACAAATCGTAGAATGGAGTTATTTCACTGTTTTGACCTTAGCCAATGTAAATGAAGTGATAGAGCAGCCAATTTTTGACAGCATGTTGTCAACAAGTATACATTGACCACTGATTGGATGGCCGACCACTGGGTGCCAGGATAATCTCATGAAAAATCGAAGCATTTTGTCGCTTTTTTAATGCAAACGTTAAGACACTAGGTTATACAGCCAGAAAACGTTATTGACAATAATAATAACAATTAGACTCTAAACTCCGTACTGAAAACAACCCATCTAGCCATCTGACAACTGCCGAATCTAGCGTATTATATGGACACCCGCCGCAGTAATAACAGACAAACGTCCAGCAAGCTGTGAGTAAGTCACAGACAGGTATGTCACCGAAACACTGGACGAACTGGGCGGCCTGCATGCAAATTGCAGTGCGTTGAGCGGATAAACCCTGCATCAGATACTCGCCGATCGAAATTCGCTCTACAGCGAGGCCCCAAGTCCCCGACCCCCGTCCAATCAGCTGCAGCAGCTGGAACCATTCCAGCGCACAGCAGCAACACCGAGAAAAAAAGAACAAGAAGAGTATAAATTCCATGCAACGGCAAATTTGTCCGAGCACTGTACGGACGTACGAGCTTGCAGTTTCCATACGCCGCCGTGCTTCGTAAAACTTCGCCCTCCCTAGCCCCAGCACTACTTTGGCCCGAGTCAAAGTTTGCGGCCAAAATCATTCACTACCATTAGTGGCACCCACACAGGCACACACGGGCGACGCTCGGAACGAACGTTGGAAGAGTGGCAGCAGCAGCAGCAGCAGCGAGAGAGAACAGAAAAAAAAACCCCGAACACCAACGCAGGAAGTTCGAACTCCGCACTCCGCCGTTCGCTTAATTCTATTCGGGATTTCGGTGAAACAACAAACCGACTAGTTTATGGGTTACTCTTTTTTTTCTTTTAATTTGTTCCTGCAATTCCTGCGTTTTTTTTTGTTTGCTTGCTTGTGTGGGCGGGTGTGAGTGTGTGTGTGTGTGTTGTTTTTATTCGATTTCTTCCACTTCCCCTTTATAAATAGTTCTAGCTCCGTGCCCGATTGCTTGATTACGATGCTCAAGGAGAGTGTGTATGTGTGTGTGTGCGGGACGATCGATGCACGCCGTGCCACAGGAGCCACAGAAAACTTTTCGCCCAAACAGCGCCCGAACCAATCACAACGAAAATTTGAATGAAGCCAATCTTCCCGCATGCCCCGGTTGTGTTTGCGCAGCACAACTTTCACCCGTGCCGAGGCCCGCCTCGCCGCCACTCGATTGACTATTGATGCGGACGGCTGCACTCTCAAGGATCTCCATCTGCGTTTGAGCGGGCCGTCCGCTGTTTCCTCCGGTACGCCACCCGCTGGCCGGGTTCAACTTTGTCTGCACAGCTCCTAAATTGGGGCTGCCGGAGTTTCTGGGCGTCCGGGAGGTGCGTCGGACGGTGGCGGCCACCGGGGAGTGCTCGATTGAAGTGCCGACGCCGGCCCGCTCCTTATTCTAATCCTGCCCGGTTCCGGCTACCCCCAGGTGATAGGCCGGCTCCGGTTCTCGGCCCGCACCGAGGCAATGCCGGCCAATTAACCCCTTTTTATGCCCGGTTCGAGAGAATTATCGAAAAAGAAAACATGCAGTCCGGTGGCGCACCGGGCGTATCATGTTGGTACGTATCCGCCTCAATCTAGCCGGTAAGCCGCTTATAGGCGGCGGGGTCCCGAGTGCGGGCACGGCGAACGACAAAGAAACAGCTGCTTTTTTCCCTCCCATTCTCCCCGTTTGCGACGTATTTTGCAGTAACGCCCCAAACGTGCTCCCGGCCGGCGGAGTAAGTCTCCGGAGTGCACCGGACGGACGGTGGAGAGATTAAATCAAAAAAAGCCCAACACGGCACCTAGAGCCTGCCAGCGCTGGAGTGAAGTTCATTAAGTTGTAATAGAAATTACATGTTCCAGTGACCGACGGGAGCCCGGGAGATGGGCAGAAAGCAGCAGCAACAACAAGAGACACACAAAAAAACCTAACCTAACACGAGCTGGATGCGTTGTCCGGGCGAGGCATTCACGCACATGCGACGACGGTGCGACACGCTCGTCGTGTGCACACGTACGCAGTCGTACGCCGAGCTGGCCTCATCAGACTCGGGCGAGGAACCATCGCCATCACCACCACCACCAGTGCATCCAATTTCTTCCGGAGCCGGTCGTTAGGTCGAAACCAGATGATTATTTGCCTTGCGGACGACCGGACGATTATGAGATGCTCTGCGTCAAACTCGGTGCTCCCAGGTAGTGGTAGTGGTCAGGCACCACCACCAACACCACCAACGTCCCACAAACGTTGCCCACCGTCCACACCGGTAATCGATCGAGCTCCGGAGCGGCATGGAGTTGCCTGTCCAGATGTAAATTAGAGCTCGGCACGGCTCGGGGTGATCCCCTGTAGGAACGTTTTTGCCGCAATTATTGTGTGTACTGCACCCGGTGCTGCCGTGACGGGCCACGGCCATCAAGACGTGCTGCAGGGTTCCAGGGATACTTTTCGAGATACACGCCGCACTGCTTAAAAAGTTGCCTCTGTGTCGGTGGGTACCACATCATCCCGGAACCACATCTTGCCTGCTCGCTCACAGCGCCCCAACAGATCTTACGTATCCAGCGAAGGTGGAGGAGGACTCATCAGCCTGGGAAAGCGAGCAACTGTCGGCCACAACTATTCGGACGCCCGTAAACCGCGACGGCTCCGAGATAGTTCATCTCGCACACATACAAACGGCTCTGCCGAGTGTTTGCCCCGAGCGAGGGGAGCACCGACAAAGCAAAACCCGGGGTGAGAGGACGGAGAAGAAAAGGAAACAACAACACCAACGACAAGAGCAGCAGCAAGAAAAAACACAAGCGCTCAAGCTGTTAGTCAAATAAAAACAGATTTACTCGCTTTCACTCGCTCGTATCCGATTTGCTCGCCCCAAGTGTGTGTGTGTAGTGTTGGTTGCGTCCGGTTTCACCTTCGGTTTGTGCCGGGCACCTGGCCCCGGCACTCCATCAAAAAGCAGTTTACTAGCATGTCACTTTTTCGCCGCACCCGCCCCCGGGGCAGGGACAAAAGGACCCGTCCGGGGGGGGGGAAGGTCCTTCAGCCGGTGCCAACCGCAGTTTGGGCTTTTGCCGGAGTGTCACGTAGGAACGCACACACACATGAGGGGGGAGACGGGACAGGATTACAGACCTGACGTAGCGTAGCAGATTTCGGTTCCGTAGAAACCGTACGGCCCCGAAAGCTTGCGGGCGCGCAACCCAACCCACACGCTTAAGACACACCGGTCGATAAATGGCCACGTGCAGAAGATTAAACAAACAGCGTCCCGGTGCTGGTTCTGAAGGGTGAGCACAGCACGACTTGCAGACGCACGGGACGCTGGACTGAACGGGGACGCGCAAGGGCGGAAGACGGTGGCCGAAGACGGCACCGTACCGTCGTGCCTGCGAGGTGTTAGAATGTTAATTCTCTCGGCAAAGTAACAACTGTTTAAATTTAATTATCAAACATCAAACGAAACGCCCGGGTTGCCGTACTGCCTGTGAACTCCGGGGAACGTCTGTGCCAGCGCTTGCTGTGTAATTCGCACGTAAGCGTGCGGGAGTGTATCAATTGCGGACACATACACGCTTTCCAGTCTGCGTGTCTGCGTGCGTGCTGTATGTCAACCGGGCGGGCAGGCGGAATTAGCTACGGGCTAGGTACGTTTCGTGTCTGGACGAGCGGCCACCGCTCAACAGGTATTAGGCACACACCGTCACCGGACCGAGACGGCACGTACTGACAGGAATGCAAACGGCATGCCCTCCGGTTAAGTTCCTGCGTGTTGCGACGACAACGATAGGAACGCCTGGTAGGTTCGTCAACACGCTGTGCAGGAGCATCATTAAAACTATCTCACTTACTTACTTCCCAGGCGCTACAACGGTTTTCGCGCTCTATCTGGACCTTTCGTGTCTCCGCTGCCCATGTGGACATCCTAATATTACTTTACGGGTGTTGTAAATGTCTGCTGACACTCGACGTTTCTTGTTTTCCAGGTCCACAATCAGGTAACTTCGTGCCATTCCTCCAAGAGTAAGTGTTGTGATGACAAACACTAGGTTCGCAATTGCGCTCGATTTTGATGATTCCAAACCAAATTGGGGTATTTAGTTAACATACCGCATCAACGCATGTGTTAGCGGGCAAACTAAGGCCAGGCCACGCGAAGGTGTGGTCTTCGAAGTCTCTCGTTTTCCCGATAGCAGAAAGTCCAGAATTCTTCCCGAGCAAGGGTTTTTACACTCGAATCTCTAATACCTTTCCGCTAGTTGCTCCAATAACCAAATAATTTGGGCAGCCTATACCGCAAAAGGGGGGACTCTAATGCAAGAGCAGTTCGGATGATGGGCCGAATCCCGGAGGGTGAGATTAACCAATTCTCGGTGAGAGGTCAAGGAAATTCCAACGAAAGTCGAGACGTTCTCCGGTAAGCTGTGGATTGAATCTGATTTATTTCTACAATTTTCCTTGCTACTAACGATCCTTGTTGGTATGAGTTTGAATAGATACACGCGTTTTCATGTATTTGTGAAAGGATGTACCGACTGGTCGTTGGAAATCCCTATCTGGTAAAAACGAGTACCATTTACTGTCTATGATTGTTTATTGCCTATGACAATAAACTGATTCTCATTTGTACCACGCTGCACTGCACAATCGTTTACGACCCATGCTCGATTTCCTACCTCGCGTAATGTTCCGTTCTGTTGCTTTAAGACTTGCAGCGATAGATTTGTACCCTGTATCTCCTAGTGTATGCTTTTTTTCCTTTACGCTTATCGACAGTTTCGTATATCTGTGTGTATCTGTGGAAATATCTGTGTTTATTTGGGCCAGCGACAACGATCCCGAACGATAAGTTAATAAATTTTTGACCTGATTTCTCAAACCTAGTCGTTGCGTGCGCAACAGCATGTATCATTGGATCATTGCATCATACACTTCTTTCGTCGTCAATATGGAACTCTGTGCCAAATCGACGTCGTTAGCAGTTGAGGGATAATCTACTCATCTCATCTGAGACAAATAATAAGCAGCGACTCAACGGAAGGTTGTGAAAGTGTAACAAAATGATCCTTGGAGACACGCAAGATGTCTCGCTTCAAAAAACGGCTACTTCGACATCGAAGACTGTCAGGACACTAAACTAAACGAGCAAGATATTGTTGACAGAAAATTCCCGACAAACGCCAGAATAGATTTTCAAACGGCATTCTTTGGGAATGGTCCAAAAACAAAAAATATGGGTCCCTAACTAACGGAAACCGAGCGATGTCGAGTGGCACCTCAGCCCCAAGTCGCCTCACAGGTCAACGCCTGCCTGGAAAATCCTGAAAAAGCAGAACGTCTACCACACCCCCTATATTTTATCGTCTTCCATGGTCTAGTCATGCCTCTTGTCCCGCTTTCCGGACCAGATGTTTACTTTTTGGACTAGAATCTCTACAACACAGAAGAATGACGGCACAGTGTATTTTCCTTCATAAGACTATTTCTGGAAGCATTGACGCCCCGTTTATTCTAAGTAAAGTTAATTTCCTAGCTCCGGGTAGACAGTTG
>KB672824.1:3371989-3409982 GCA_000349145.1 Anopheles dirus
ATGACTGTTGGAAGGGTCATGAGCCTATGGAGATTTATGAACCTTTAAAGATTCACGAATCTATGGAACTTTCTGAATCTATAGAGATCTGAAGCGTTATGACTGTTGGAAGGGTCATGAGCCTATAGAGATTTATGAACCTTTAAAGATCCACGAATCTATGGAACATTCTGAATCTAAAGAGATCTGAATCGTTATGACTGTTGGAAGGGTCATGAGCCTATGGAGATTTATGAACCTTTAAAGATTTACGAATCTATGGAACTTTCAGAATCTAAAGAGATCTGAAGCGTTATGACTGTTGGAAGGGTCATGAGCCTATGGAGATTTATGAACCTCCAAAGATCCACGAATCTATGGAGATTTCTGAATCTATAGAGGATCGTCAGCCTTCGAATGAATCAAAGGTTGATGATCCTCTATAGATGCACAAACCTCCATAGATTGGTGGACTTTTAAAGGTTCATGAATGTCCACAGACACATTTAGGTACATTTGAACGAATCGAAGATTGATGATCGCCCAATGTTTGCAACGTCTTCCCAAGTGATTCGCTGCGGTACGGTTGACGCTCCACTGAACGGGCACGTCACGCTGTCGAAAACGAGCTACGGTGGTGAGGCGCGCTTCAGCTGCGACGAAGGTTTCCTCGTGACCGGCGACGACATCCTGCGCTGTACGGCACAGGGTACGTGGTCGGCACAGGCGCCTGAGTGCATCAGCATCGTGCGGTGTCCGCCGCTGGCACTGACCGCGAACGACGGCCGGGCCCCGGTGATATACGCGACCGAGCGAGGCCCCATTCCGCCGTCGCTCGGTAGCTACGACGTGGGCGTGCTGGCCGAAATCCGCTGCCTGCCCGACTACGCGCTGACGGACGAGAACCTGCTCACCTGCCTGGACAGCGGCCAGTGGGACCTCCCGCTGCCGGAGTGCGTGCCCGTGCCGACGGCGACGGAGCCGTCGACGGCGCACCTCCTCATACGCGTCAACCGCCGCCCGGACGTGCCGTTCTGGAAGCACCTGAAGGACTACCTGTTCCACGGCTGCACCGCCACGGTGCCCCGGCGTCTCTCGCTGTTCTGCTACACCGCCGGCGGCACCATCGCCATTGGCACCAGCAACTGGACGGATCTGGCCGGCTACACGCTGCACACGGACGTGGCGCAGATCGACGTGAAGCTGCTCGCCCATCTGGTCCGGACGCTCCAGCAGCCGGACGTGCGCGGCCTGCGCCCGGACAACCTGTTCCAGTTCGTGCTGTACGGTGCGGTCGGGGCGATACCGCCCGCAGCGCGCTACCCGCCGCAGGTGGAGGACGCGTACCGGTACGTCGTCTGCCAGTTCATCGACGTCATCCTGATGGACCGGGAGCTCAACTACGACGACGAGATCGTGGTGGACATCGGGCGCGAGGAGAACACCAACACGAAGATCAAGTACCTGCTGAAGCACGTGGCCCAGCACATCTACCAGGAGTACCAGCGGCGGCTGGAGGAGCGCAGCGCACGCGAGACGGCCGCACTCAAGAAGATCATCGCGCTGGCGGAGGTGATGCCGCCGGTGGTGGCGACGACCCCGCCACCAACGACGACGACCACTACAACCCCTGCACCGACTCCGCGCTGTCCGCTCAGTCACCTAGCCTTCCCGCCGATCGACAGCCACGTGGTGGCGGCCGTGCTTCGTCACCCGGCCGGTCCTTCGCTCACGTTCGAGACGCTAGCGCGCAGCGGTCTGCACGCCGAGCCCGGCGATCGCGTCCAGTACGGCTGCGCCGACGGGTTCAGCATGCGCGGCTCGGGCGTCACGGTGTGCGGCACCGACGGCCGCTGGAGCACGGAGGTCGGCTTCTGCGAGGGTGCCGTCTGCGAGCACCCGCCGAGCCGACCGAACATGCTGATCGCACTGGAGTCGCGCGACCGCCAGTACTACGTCGACGACGAGATCGCGTACCGGTGCGAGACGGGCTACACCATCAAGGGTCATCCCGTCATCAAGTGTCAACCGAACGGCCGCTGGACACACCTGATGGCGCGCTGCACACGTAAGTTGTCCTACGACTCTGCCTTTGTTCGTCGAGCCTTCGCCCGCCATTTTGATTGTTTTGCTTTCGCGTCAGGAATCTCGTGCGGACGACCGAAAAACCTCGCCGTGGGGAACATCGTTGCCGGCCAGTCGTTCATGTACGGCGACACGCTCCGGGTGCGCTGCCAGCTGCGCACCGCTGACATCACCTGTCAGGCCAACGGGCAATGGACGACGGTCGACGGGTGCTGGTAGCGGGCGTTGCGACAACCTTTGGGGAGAATTGGCAAAAGCCCGCACATATAGCAGAAACAATACATAAGCAATGACACGCAACACGCGCCACGTCAAGTGAATAACCTGTTCTGTTTAATTCCATTGTTTTTTTTATTTATTCTACAGTTTTAGTGCTCTATCACCGTTCCGTCTCTATTTCCCTTCGGTTGGTTTTGTTTGTTGCAAGCAGGATCTTTGTTAATATGTGTACGTTGGGGTCGGGGTGGAATTTGGTAGCATGACCAATAGTTTGTCCCTCTCTCTCTCTCTCTCTCACTTTCTCTCACACGTTCTCGTTTCAATCTGATCTGCTGAGTGGATTGATGGCTTTATACTGTCCTCACTCCTTCCTTTTGCTGTGGCTACGCGCCTGTCTGTTGGTCTGTGAACTTTAGTTGCATTGGTGTGAAGTGGTAGCATTCCTGCACAGAAATGGATAACGCATTCTCGGCTGACGTGCAATTAATATTTATTCTCTTCTTTTAATGTCTCCTCTGCTCAGGTTTCCCTATCGTGATTTCATTTGTAGTATCTTCCACCATATAGCTCGCTCGCTCTCGTTCTATCTATCGCTCACTTGCACTGCTATACGTCATCCTGTCACTAAGTATGGCAACCGAAGAAGAGGTTCGCTGAGTTGTACTTTCACATTCGTAAAAACGTTCAAAATAATGTTATCGTTATCGTTCAGGTCGGGATTGTTGCTGTCCGTAGTGAGGTTGATTGTGTCACAAAACGAAAGCCAAACAACCGAAACCGAAAGAGCGTAGAAATGTATTTGTTCTGTTCCGATTGACGTGACGTGCAGCAGATGCAAATCCAACCATCTGTTGTTTTTTTTTTCCTTCTTCCGTTTCTCACTCTGGTATCGATCATTTACATGTCTATTCCCATAACTTCTTCAGTTGCAACTATAGCGTTCCATGCCACTTTTGTCTGTCCATTCCCCCGTCTCAACTCTCCTTCTCTTACCGCTTTCGTTCGCTCTCTTTCTCTCGCTTGAATTTGTTACAATACCTACATAAAATATTTTAATTATTCTTGTTTCTTTGCTTATTTGTTAACGTTCCCATTTGTGTTTTGTATTTTGAGTTTCACCGTACGTATTTAATGTTGCTGTATACGTTCGTGGAACGTTCCATTTAGATGTGTTTCATATCTATTGCATATAGTGGGGAGACGGTCGGGTGGGTGGAGTGGGTGGAATTGGGGGGGTTGACGGGATTGGATGATATTTTTGACCGTAAACTGTCGCCCATCATAGCACATTTACGTTGAATTTTAAAGTACGTGAAGAAGCGAAGAACGCAATCATATCGTGCATGGTCCGGCTCGCGAAAATAAAAGACACACTACAGAAAAAAGAACAAAAAGATTCGTTCGTATGTCAAACACAGACGGTGTGGTGAAAATAAACAAAAAAAAACAGTATAAAAAAAACAAGCAAATGAAGTACAAAAATGGAACAAAAGATGTAGAAAACAAAACGGTTCGGGGAAGGGATGGAAAAAACCGATGCAACGATGCGAACTACAGATCGAACTATGCGCTTCACTATGGCATGGAGCAGACATCCATGAAGACAGAAATATATATAGTAGCTAAAAGTCACCGAAGAATACCGTCTATTCTTTTAATTATTGCAGATGTTGGTCACATCAAAGTTTTGAAAGCTATTCATATATCTTTTATTTGTCTTAAATATCTTTGTTTTTGTGTATTATACTTTCTCTTTCCACCACATTCCGCGGGCGCTCTGCTACTTTGTTTCATTTCAACAATCATTTCTCCCTCTATCTCTCTCTCTCTATCTCTCTCTCTATCTCTCTCTCTCTCTATCTCTCTCTCTCTGTCTCGCTTTTTCTCCGACCCTTCCGACTGCGTTTGTTCTTTCATTCGAGATGTAATTATGTTTTTGCTTTGTTTGTCTGTTTCCGTTTTGCTTCTTCTTCTTTTGTTTGTTTTGTTTTTCCTACTTACGACTTAGGCAATCTACACTGCTCACATACACACCCGCATGTTACGTTCATACTCGTTGCACTTTCATATCATTTCATTTGACAATTTTAAATAGTGTGACCGTCTTGCTAGTACTGTTTATTTATTTACTTTTTTCATTAAATTTTCTTGATTGTTTTTTCATTATTTCTCTGATTCAAATATATATATATAGATGTGTATATATATAATATAATATAATAGATTCAATGGAATGTTCAATCATATAATTTCATATTCTATTTGTGTTCTGTTTTCCTTCCTTTCTCGTATTAATTACAATTACATGAGTGTGTGTGTGTGTTTTTTTTTTGTGGATATATTTCTTTGTTGCTTCGTGACTCATTGAGTAGGTTTTCTATCCTTCACTACCACCGTTTATAGTCTACCGGGACGTGTGACGACGAAGCGAACGAAAGGCAAGAAAAACGAAAACGAAAACACGCTATAATCACTGTACGCCCCGAATGCGTCTCTCTCACTTTCGGTACGGTTCAGTTTTGCTTTGTTTTAGTGCAATACCTACAGATAAAAGAAAAACAAACAAAAGCTAAATGCAAAACGAAGGACACATCAATGTTTGTTTTTTTTTTCTTGTTTTGTTTTGTTTGTTCTAGTATGTCTCGCTGATTTGTTATAAATTTTCGATATTTCTAGCTCTATAATACCAACAAGTGTATCCTGCGGCCGTCGTCGCAATCTTTGCCGATCACTTAGAATTTGTTCACCTATCTTTGTATTGCATTGTTTGTTTGTTTTTTTACTTTTCTTTATTATTTTCGTCATAACTATTTTGATGCATTTTTATTACTTTCCATTTGTTTTTGTTCCTTTTACCCTACACAGGCTACACAATTTCATAGAGATAAGAACCACAAACATCGCTTCTTGTTTTTTTTGTCATTTTCTTTTCTTTTTTTACAGATTGTAATAATGCTTGCATAAATTATTCATGTACAGAGCGTAAAGCTAAAACGGTAGGCTCTAACCATTAGTATGTAACGCCACGTATCGGCTCCGCAAGAAGATCAGAGCTTTTGCCGCCTCCGCTAACTTTGTAATAAAAGCTTCAAATCAATCCGTCCGCACAGATCCAGCCGCTTGCTTCCTGTGTTTGCCACTTGTTTTGCTAGAGCCTAGCTAGAACCAAATCCACAGTAGTCGTTTCTTGTTTCTGCTGTTGCTGCTTCCAGCACCGTCCGCGTGTCAGTAATTGACGCTTGCAACATCTGCGCGTTTTGCAGTGCTTCATGTCCGCGTTAGAGATGGTGATGGGGGGGGCCAAAGGAACCGGGTATTTACACTGATATGATGCCGGGCGTGGAGAAGGCAATCCGGGAGAGTTTAGTATGCGTGTGTATGTGTGTGTGTCTGTGTGTTTGTGACTGTAAGTTTAGTCGAAATAAAGCGAACCTAAAACCAGAGCTCAATTTGATTGTTTCATATGCTAGCTTTGAGGTGACGCCGGGCGACGTCTACTACGTCGCGTCGTCACGCCTAAAAACAAGCACAAGTTGTTTTGGTTGTTCGCAAACACCAGTAGGATCCGCTTGTGTCTGGCTAGTAGTCCTCCCGATTCGTTCGTCTTCCTATCCTCATCGTCTACTTCTCTGTGTGGCACAACAACCTCAAACAGAGGTCTAGGCCTGCCATTTCCGGCTTTCTTCGACTTAGTTATCACCCGTAGCCTGGATAGTCAGTCCTGCGTGGTATGTGAGACCTTGCGCTCGCCCACAGGGCCATGCGACCGCGCCCTATCCTCATCTAACCATTTTAAATCTCCTACTCTCCTCATCACAAAGCCCTACACTATCGATTGCCGTCTGTTCCGCTGTCCCCAAGTGGAGCACCAGAAGTACACTAGATCGGGAACTGTCGTTCTGTATGGTCGAGTGTTTCGATTGATTTTTTTTTTCAGTTTCTACCTAGCGTGTCCTCTGGATGGGGGATCTGGGTTCCGAAAGACCCGAGGGAGGGGGGAGTTCGTTTTTGGCGCCGTGCTGGAGAACAGTGTGTATAGTTGTGTGTGTATGTGTCTATGTTGCATCACGCTAATCTACGCTTCTTTCTACATAGTGGTGTAAACCGGTACCGGTAATGCCTTTTGTGTTGATGCCGGCCGTTCCTACCTTGTTCTATCTTCTTTTCCTCTCCCAACCTCGCTCGCACACAGATACGGGTTGTAAGTTCACAAACGGTGGGTTGTATTTGATTCGCAAGAACGGATCTGCCGTGGATCTGCGGAAACTTTCTGGATCAGCTTCTCTACACGCTGTTTGACCCGGGAAGGTGGTACAACTGACGACAACTTAGACGCATGTGTTCAAAGGTGCTTTGTTGTCTTCTACTGCTCTTCTCGATCTCATCTTGTTTTTCAATTTGATCTTAGTGAAACAGAACGTTGGATGATGCATGTTCCAGTGAGAGATTGCTGCTTTATGAGCAGGGGACAACAAAAAACAACTCCTAACCTATCCGACAACAAACATGGCTGCGCCATTCTCCCAGCAGCGCTTGCTACGTGAGGCTATCTAAACCGCAAAGAGCTGCGGTGTCAAAAAGTGTCATACGAATGCCTAAATGGATGTGGTGGAATGGTGATTCTTGTGGGTGCGGTGCTGCGGTTGTGCGCAAAACAGACCTTCGGGTCGAGTTTGGGATGGGCGATTTATACGATTTCTCCGGTTGTACCGGGTGCGTTTCGTTTGCGCGTAAAGCAGGTTTTGTATATTCTGTTCTGGCTATTGTTTGGTTTGTTTCTAATTGCTCGCAGCATGTTTCGTTCCGTTGAAATTGTTGCTCGGTTGTCCTACTCCCTTCTCTGTCACGCGCTTCTCTTGTCATATATGTTTTATTTTCCTTCGTTTCCCCTTTTCCTCTCTTGCTCAGTTTTGCGTTTTGTTAGTTTCGTTATTCTCTCTTTTATACTGTAGATAAAGTTGCTTGGTAAAAAGGTTATCGAAAATATACGTCTTTAACATTCCGTTTTCTCTCACAATAAATCAGAGTGCAGTTCTTGCAGTAGTATTGAGTATTTGGGTATATATAGTATTTTTATGTTTGTTTGTAATTTAGTTTCTTCTTTCCTGTGGCTTTATTGTAATCCTTTCGTGTGGGTGTGCATGTGGGTATGTGTTGTTAATTGTATTTTTCAGTATCTTGTTTCTGCTCTTTATTTCCGGTTCGGCTTAAACGTTTCCGAAAGTTGAAAGCTTCGTTGAGCTTTGACACCTAACTTGATGTAGCGTTGTTGTATGTCTCCTATGCAGTAGAAGAATAAGTTTTGCTTTACATTTCACACACGCACACACACACGCACAGTTACAGATGCATACATATCTACACTCAATCAAACGGTTGTGATGACAACGAGAGCGTTGTCTAGTAGGGGCCTTAGTTCCCATTCTACCTGCTGCTGTCCGAATGGAATCGCTCGTCACGGCACGGAAAGAGCAAGAACGTAAACGACAATTGTGTGCAAGCGCCGGTTGCGCCCGTTTCCTAGGGTTTAACTCTGATTGGATAGACGCAGTATTCTTCCTTCCTAGCTTAAAGTTACGCATGATGGTTGTAGTGATAATTGAATCTGTTGCGCCGACAGTAGCGCCACGCAACACGGCCAGCTGGGAGGGGAGAGACAAATATCACGCTGCGCAACACGCGCGATAGTGGCGATACGTGGTTGCTGCAGATCGAAAATACCTTCCCTTACGGTGTAATTTTGACGTGAAACATTACTCTAATCGACGACTATTCGGCGCCGATTAAGAGCACCGAGTGGAAGCAATCAATCGGCGCTACGTGCGATGTTCTATAGTGTTTGAATACCGCTCTAAATATATATCTATTTCATGGTACAGGGTTAAAGAATGTAACGTTCATGCCATAGTTTTTGTTTAAATGTCATTCATATATATATATATATACCTATATTTAAAAAAAAAAACAAATCTCACTGCTCGTGCATATATACACAAACACACGCGCACACGCTCGCATAATCCCATTCGTTACGAAAATATAAAAGAAAAACCATTACAGACATTCAATAGGAATAATAATAAACGTTATTGTGAAATAGTAATAATAGGTTTAAGTTATACATCCATGAGCATTTGTTATTTCACCTAAACCCTATAAGCGCCGCCCTACCTACACAATAACCACAGCTGTACATTTCACACTGGTGCATCGGTCACAGTTAGCTCACCCTACCATCCACAGCAGAGCTCTGTTTCGCGCTCCCGAAACGGAAGCAGTACGCCTGCTGCTGCGTTTAAGAAATGGGAGAGATTGGTAATAATAGCAGCACACTCACACAACACACTGACGCGAAAAACGCCCTAAATGAACGCAAATAAATGCCAGCAGACCGAAAGCCGGTGTGTGAATGGAGGGCCAATGTTGATTCGAACATAATTCTTAAAACCAAAACGTTCCCGATGGGCAAACAAAATCTAGCTAAATAATTTTTTCTCTAGAAAGCAAAATCGTTCATCGCCGGCAAGCGAAAGCCCCTGCAGGCGCGCTGAACGGTGCGGGTTTTGAAGCAGTTTTGAGATCCAAATTGAGTGAATTGTGTGGGTGTGTTTTGTGTCGAAAAATGCTAATCCTGTGTTCCAAGCGGGAGGAGATCATGGTTGCAGTAGTATTGCCGTTTTCGACTTGTTTTGCTCTAGTCTGATTGTGTAATTGAATTTGCACTTAACGCTTAAAACGCCTTGGCCAATAATTGCCACCCTAGATTCAATCCGCTCTCTTCGCCTTACATTTCACGTGGAGAAACAAATAATTGCCGTTTAAATCGACGCGCGGTTAGAGTGTTAAATCCTTTTCTGCGTTCCGTCCCTCTCGAAAGGGATGTTTAAATACTTTTTGTTTTTATCAGTAAGCCGGAACGCGCGCGCTAGAAGATACGTGCGAGACGGATAGACCAGCTGCATAACTAATACAAGAGCGTCGGCTAATGACGCGCAGAACAAAAAAAAACACGATTATTAAAATGATTGTTCTTCGTCAGGACCGTCTCCCCCTAGCAAGGAGTGACTAACCGGCTATGGTGGTAAATGTATCTAGTAAGCCGGAAATCGGCAAGCATGACCGCGCGCTAGTAGTTACGCCAAAGAATAAGAATCGAAGCTCATCGTCGCATACTGCCACAACGCCCAATAGTCGGCTCATAGGTCGAGGGCACACGTCCGATCCTACGAGATGAAAGTTAAGCACACTCTGGTTCTGTCATAGCTTTACATCTAGTTCTAGTCCACGTGAACCGGAATTTTATATGACTTCGGCTGTTTTGGAACATCGTGTCCCATCTCGCATAAGCTCTCCTCAGCACGCGCGCTCACCCGCTCTAATTTGATTAGTAAAAATATTAAGAACGTCAGCAGCAGCAGTTTAGTAGTAAAAATTATAAAATAATGTATATTTTCCCCCCCTTGCGGTCGTCGATAAACGTAACGTGCGACGCGCGCAAATGTCTAGGTTAGGTGTGTATGCTTGTTTCGCTTCCGTTCGCTTGCTCCTATATTCGAGTCTTCGTTCGCTAAACTAGGAAAAAACCAAAAGCTTAATAGAATAACGTCGCGCTAAAACCTTCGTTCTGGTCCGCTAAAAAGCGTCGAAATAATCGTTACCTAGCAACGCTACCAAGAGAGGCCACTTCCTACACATCCTAGATTCGGGTACCTGAATTCCTGAATTTCAGTTGATTTGCGCTTCTGCTCCTCCAGTGCATGGTTATAGTCTGTAGTTAAGATAAAAGCACTAAAATAAATGTAAACAAGACGACATGCGTTTCTACCTCTAGCTCACTCTCTCTCTCTCCCTCTTTTTCTCTCCCCTAAATATGCTATTCATTTCTTCATACACACATACGCTCACGCCACGAGCACATATTATTTCAAGTTATCATTTCGCAGCTACTAATCGCGATAGGTCAATATGTATATTAATATTTGTGTACATCTGTAGGCATATGCGCTTAGCTGACTGTCTGGTGATAAAATATTATACTGGAATAATTGTTTTTTAAAACGTCTACGACGGGGCGATGGGAATCATAAACAGTGACGAACATTTCAGTAATAGTATTGCAAGGGGTTGTTTGTTTTTTGTTTGCTCCGCCCCGTTTGACATCAACTGATGTTCGTTTTCATTCTGCTCCTGGCTGCCGTGATTAGAAAAAGCGCAACTAAAGTACTCTCTGGTCGCGCACTCATATTGGTTCTTCAGCCCTTGCGTGCGTGTTGAGCGTGTGTGTGTGTGTGTGTTTATGTGGCCGCGTGGATACATCCTGTTCCCCTCTCAATGTTCCGTACCTCCGCGCAATATGTTGCTCATTTCGGTCTCGTAAATGCTGCCAGTTGTTTTGTACATGTTTCATAATCCTACAGTGGACATAGTCCGGCACAGGCACATGCACACACACACAACGCACCGCACATTTCCTCAGCGAAAAGAGAAAAACCAATCCGTCCGGGATGAAAACAAAAGATCAAACTGCTGAAGCCCTCCCACTGTAGCAGAGCCGTGTAGCGGCTGAGTTGATGGTGGCAGCGGAGACGCCGGATGGTTGTGTTGTGCCGCCCTCGTTGTTTCCCCCTCTTTACGCCTTCGGCGTGACGGGCGTTTGACAGTAAGGACACTCGCGCTGCGTCGTCGCGCATGTATCACAGACGACATAGTGATTGCACGGCACGAGCGTGACGGAGCGGTTCTTTTCCTCGCACTTCATGCACTTGTTGGCCGTCTCTTGGTATAATACTATTTCCACCTCCTCCATCTCCTCGCGCAGTTTGGCCTGTGGGGATGGATTGTTGTGTTGCTCTTATTAATTCATAGATACGCAATTTTGACAGTTACGAGCATAATAAATCCCTGAATACAAACAAAAAAGCATGCATTACAAAAAAAAAGTGAATTAAAAGCTGCGAACGGTGCTATGCATTAGAGAAACTCCATCAGAGTTGATCAATCGGTACTGAAATCAACGTCAACCATCGCCAGTGAAGCAACAGTTTGATCGTTGATGTTGCCACTCATCTGCTGGACCCGCGGGACTAGCTCGCACGTCCGATTATTGGTTTTATTTGTACAAAAGGCGAAATATACACTACCGTAATGCAAGAACCCTTCTTGGGCTTGCGTGTATCAATGCTAAATTAGCTTATACCTCAGATAAAGCTGAGATTTACTGGGTAAAAGTGAGTGTGTTCCAATCAAAACAATATATTTGTTTTCATCGCAGCGGTCTTTCAAGTCCGATCAAGTCAGATCCATCGGGACGGACTGACCTGTAGTGTAAAAGGACCTTGGTTCTTAACATAAGCAATAGTTTCCATCATTTATGTGCTGTAGCTGTAATGTAAACAAATAGTACTTCTAAGCAACACAACAACAAGTGTGCAAAAACACTGAGTACCTGCTCTAGCAGAGGACTTATACGACAAACGACAAGGACAAACAAATTTACTATGAATTCCTAGAGTTCCTAGTGAGTATTTGTGTTTTTTCTACTATTAAGTAAAACGAGATAGAATGTTAAAAACATTAATTGCTTGGAATGTTACTGAAAAACACTTTTAAAATGCGTTTGCAAGCATCAAACATGTCATTATCGTTTGTCGTGTACGACTTTCGCTAAAAGTAGATCCTAAAACGTCAAGACGCCAATGAACAAACAAGGTAGCACAGCCTTCCCTTATGATGCCAGTACATTTTGCACAGAAAAAATCATTTGTGCCAAAACCGCCTCCTTACCTGTATTGTTTTCAGCTTGGACAGCGGCATGCCGCGCAGCTCTGACGAGCGAAAGTTCGTGGCGCTGCACCCGTTGCCAGACAGGTTGATCTGCTCCAGCTTCTCCTTCAGCGCCTTCACGTGCGAGAGAGCTTCGTCGCGCTGCTGCTCGGCGATGACCGTCTGCAAAGGAAGCCCGTAACGTTACTGTTCGCGCACGGAACGAGAAGAAAAACGATCGACGCAGCACAAGCGCCAACGTACCTTGCGATTGCTCTCCTCCATTTGTGCTTTCCAGGCTTCGCAAGCCGTCGTCGCCTGCAGGACACGCTCCTCCCAGTTGATCACCTGCTGTTGCTGCTGCGGCGGTGGTTGCTGCTGCTGTTGCTGCACCTGCTGCTGCTGTGATGGCGTTTGCGGTTGTTGCGTTTGTTGTTGCTGGTGATGTAGATGGTGCTGCTGCGGTGGCTGCTGTTGCTGCTGCTGCTGCTGCTGCTGCTGCTGCGGTGGTTGTGCCTGCTGGTGGGCCTGGCTGTCGGCGAACAGCAAATTCGTTGTGTTGCTACTTAACTCACTACTCAGCGGATTTAGGTCCGATATTCTTCTGTTCGGGGAGAACAATAATGTTTCAATCCAAAATGAAAGGCACGCCCGCGTAACAACACCGACACCGACCGCACAGGCTCCTTACCTTATTTCCGGGCTGGCGGACAGCACACCGTCGCCCAGTACCGGTGAGATGATATTGTTCGAATGGAAGAAGAAGTTATCGTTATGGTTGTGGCCGTACGAGTTGTTGCTGAGCTTCGGGGCCGAACCGCTCCCTATGTGATGCGTGCCGAACGGGTCGTGCAGCCCGAACAGGTTCGAGTGCGACGACGGGCTGAAGTTGTGGCCGAGCGAGCTGCCAGGAATGTTCACCGGTGCGGATGTGCCTTGCAGAATACCTGGGAAGCAGTGCGGAGCCAAACATCGTGAGTACGTGGGCGTTCATTTGGTTTTCTACACAATAGAATAGGTTGTTTACGTGTGTTTTGGGTTCTACTAACATTCCTCTTCCCATAGGGCATGACTCAATTCGAGTCATCATGTTCGACATAAATTTAACATTTTCATCACACAAACAACGTCATAAGACGGAAAAATGATGAAAAAAATAAACTCTAATAGAAGACACAGAACCTACTCCGGTACTGCATGGACGGTTTGCTTCGTTTCGTTACACTGTTACAGTCAAATTAGTCCAAATTGAGAGTAGCTCTTGATGTATGATTAACTTTTTCCATACCATCATTGAAGAATTAACCTCTAACGAACATAAGAAATCTTCACCTCAAACATCTATTTTCTGTCCAAGAACGGAAAACTACACATAAACCCCACTCGTTCCGCTTTCTTATTCTTGATGAGCTAAAAGAGTGATTTTTCGACTTTCTGCTCAATCTGTATACACAGGAATCAATTCAATGGCACTTGTAACTTCGGCGAAACTTAAATCACAAAGCAGTATTGAAAGCACCGAAACCTACCGGAAATGGAGTTGCCCATCGACGAGCCGGGAATGTTGACCGGGGCCGAACTGCTCGGCAACAGTCCGGACGACATCAGCCCGGACATGGAGCGGTCCAGACCGTGCATGTTGTCGCGCCTGGTAAGATCATCTGCGTTGGAGGGCGCGAAACGGAGGGAGGTTAGTCGAATGGCACGTTTTGAGTTTCGCATTACTTCTCGGGAGCACTTACACATTGCACCGTCCAGCGGTGAGTCGACATTGAACATGTTGAACGTGAGCCCATACGCCATACGCTTGCGCTGTTCGCGTTCGATAGGATTCATCGTGAGATCATTGTCGAGAGCAACCATCTGTCGAGAAAGGGGAGGAAAATTGGCAAGCGCACTGTTAAAGAACGTGGTCCTTACATCGACAGCACCACCACCGTACCTGTTTCGGTATGTCCGGGTTGAAGTCGATGTTGGATAGGAGCGAGCTGGCGTTGGCACCAGCACCGCCACTGTTCGCGGCGTTCGCCCCACCGTTGCTGAGCAAACCTAGCCCACCGAGCGGATTGTTCGAGCCACCGCCACCGCCGTGTCCGTTGCCGAGCAGCGCGTTGTTGTGCTTCTGGTGCTGCAGATGCGAACCGGGCGCCTTGTTGTGCGAGCTGTTGTTCGAGCCGAGGCTGCTGGTGCTTGCGGATTCGCTGCTCTCGGCACTGCCGTTCGGCAGCAGCTGGAAGTACGAGAAATTCTGCGCAGAATTAGCCACACTCGCTCCAGCCCATGCAATAGGCCTCCCGCCTGTCAACCGCACACTCACCGTCAAATCGTGCGGGTCCTTTTTACTGCCGGAGCCCACAACGACGGAACCGAGCGGGCCGGATCCGGCCCCACCACCGAGAACGCCCGGTGCGAGTACACCACCACCGGCACCGTTTCCGGCTCCACCACCACCGCCCGGAGGCCCTCCTCCACCTCCTCCGCCTCCTCCGCCGCCATCGCCCGACGACAGCACCGAGGAGCGCATATCCGACAGTGCGATCGCCTGCGAGTCCTCCTCCATGACGATGTACGCTGGTGAACGAAAGGAAACACGATGAGTACAGCAGCCAACAGCGCCGGCCAACGGGCCACTTACGCTCTACGTGCGCGAAAGCGCAGAACACCGAACGGGGACAGTAGCCTGCCTGCTGCACGTCGTTGCACTTGGTCGACTTGTAGATTTCCGGGTGGAACTGCTGCTCGGTGCGCGTGTGACAGTACTGGCAGTTGTCGCCGGCCTCACAGTTGGCCGGTTCGCCCCACTCCTCGCCATGCTTCACGTTCGGGCAGGGCGTCGAACTGGAAATATCCGTTTAAATTGGTGGAAAATTAGTCACATCGAACAGAAAAACGTCAAGGTAACTTCCTTCTACGAGGGGGACTGCAGGTTTGCGGCAAGCAACACCTTTCTTCGCTTTTTTCGAAGCCTGTATGGTAAAGCTCGAGGTTTCTTTAGGGAACTTGCCGTTTATGGTTGATTAGGCCATTTTGACAGTTTGATTCCGAAAATGTAAACAAAGCGTTCATGCTTGATGTCAATTGCCCGTGAAGGAAAAGCAGCGAAAACGTTGCCATCTCTTTGTTGTTTCCCGAATCATCGGAATCATGTGTGCTAGCCAGTGACACTTCCTCGTGACTATCAATCGTCATTTACAAATTACACAAAAAGTCAAGATTTTGTGTTGTAGCCAGAGGAAACCCTGATCGGAGGACCGAAGGAATTGTGACGTGTAAATCGACTGTCAGAGTTGACCATAGGGACGAAAGACAAATCGATCTAGTAGCCGGTTCCCTCCGAAGTTTCCCTCACGAAAGCAGAAACACGCAACACTCTGAATCATTCTTAAAGCTTCGTTTCCTCTTCGACTCCAATCCTATCATCCAGCTTTAACCTGTGGAAGTTTTCGACGGCAGTTCCGTGTGTTTCCTCTTTCATCAACCTCTCTGAGGGCAATTTACATGGGATATACGTTTTCAAATATTTTTAAAACATTGTTCGCTAGAATTTGTTGGAGTAGTATGAGATTCGTGGTGCTCGCGTTAATGTCAATTCAAGTCGTTGCCTTCTGCTTGTTCACCAACCCATCTGGAGTCACCCGAGAAAGCGTATTGGGCCTTTCTTCTCCTATCAGTAGTGTCTTCAGCTCAAAGCCATCATTATCTCCTCGGCTCTAATGTGCGCACAACAACCTCAAGTGGGTCAAGACAAGACCTGCCATTTCTGTCCTTCATTGACTTAGGGTGGTGTCACAGCTCCGTCGTACGACGTTATTACAGTGTACGTCTCTAAACCTGTTTCGCAGTTTATTCGATGCGTGTTGCTTTTTTGACGAACTTTACACTTCTAAATAAACAATAACAAATCTTTAAGGTTTTGCCGTCTTTAAATTTGACAGATAAAAACGCATGCGACCATCCGATGAAATTAAACTGATTCGATTCCGTCGTACGACGGAATCCGTCGTCCGACGCTATCTGTCAAATCCCATACAAAAAACGTCGTACGACGTAATGTAGGACGAGCTGTGCCACCACCCTTAGCTCATAATAGGCCTATTACACTGGGTAGATACTGGGGCCATACAAAAGGAGCTCTTTGACAACCAGATTGAATCAAAAACTACCCAATGCAATCGGCCTATTATTCGTAGCCAGGATAGTCAGTGCTGCGTACGGTCTAGTTGAGATTCGAGCCCACAAACCTGTGGTAAGTTAGACCTTGCCTTTGCGCACAGGACCGTACGAACGCTCCTGCCTAAAAGTCATTTAATCGTCTCAGATTGTTGTCGCGGTTACTTTTCCATGCGTAACCAGTACTTGCACCAGCCGTGCCGTGTACGTTGTATCACTAATAACTTCCAGCCAGTACAAACCCGAATGGCCACCCAAGTATTTTCTGCCCGGAGTGTATCGTGACAAACTTTAGTTCGCGCTGGTTATTCGCTGGACAACCTAGGCTGCTCTGAAAACACCCACCCAGACCCGCCTGCCCTTACCGGTACTTGAACTTTCTCGGGCTGCGCCGCTTGTCCTTGCTGTTGTGGAACTGCGGGCAGGCGTAGCCCTGCCGGCAGAGCCGGGGCGGACGCTTGCACGGTTCGGTCTTGTAGTGCGCGAGCACGTAGTTCGTGTCCTGCCACTTCGGGTCCTCGTTCATCAGGTTGCGCTCCTTGTCGAGCACGTTCGGCCCGTTCAGGCCGCCCTCACCCGCCTCCTCCACGTTCTGCAGCGCCTCCAGCTCCTTGATGTCGTACACGGGCGGCCGCTGGTCGTGGATGCCGTGCGCGAACGCGCAGTGGTGCCCGTTCTTGACGCAGTAGCCGCGCGCGTCCGTGTCGTGCACGCACATGCACGTCTTGTAGTAGCGCAGATGGTAGCGCCGCTCCGTGTCACCGGCGGTCCGGTGCAGAAACGGGCAGCTGTCGCGGGCAAAGAGGGAGAGAGAGAGAAAGAGGAAGGAGATCAGTACGGGTCGTGCGTGGGAAGGATCACTCGGTTGGATTGATTGATGACAAGTGATAAACAGTGTACGCTTTCACTTCCGGGAAAACCTCAAGGCAATCGAGTGTCTTTGTGTGTCCCACCACACACGCACATACTCTCAGTGCACACGCCTTTCCACGCAGGTTGATTGCCGACACTGATCGGTGAGGCTGCACTCGGAGGATTGATTGTTGACTCCGGCGGCCGTGGCCCGCGTACGCCACCACGGAAGCATGATCAGACAGGCAACAAGTGACACGTTTGTTCACATTCGCTCGCTCGCTGCTGTTTCTGTTGTTGATTGCTGCACGAGCTCGTGCTTGTCCCACGGGCAGCGGGGAAGCATCGCGGAATCACGGACGGTGGGTGGAAAAGTCACATTTGTTTTCTCCTGTCCCCCTCCCGTCGGTTCATGCGTTGGTAAACACACACACGAAGCTTGCTCTTGAAATGTTGTGCTGTAACGCAACGCACACCAGCGCGCACGCGCGCATTTACATGTCCAGCCGCGTGGATGTCACTAACACACCGTTACACCGTTCGTTCACACTTGTTCCGTACACCGTGCTCTCACAGGCACACAAACACACACACACACCCAGAGAGGCGAACCACCTTTTGCGTGTGCGTTTACAATCGTGTGTGTGTGTTGTGCAAGCGTGTATATGCCCCGCGAAATGTGCCCCACAAAACGGCACGCACTGGTTGGTGGTGTGTGAGAGGGTGGAGGGCAGGGGGGAGGGGAGTCGCGCGCACAAGTGCGTCTCCAAAACAAAGATTATGAAATGGGAACACAACAAAGATGGCGCGGCCTGGCAGAGGAAAATCGGCAGTGGAACGAGGGACGGAGGGAGGGAGGTTGCTAGCGTCGCAATAATCTAAATGAAAAATGAGATTTTCGCTCTCTTCTCTCTCTCTCTCACACACACACACACACACGGGCGCACAGACACGCATACGTTGCTCCAGAAGGTTTTTGCCAGGAGCATGCAGAAGAACAAAGCATTTTGGACCGAGACAGGTAAAAATGCTCTCCCGCTGCTGATGACGACGACGGAATATCTTGTCAGTCGCACGCACGCACGCCGTTTCCGTCACGAGAGGGAGGGAGGGACGGACGACGGAATGTGCATTCGCATGCACCATAAACACAGCCCTGGTTCGCTCGCAGTACGCTTTACAGGCGGGTGATTCATACGGCCACTACATTCGCGCTTCCATATGGCCGACATCTTGTACTGCGGGGCCGCGACGTTCCGAGGGTTCCTTCCGCGAGGGATCGTTTCGCGGCGCGCCACAAGTGGGCCCTCGCTGCGTACACCGTGCTACCAACGCACTCCTCCGCCTGCTACTTACTCGTCACCGTCCGGGCAGATTCCGGTCGTTTCGTCGTACTTCGGACAGTAGTTATCGGCGCTGTAGTTGAAGGAACCGTCCCGCCTCCGGACGGGCCGACGCCGCCGCTGGTTCATGAAGTGCCAGTTGAAGCAGACGAACGGCCGATGCTGGTTGCATTTGTGCTGCAGGAACGACGGGCACTGCTCGACGCGGAATTCCTTAAGGTAGCTGCGGGGAGGGAGCGAACAGAGACGCGTATTGCATTACTTCGTCGCCCTGGCGGCCCCCGGAGGCAACCCGCCGAAAAGCGCCAGCACGCTTCCGGCGCTGGGGCGACCGTGGCCGCCATTGCTGGAGCGGACGGCCTCACTTACGTGTAATGGTTCGGTTTTTCCGTCTGCGTAGTAAACAAAGATTTGGTCGGATCGGTCGACGCCATTTTATGGTTTGTTTATCGCGTTTCACTGCTGCGGTCGCACGAGGGCGCTGCCTCTACTGGAGCATGGTAAACGAAAAATTGCGTTCTTGCCTTTTTTACGCCGTCGTCGTCGTTGTCGTCGTCGCCGTCGTGCTCACTGTGGGAACTGTGTGTGTGCGTGCTTATTTGTTTCTTCTTCTCTTCGCTTTCCTTTCTTCTCCCTCACGCTTCGCGCTTGCACTGCCTTCCCGCTTGTCCCCTTTTGTCACGCGGGCTGTTTTGCCTGGAGTCCGGCGGGATCGTCTCCCCCTCCCACTCGTCGGTGGATCCAGCGAATTCGACAATCGTTCGCAAATCGCTGCGTTTCGCTGCCCCGCTACGCTAATTGGGCGAACTTTTCGTGAACAATCTTTAAACTCCACCAGCCAAACCAGCACGCAAACAAACACGACCTCTTTCTTCCACTTTTTTGTACAGTGTAACACGCAGGAAGAAGAAGAACAACAGCAAATCAAAAATGGCAGCCACGAAGGTGGGCCCCGAACCGTGTTCGAAACGCCGAAGGGTTCGAACGCACCCAGCTAGCGAGGCCGAAGTAATTCGAGCCGTTTGGTTGGTGGCGGCGCGAGATAGCATGTCTCGCAGCCTTCTCGTGCCATGTTGAGAGCGATCAATAGCGAGCAAGCGGCACCGAGTAGATTGCAAAATTATCAATCACAATTGATATTTCATTATCAATCACAATCACGTACAGGTCTATCGCAGCGAAACGCAATCACTTCCTTACGGCGGTTCTAGACGACCACTTTAGAGCTAGCGCCGCGAGCCGCGAGCGACGATTTTGTTCTAAAATATCTGTCAATCTGACATGGTTTTAGTACAAATTGTCGCAAAACTCCGCGACAATTTTTTCTGCGACAAATCATCGTAGCTGTCATTGAGTTTGTTTACTATTTGCCTTGTGAAAGGGATACCGGAAAATCGCCGGTGGATATAAAACACGTACGTACATATGAGAAAACAGTACACAACGACAGCTCGCGCAAGAAATCTGCGACATTCGGTACTCAGACGACCACCTGAAAATTTCCGCGACAATCTGGATTTTTAACATTATTTGTTCTAAAACCATGTCGGTTTGACAGATGTTTTAGTACAAAATCGTAGCTCGCGGCTCGCGGCGCGAGCACCAAAGTGGTCGTCTAGACGCGCCGTAAAGTGGTCGTCTAGAGCCGCCGTTATTCCATTATCAATCACAAACACGTACAGGTCTATCGCAGCGAAACGCAAACACTGGAGGCCGCTTTACTGCTGCTTTTCGCAGACTTGATCCATAAGGAAGCTCGAACAACGCAGGAGTTATGCTGGAACAACACTTTACCCACACAAACCAATATACTTGTTTTACACTTCGTGCAGGACCCCACGACTTCACATCCTAACTCCACACGCACGCGGCAAAACTGATATTGCTCGTTATTCCCTACGTATGCGAACTTTAACTTTTCTCGAGTTACTTCCATTCGAGGCTGAATCACGCTCTGAATAAGGTGCATATTCGAGCGTGATCTGAGCTGAGTTTGCTCCGATTACATCAGGCTGGTTAGATGGGGCCTTTTCGCGCCCGACATAGGTAGGCCGGGCATCCAGCCTTCACTGTCGAAATGTGTGCGATCAGCGCCAGAGCGAGATGCAAAAAGTGCAACAACTTTAACCATACGGTCGCCAACCACAAAGGAAAACGTGTTGACTACTCATCGGCAGAAAGAGATGCACGACCGCAATGGTACGGTGCGAGTGTGGTACGATGCAAGGCTCAACGGAATGGGCTATGAACGCCACGGGGCCACGAACCGAGCTATAGAGTGTTGGACAACCGAAATCGCCACACGAGTTGGATGTTCGAGAAATTTTCAGGCAGCAGAGCAAAACAGTGTAGCTTTTCAGTGCCATTTTATCTGGCACATTGGCTCGTATGCATATTTAAATCAATCATATCATATCTATCGCTCTCTTACGAGGTCCATGTTCATAAAGAATCATAACTTGGGCTATACTTATGCTTGAATGAGCATTTTTTGCTCGAGTAGTAGTCGCATAAATGTTTAAAGCAACAAGCGAAGGTAAAATGAAGGTGTTACAAGATAAGAGAGCGATTATTTTCGCGCTCGAAAACCACCGAAGAAATCTAATCGTCCAAGAAACCCACTATTGGTAGGCTGATTGGAAGCGTTACTCGTTGTGTTACTCGTTGTTTTTTGCCTTTTTTCTAACGTTGACGTCTATAGACGTCAGGCTACCTGGGTTATTTTCACACTTGTTTATCTTTGCACTGCTCCAGGACTCTAAATTTGCATATGACGATATAATCGTTCCCTCGCGCGAAACAAACATTTGCATCAGCTTTTTTATCAGCTGTTGTAGGTTGTGCTTTGTATGTGTGTGCGTACGTGTGTTCGCGCTGTAAGGCGCTGGTAGAGGCATCTGATAAAAGTTGTGCTACGTAGTGCTGACGAAAGGGGGGGCGAGTTTAAGGAACTGTCCAGCCCAACTATGATCGACAGCATGTGAGGAAGTTTATCAGCCACACTAAATTGTGCCTCACACATACACAGACACGCACACCGTTGGGCTGTAGGTGCCGTTATCAGCTCGCCGCGGCCGCGTACATTGTTTGTGAACGTCTTACCCTCACCGTGGAACGCCGTTGTTGGGCCGTCATAATCAAATCGGTGGGATAATTGTCTCCTCTACACCTGCCTGGAGTGATTACGTGCGAGAAAACGAGCAAAAAACGGAAACGTCACCGGAACCAGGAAACGCAGGACGCCAAATGAACGACGGTAAGGGTTGCCGGTTGCCTGCCGCTGGTCGTCGCAGTTCAGTAATCCTTTCTTTCCACCCGTCTTGCAGGCATAAAGTACGAAATGGACATGAAGATGGAACCGTCCAGCCCGCCGGAAAAGGATCGCAGCATGTACTCGCGGTGCTCGAGCGCGGGCAGCATCCACACGCCCACATCGTCAGCGCACAACTCCGGTGAGTTGGTCAGGCGCACCGTCTCGCGCGCGTGTTCTTACCGTGTGCGTTTTCTTGCCACTTCCCCCCAGAGGACGAGGAGGACTCCGGCGACAACAAGAGCAGCACGCTCAGCTACAAGGAGCGGCGGCGTGAGGCCCACACGCAGGCCGAGCAGAAGCGACGGGACGCGATCAAGAAGGGGTACGACTCGCTGCAGGAGCTTGTGCCGACCTGCCAGCAGACGGACGCGTCCGGCTACAAGCTCAGCAAGGCGTCCGTGCTGCAGAAGTCGATCGATTACATCGGCTACCTGCTGCAGAACAAGAAGAAACTGGAGGAGGAGCGGGCGTCGCTGCAGAAGGAGGTGATGGCGCTGCGCATCATCCAGAAGAACTACGAGCACATGCTGCAGCACCAGCAGACGTCACCGGGGCGAACGGAGGCCCGGCTCAGCGACGACGTCAAGTTCCAGGTGTTCAAGGCGATCATGGACGAGATGTTCGTCACGTTCGAGCAGCTGCCGATGAACGACTTCGCCGAGCTGACGTCCGGCGTGATACCGTGGCTGGAGGAGCACTGCAAGCCGCACCTGCTGCGGGACGTGGTCAACCGCATGCTCGCCCACATCACCACGAGCTACACGGTCCAGGAGGTGGCCCCGGACGGTGGGCCGGGTGGCAACCGGGACCACAACTAGACGGTTGCCTCCTGTATTGTACAGCTTCTTTTTTGTTTTGTTTGTTTTTTTATATATATATACACTAGCTCAAGACGAAGCGTACACACCCCGTACGTTATAATTGTGGACTATTTTCTGAAAAGGCCATATAGAGGACCTCTGGTGAGCGTGAAAATCGAACGCTATTTCTACATTTTTTTCACATCACATCACTTCTTGTTGAAGTTTTAAAAACAAACATCACAACGCTGTCGTTTTCACGTTCACGAAATGTCTCTAATATACGCTTATCAAACAAACAGGGAATCAGTGTTTGCATGCATGTTTACCCTACCCCGCCGGCAAGACTGGATTGAGTTTCGTGTTGTGATTGTGCGAGTTGAGAGCGTGCGGGTAAGGTTGATTCGAAGCTGCCGGTGTGCCGGGTTGGGCCCATATTGCGTCAATAAAAGCACAAAGAACGTATATATATACATATACTTTATACAACACCGCCTCGACGGCAACCTAAACAAGTGTCCCTCCTTTATTCGTCCTTCCTGCTACCCGACCGGTCGGTACACACCAGCGCAACGTTCTCGAGCGTGATGTCGCTCGGCACGTAATACTTCAGGTGTGCCTCGTACCCGTGCCGCTCCATGTAGCTGAGCCGCGCAATGTCCAGCAGGCGCTTGCACCTCCGACCGATCGCTTCCCGCTCCGGCCGGGTCAGCCCGCATCGGTCCGGCTTGCCGCTGCCGTCGTCTTCGTCCTGCGTGCGTTCGCGACTCCGTCCGGTTCCGCACACGGCCCAGCTCACCATCCGCAAGATGCGCTCAAAATCCGCCCGGTCGAGGCCGTGGTCGCGCAGAAACTGCTTGCCGGCGAACGTGCGCCACTCGCACCGGTGGTGGCAGCACAGCGCAAACAGGCAGCCCTGGACGCGGGCGGCCCCGTCCGCCCGCTGGCTCCGCACCAGACAGCGCAGGGCGAGATCGGTCGCACTGCCGCAGAGGTGTTTGCCGATCCCGACCACCCGCCGGCACGCACCGAGCAGGTCCACCCGCACCAGCTCGAGGTCGGCGATGTCCGCCCGCACCCGCTGCACGATGTCGCGCGTCTCGATCTTGTTATCCTTCTTGTGGCGGTGCGAGGCACGGTCCACCAGCAGCACCCTGCTGTGCCGCAGCTGCGTCTCGACGATCCGGGCGAGCCAGTACGACACTTGCCCCTTGCCGGCTCCGAACTCCACGAACGCCGTCTCGTCCCGCAGGAAGGCGTGCTGCTCGAGCAGCCCGAGCAGCGCCGACGACTGGATCAGGTGCTTCAGCGTTTGCGGCCCGTAGTGCTCGACCGCCAGCTCCCCTGCCAGGATGGCGTGGCGTGGCGATTGCTCCTTGATAAGCGGTTCCGCCGTTTGATAGATGAGATTGATCTTGGCGATCAGCGCGGTCAGTTGCTCGACCGGAATGTCGGATAACTTCTCGCCCACCGCCACCCGGTCGCCTGTGCCACCCTCGCCATCATCGTCGGACGTGCAGTTTATGCCGGGCACGATGTACGGCAGCTGCTCCGCCGGGGGTCGTGCGTTGCAGATCTTCAAATGCTTCTCCAGCTTCGCCGCCGACACCGTGTGCTTCGGATCGAGCGGGCACGGCATGCGATCGGGCTCCGACGACGACGTGCTGCTGCCGGTGGCGGTGGTGGGCTCATGCTCGCCGCAGTACTCTTTCCCAGCGCCGACCGTCATCTTGCAGAGCCGTTTCTTACGCTGCACGAAAAACTTACACCGGACCGGGCCGTCGCTCGTCGCGTGCTTCATCCTCTTGCACTCGGGCTCATTTTCTGGCTCGATAGGGTCAGCCATCTACCGTTTGGGGCTGGCCTTTACGATAAGGGAACGAGAAGAATTGATTCTAATTGAATTGTTCAAAGCAGAGGTTATGTTATGACAGATATACAGGTAGCGATGGGTGTTTTCAAAACAAAGCCATTGGGGGAATGGGAAAGATTCAACATGCGTATTGTTAGGAGCGAAATCTGGTTCGTTTCACAGGCTTTTGGGGTTTGGAGTTCGTTTGGAGCAACTCAGTTCCATTAGGTTCTTTGATTCTTAACCTGACCATTGCATTCCATCAGGTTCGCGACTACTCCACAAGGCCGGGATCAGGTTTCTCACCCTCACCTCATCACACCAGGTTCAACGGATCGTGTATCTTTGTTTATCTTCCTGCCCTAAAAATGCGCGATATTTCCAATTTGCAATTTGCTGCGGGAAAGCGCCATGTTTTGGGGGACTACACGGTGTGTGTTTCATGACGAGCGAACAGGGAGCAGGAACCACTCTACCAGGTTCGCTCCGTTGCACAACTCTACGTTCCGGAATTGTCAATGTACGTTTGACACAACACATAGCAAAAAGCAATTCCAAGCATTCCAACGCAACCGGCATTTCGGTTAATTTTGAATATCGGAACATCCTTCCTGCGAGCCGGCTGGCAGCCCCTGATAATCGTACACCATGGCGGAAAAAACCGACAGCAAGCTGCGAAACATTGAACTGAAGGCAACGCTCGGCAGCGCAGACGCGTTTGCGCACCGGGTGGCGATTGCGAAAAAGCTAACCGGCACGGACGGCACACCGATCGTGCAGAGCGATGTGTTTTTCAACGCCACCAAAGGGCGCCTGAAGCTGCGCTACATTAAGGTAAGCATCGCGCGTAGGTCCGCCCCGTGAAACGCATCCCTTCTCACGCCGCAATCGCTTCCGGCAGAACGGCAGCGTCACTGAGCGCTCCGAACTGATCAGCTACGATCGGCCGGACGAGGCAGGACCGAAGCTATCGCTCTACGACAAGATGGACGTGAACGAGCCGCAGCTGCTGGAGCGGATACTGGCGGAAACGGTCGGCGTGCGGGGGCGGGTCGACAAGACGCGGCTGCTGTTCCTGCACGGCCAGACGCGCATCCACCTCGATGACGTCGCGTCCCTGGGCCATTACCTCGAGTTCGAGGTGGTGCTGACGCCGGACCAAACGATCGAGCAGGGCCAGACGGTGGTGGACGAGCTGAAGCGGCTGTTCGAGATTGCGGACGACCAGCTAATAACGGGGGCGTACATGGATTTGCAGGAGCAGGGCAAATGAAGCGGACAACGTAGTGTGTGTGTTTGTGTTTCCAAAATCATACAATGAACAAATAAACGGATGCATTTTTATTGTTGTAGCAATGCGGGTGCTTCCTGCGGACGGAGAGCGCGCTAAGCGTTCGCGACGTTGGCGATGATCTTGCGATAGATGCGGATGCCCTCGAGGAAGGTGTCCGCCTTGAGGAACTCGTCGTGGTCGTGCAGCAGCACCGGCGTGTTGTTCATCGGCGAGAAGCCGATCGCGGGGATGCCGATGCCGCGGATGTACCGGCTGTCCGTGCCGCCGGGGAAGATCTGCGGCTTCACCCGCACGCCGAGCTCGTCCAGCGCGTCCTTGAACGCGACCCAGTAGATGTTGGAGCTGTCGAGCTTGGTCGGCTTCACGTACGGGCACTTCTGATCGTACTCGAGCTCGATGCCACCGCCCGCCTCCCGGCACCAGTCCAGCAGCTGGTTCTCGAACTCGAGGTGGTTCACCTCGACCGCGAGCCGGATGTCGAAGCAGACCGTCAGCTCCGGCGGTACCACGTTCTCCTGCACGCCGCCCTGCAGAAACCGGGGGAGGGGAAAAGGTTTAGCCGGCAGCGAAACAAAACCGGACCGTGCAAGCACACTTTACCTTCATGATCGTGATGTTCACCGTCGTCACGTCACCGATCGTGAATTCCGGATTGTTCTCCAGCCGCTGCACCTCGTTCTCGCGGAAGCGCATCAGCTTATCGATGATGTAGTGTGCCTTCTGGCCGGCGGTTCCCTTCAGCAGCAGCGACCCGTGGCCCGGCGTGCCCGAGATGTTGAAATACACGTCTGCGGAACGGAACGGAACGGAGGGAGAGCGCACGGTTAGACACCACAAACCACGGTTCCCTCCCCTTGCGGGCTACCTACGCCAGACGCTGCGCTCGCCGTAGAACAGCGGGTAGACGTCGCCCTCGCCCGCGATGCCCTCGTCGATCGAGAAGCCGGCGTTCAGCTCCCGGAACGAGTCCTTGTGCACCCACTCCATCATGCCGAGCTTGCCGCCGATCTCCTCGTCCGGCACGAACGTGGCGTGCAGCGTCCGCTTCAGCCGCACGCCGTCCCGGCGGAGCGCCCGGATCGCACCGAGGAACTGCATGCCGACGCACTTCATATCCTGCGCGCCGCGCGCATAGATCCGGCCCTCGTGGTCCATCTCCGCACCGAACGGCGGGTGGCTCCAGCGCTCCGCGTACACCGGCACCACGTCCATGTGCGAGTTCAGGATGATCGACTTCGCCTCCGGCTCCGTGCCCTCCCAGCTGATGATCACGATCGGTTTGCGCGGGTTTACCTCCACAACGCGCACCGGCAGATCGAGCGCGGCCGCCTGGCGCTTCAGGAACTCCACGCACTCATCTGTAAGATAGAGCCCCCGCCCCCCAGAATCCACGGGATCAGATACGTCGCACTCGACGAATTACACTCAATTGAGCCGCTGATTCGCGCCAATTGGTGCCCTCGCCCATAACCCTACCGTAGTTCACGTTCGGGTGCACCGTCGGGATGCGGAGATATTCGCGAAAGATCTGTATCTCCTCGTTGGCCTCCCACTCCTGGTACCGCTTGTGGCAGTCCTTGCCGGCTTCGCACATCGTGCCGTTTGAATATCCGGTTTTTGATCGGTGCAGCGTAACTCCCCACAAACAGGTTCCTGCGTATATCTCGTCTCCACGGTTGATTGCAGCGTTGCAGAGTGTGATTTGGGGACGACTTTTTTTTCTTGAACACGACACAATTATTAATAGCACAGCACGGCGGGTTCAGAAGTTCAGAAGTAAACGGAAAAGGAACGGAAAAAACCGAAAACCAACACACTGCCGCTCACGATGCGCGCCGCTCACGAACGCCGGGTGTAAACTGTAGCCAGCGCTCGACGGCGCAAACCATTTTATTGGATGCGATCCGGTCGTTATCTCGTTTGCCAGCAAGTTAAGCCGTGCGATGCAGCTCTTCTTGCACTTGTACAAATTTCGTTCCCTCTGTCGGACGCGCTCTCTGTCTCTCTTTAATTCTCTCACGCCCGCTTTCGCTCAGTGTACGGGCGCAGGGGGTGATGGTGATGCTGTGCCGGCTGATACTTTATCAGGATCAAGTGACGACTCATACGGCGCTGGAGACCGCCTAATCATGATACCTCCATTATTTCATTCCGTTAACGTGTGCAGAGCAAATGGAGTGAGAAATGTGTTTCTTTAATCTGTTAGTACATCACTCCATGTAGTTCCTCTGGTGCTTTAAAGTTCTGGACGACTGCTATCGACTCCTTCATCGTCATATCTTCATTATGCATTGCTATCCAGTGTACGTAGCGTCTGACATACGTAGTATTGTTTCAATCTCGACCGCACATCTCTCTGGATCGCTTGAGAGCGTCCACCTTGCAACGCTGGGTCACGCTCATGATCTCCATCATTCCATTAAGTTGAGGCCCAGTATACAGAGACCTGGCAATATCAGCTACATATCTCTTAATTACTTTGCTGAACCATCCTCTAGTTATCTCCATAGTCATGATCCTAAGATAAGTGCATTGTAAGAGACTCCTCAGGCCCTCAAGACCGAAGTACTTCTGAGAACCGGTCATCCAGTAGCGCACTGTCTACCTTCCTCCTACATATCAGCCGGGCGGATAAGTAGAAATCCAAACAGAACCGGGTACGGACATAAATTTGCCTTCCCACGACATCTCGAACAGGCTCGCACGGCCGCTGCGCGTTTATCGTCCCTCCGATAAGACCCAGATAGCAGCACATCTCGCAGTAACTCGGCGTTGTGAGCGGGTGACGATTTCTGTTGTCTCGCGCGATAAACGCTAATCTGTTTGCATAAGAACAAGTGGTCCGATAGCAGGGCAGCATCCAGCACCAACGCTCACCGCTCGCCGCTTTTCCCGGCTCGTGTGCAAATCCATCCCTATCGAACAGACGACCGCGGGGGCGTGAGAATTCGATTCGGCACGGCCCCTATCACGGCGAACTCACCGCAACCAAGCGTAACCGCATCCATGGAGTTTCGTCCAAACCGCAATGTCACCGGAACCCCGGCCGGCTTATCGGCTGAACGACAGCAACAGCAACACCAGAAAACCCTCGGCGCGGCATGCAACAGGAAGAAAGCATCGCCTGCACTGAAAATAACGCTAAAAATATACGAGAGTAGCGCGAAGTGGTGGCGCGGTGTCTACGCGCAGACCTGCGTTCGGATATGCAAGCGAATGCGCACGCACGTTGTTGTATGCGTTAAGAAAAACCTTTATTTTAGTCGCAAATTAATGTCTTATCTTAGAGGTTTACGTGTGCAGTGTTATCCTAGACTTGCATCGGTAGATTTGTTATGTATTATTGCATGTTTTTGCTGTTGTTGTTTTATGTTGTTACGTGCCGTGCAGCGCCCTAGCAACCCTGCCCTACTTGGATGAGTGTGTGAGTGTGCTGTGTTTGTCTGTATCAATTAATGTTCAGCTTCCCTTCCCTAATCTCCAGCTGCTGCCGTTACATTCATACTTATTGCTACGCATACTAGTGAGCTAGTTAGAAGTCTAGAGTGTCCCTTTTTTCGCAAGAGTTCTTTACGTACTGCTGAATATGTGTTAGGCGCTCGTACAAACGATTCCCTGTTGTAAGCTATGATGATAATTTAGTTGTAAGATGAATGATCGCCGCAAGCAACGCGACCGTATGGGTTGCGTCCGTGCGGGTCCGGGTACGTTAAAACAATAGTGCCTAGCAGGATAAACTATACTAATAGCAGACTAGACTAGATAAGATTACGCGCCACGAAAGACGGGAGGGAGGAGACAAACAAATAATCGCAGTTCGACACATCCGAACCCAAGCCTGCGCGGACAACGCCTGCGCTTTGGACATACGCGGGATAGGAAGTTTCAAAACAAACTCTACTCGAAAGCAAACCAACTGTTCGTGCGACTCCGATCTCCCTGACTTGCGTTCGCCGTGTGGGCATGAATGCTTGACGAGACCCCTATTTTGGCTACCACACGTTTGCCTGGCGTTGGAACGTCCGATGGACATCGTTATGAAAATGCTTGCGTTTCGCGACAGAAAAGGATGTTCGGTTATCTATCTGTACAACAAAAGAGAGAAACAGTGCACCTTGCGTTGGCTGATCAACAACTGTGCTGCCCCGAATATTGGAAATGCAACTGGGCAATGGAAATGCTTTTTATCGCGAGGGGCGAAGAAATTTGCGTGCATTAAATTTCACTACTTGCTTTCCGCCCGTGCGGGTCCTAAGCTGCTTTTGTGTTGTGTTTGTTTCGTTTGTATTTCTGCGGGCACGGACAGAAGCGAGGGTGACGACTGTCTTCTGCAGTACGCACAGTGTTTCCCGCCGGAAAGCGCCACCGCTGCACATCTAACGACTTCGAGCCTAGTTCGGGGCCTCGTACTGCTCCTCACGGCAACTGGGTGTGAGTGTTTCCGTCCTTTCATACTCCATCGAGCGCGCGCGCGCGCGCTGGAGGCTTGTTGTACTCAAAGAAACTGAAATAAATCCGCCGCACCCTGCAGCCAGTCTGGAGGCTGGCATTTCGCCCCTATCCTGCGCTTTCTTCTTCCTCTTTTTCCGGCGCAGCAGTGCTAGCATGCGGCCTACTTAAACATATCAATCATATACATATATCAAAACTGCTACTACTAGAAACTATAATCCCATTTTGTCCGTGTTGTTTTTTTCTTGCTTTGAGTATAATCGTGCTTTGTTTGTCGTTTCCTATAGCGATGCACACACACACACACATACACACACGCGCATACAGATCGATTCGGTTTGCGTTTATCTGCTCTTCATGGCCTGTCGATTGAAGGAAGCGCTTGTGTAAAAAGGCCGAAATTAAATGCGCTTCGACGCCCTCTGTCACTTCTCACAAGGGAAACGGGAGTGGGAGAAGCACACAGGACAATACAGTGGAACCGGGTTATGCATTTCAATTACGCACAGGTAGCCGAAGCGAGAATTTCAGCACTGAGTGGAAGAGCACCTTTTCAATTTTCTTCTCTTAGCACAGCAACCTCAAGTAGGTTAGGGCGAGCCGTTTTTCTTGCTTCCATTGGTTGGTTGAGTCGAAATTTGAGCCCACAACCTGCGGCTAGTGCACATTGGGGACCTCATTCGCTTTCTAAAACAACACCTCGCTCGTTTTGCAAATAATATTGCACAAAATTTCACTTTATAATCATCAGCGGCTTGTTACCGATCAAGTGTTGTTGTTTTCCCATTTCACTTGCTGTCGGCTTGCATACTTGCTTGCATAAAAACGTAAATTCAGAAAATTGCATCACCATTTACCGGGCAACGGAAAACATGCAGTTTAAGATACTTTAACTCCATAAAAATTAGCTAATGTTAAGTAAAAACCAAATTGCCACCGCTGTGCACGTCGATGTTGATGTCGATTGTGCCAATAAAGTTAAAAAAATAGCTGCTCATTCGAGAGCTGCATTTTGAAGCATATAAACAATGGTTTTGTATTCTGTGCAACCGATGGTTCTTTTAACGCGGTGCGCGAATTTCATGCGCACTTTTATTGCAATTCGCATCTGATCTTCGGTTCCCGTTTCGCTCCACGGATCGAGTTCACCTATTGCACTGCGGTAAAGTTCATTGCGTTTCCCTATTAATCCATTGCGTAAAATTCATTCATGCTTCCGTCGCTCCAACCGGATCGCACACTGTCTGCTTGCATCGCCCACGCGCCAGGGAGAGGTAAAACAAAGTAACGAGAAGAAAAAACAGCAGTCCACTAGGCCGTTCACGGAGCGTACGATCGTCGCGTCGCTCCTTGCGTCGTGATTAAGCGCGCGCGCGTGGGTGGAGGGATGTTTGGAAAATAGGAATTCTTCTACTGTATAAAAGGCAGGAATGTCAAATGGTGCCCGGCGGATTGAGTGTTCTAAGTACGAATTTAACTAACACAGTATGGTACAATCGTTTGGGGGACGCGTGGAGAAATTGATGGCTCTTTTCTCTCTCTCTCTCTCTCTCACTGTGTGTAACAGCGAGCGCGCGCGCTTGTGTGTGTTTGTGTGTGTGAGCGAGAGGATGAGGTATGGTTAAATAGAAAGAGGGCAAAAAAGGATTTCGCTCCTGCGGGTGTGGTAACGAAAATGTACAATACAGGAAAAGGGAATGCATCCTTCCCGAGTGGAAGGATTACCTAGCGCTCCAATCGAATGCCCCGACGGTCGCGGTCGTTTACACCGCGTAAGAGAAGGGATAGCAGGGTGGGGAAGGGAGGGCAGGGGTAGGGAACGGTGCCCGCCCTAGACGCGCAGTATTTCGCACGCGGTCTTGTAGCAGATCGCGATCCAGTCCGGTTGCGTCGCGCCCCACTGTATCTGGTTGACCTCGCCCTCGGCCGCGGTGTACGCCAGGATCGGGTCCTCGATCGGGCGCGGCATCTGCTGGATGTCCCAGATCAGCGCCTGGTGGTCGTCGCCGGCGGTGCAGATGTGGCAGGAGCTGTGCGGGGCCCACGCGATCCCGTTCACGCACGCGCGGTGGTTGCTGAGCCGGGCGACCGGGGTGCACGGGACGCGCACGTCCAGGATGATCACCTCGCAGCTGTCCATCGCGACCGTCGCCAGGTAGTTCGGGTCCTGCTTATTCCAGGCGAGCCGCAGCAGCGGCGTGTGGGCCGGGTCCTCGTAGATGATCGTCGAGTGCTCGAGGTGGCGCAGGTCGAACATCCGGACGCTGCCGTCGGCCCCGACCGACGCGAACATGTCGCGGCCGCCGCCGGCCCGCGAGAACGCGATGTCGTACACCTCCTTGTCGTGCGCGATCAGCTGCGTCTTGACGTGGCCGGACACGAGGTTGACGCGCCCGAGCGGCTGGCTCGTCTCCAGGCCCCAGATCGTGCAGGTCGTGTCGATCGAGGACGTGCCGACGAGGTTCAGGTCGACCTCGTTCCAGTCGAACGAGGTGAGCGGCGCGCAGAAGTCACTGTTCTTGTTGTTGTTCAGCACGCACTCGAGGCGCGTGTCCGGTTCGCCGGCCCGCCACAGCCGGAGGTAGTCGCCGGACGTCGCCAGCAGGTCCGGGTAGACGCCTTTCGAGTCGGGTATCCACATGATCTTGGTCGTCGGGTAGGGATGGTCGAATGTGCTGTTTACGGGGGGGAGGACCGGGCAGGAATGTTGCAAAGTGTTAGATCACGTTTGAACGTTTGGAAGTGGTACAACAACATCCAAGTCATCTTTGGATGGAGAGTGTTGGTCTTCCGGATACACCGGACACAACGAATTGGCGACGAGGATTGAAGAACCGGGAAACAGAACCAATTTTCAAGAGCCAATAAACAGGTTCCGGATGTAGATCAACATCTCCAGCGAACAATTCTCCAGATGGCGAAACTCCTTGCGGCAGCTATCGCAGCCGACACCCGGAGCAAAATATCGAGGCAACGAACAACATTGAATTTGGTTCTTAGTCGGTACATAGACCAGTTCGATTCCGACGCCAGAAACCTGGAAAATGCTGCGAATGTAGGCTCATTGCAAAGAAAGCTGCATACACCCGGTGCATCATTTGTTTTGTATTTGGCTTAAAAAGGAAGGGAAAAGTTCGCTTAAAAGTTCACTTAAAAGGGAAGGGAAAAGGACTTACCAACTCACTTATCAGGCGCTACAACCGCCTCCGTTCCCACATACAGAGGCCAACGATACTTTCGAACGCGGCTGAGAGGATATCGTCAGAAATGGACAGTGTCCATATCTCAGGGATATGCGGTACTCTCAATATGTGAGTACCGCAGGTTCACTGAGGATCGCGGCCAACATCCATTTATACTACAGGTGCGCATTCGACCCAAGCTTGATGAAGTTTTGGACGATTTTGAAGGACGCTACTCAGGGTTTTCAACCGCCTGCACGATCCTTTGGTAGACAATCGAGAGTGAGCACACCAAGGCGAAGGATAGCAGTTGGATTTCACCAATTTTTTAGTTCTAAACAAATCAATCGATTTTTGACATTTATGAAGTTTTGTAGAGAGGAATGAAGTTTTGTAGAAAGCCTCTTGAAGAAATCTCTTGAAGAAATACTTTTCCTACAATCATATAGCGTTGTTCTCTTGGCTTCCCGGCGCTTTCAATTCCGGACAATTTGATTTTCTATGATTTTTTTACATAATAGTAAATTATAGGATGGAAATTGAATACGAATCCAAGAAAGCATATTCATGAAAGCAGTGGAACGCTGACACAATGGACAGCTTTAGTTCGTGCTCTCTTTAGCTCATAAAGTACGATATAAAATATTAAGATGAAATAGAAACCAGCCGTTGGGCCAATAAAACGAAGACTTAGAACGCTCTATCGTTCCTTAAGTTGATATCGTTTCGATGCATTCAGGTAGGAAAGTTCTTCCAACCATTAAAAAGAGGTAATGGATTTGAAAAATGATAGAATACTCTTGCGAAAGATACATCATTTGAATAGTATATGTTGCGTACGCAACGATTAGGTTTGATCGAAAAATTGTAACTTATCGCGTGGGATCGTCGTCGTTGGCCGAAATAAACAAAGACACTTCAGAACGGCCCGATGCATGAGACCAACGATAAGCATAGGTCGTAAAATCTAAAAACTAACCCACTCAGGAGAGCTAGACAGCACGGCGCGACCGCCGACATTGACGAAAATCAACAAGTAAACAAAGAATCATTAGAATCGAGAATGCACATGCACGAATGCACGAATACACGAATTGAAGGAAAAGGGAAACACGAAAAACCAACGCAACGCATAGTTTATTGCACCAGCAACATACGGACACAGATGTTAAATCTCAAGTACCTAGGACGCGATAGCAAACGGATCGCGCGATCGCTTATTTTGTTAGGACCAACGTACAGGACAGAAAAACGCATCATCCCACGCATGGCATTCACCAATACATGAAACTTCGTGTAGCGATTCTAACTAACACCATCAACATTTGTTAGTATATAAGCGATTGAAATTGTTGAATAAAATTAGTATTAATCTTGATCTTAAACGGAGAACGTCTCGTCTTTCGAATGAAATTCTTTGGCCTCTCGTATTAGTCTTGGTTGATACTCGCCCCGGGTCTTCTGCCCTCATCCGAAACATTGTTGTTCTGACTATTCCACTTTCGCGGCATAGGTTCCCACGTACCGAGAACACTAGCGGGAAGTTTAATGAAGAAATTGGAACAATAATACCTTCGGGCAGAAACCTAACATCTTTTCGGCTAGCGGTTAAGCAAAGGATTTTGAAGACCACACCTTCGCGTGGTCTGGCCCGAGCTTCGCCGCTAACAGTATAGATTTTTACAAATGTCCTACTCAAAAACGAAGAACATTTCTATACAGAAACGCCCAATTGTTGGAAGATGGAATGAACATTACAGAATGAAGTACGATGCTGGAATGTTTTTAACCGATAATGAGAATATTTCAACAATCTAATTGAGTTAAAATAAATTACTTTAAAGTACATCCATTACTGAATCCAACGTCTAGCGTAACGAACATAAATCGTGTACATCATTACGACGAATGAAAGCGTTGTAAATGTGGAAATCGACTTTTAACGATTGTTCAATCATGTATCACATTGCCGTAAGTTTTATCTGTTTTGTGTTCGAGCTAGTAATAGCTTTTCTACATCCCAACTCAACTGGCAAAACCGCAGAGAAACGAAACAGAATCGAAAAAAGCCCGCGGTTTTCGGCACGTGCAGGGGCGTTCCTGGGATCTACGGGGATTATGTAACGTTGTGCCAAAACCGGCAGATCCTCCCGCCCAATCATCGGTTCACACCGCACGGCAGGCTTACCTTTTCGCGCTGAACTCGCTCGTGTCCTCGTCGAGGCTGATGATCTGCACCTTGTTGTTGTACTCCTCGACGAAGCTGCCGAGCGCGAGCCGGAACCGCTTGTCCGGCCGCACGGACCAGTTCATCGAGTAGAGCGGCCATGGGGCGAGATATTTGTAGATCTCCTTGCGCTTCCCCGTCGTGCCGGACATGCTTCTAGGTGGCCGTCGGTCGGCGCCCGTCTGCGGCTGGCTGCCCTTCGGCGCGACGAACGATCCGGATGCGACCGGCGGTGGCGACGGTGGTGCTGGTGCTGGTGGTGCCGGTGCCGGTGCGGATCCGGCCGGATGCTGCTGCTGCTGCGGCTGCTCTGCTGCCCCGCTGTCCACGGTTTGGTCCCTGGAAAGATGAATGATACGTCGCAAATTGTCCATCCTAACTACGCACTGCGCCGAACGGTGCTGCAACTGGTTGCAACTAGTTGCCGTCGGCGAGTGAGTGCAATGCACCCTCGCCCTGGCACACACAAACACATACACACACCGTGTGCGGCGTTCGAGGCGTTCGATCCGGCGTGTGACGAAAGGAGCCGCCGCCACCGTTCGGCCGAACAAAAGCCGTTCCGATTACTCACCGGTAATACAACTATTTATATCGGTTTCAACGCCGGTTCGAACACCATAAATATCTCAGCGATGGCGGCGGGACGTTGGGTCGCTGGGACGCTCCGCCGCGGCTGCTGACGCATGCGACGATATCAATGCCTTCGTGACGACGTAGACGACGAACGCTACAAGGGCGGGCAGGCTGCTGCTGCGCTGGCGTGTGGCGGTTGAAGGGAGGGCAAACGCACGATCGACGTTGGCCGGTGTGCCTAGGTGGAGGAGGAGTGGGGGGGGTGGGGATGAATCGGAAGGGCAGATGCGTTAAGAAGTGAACTGAGCCACTGAGCAACCCTACGGCAAGCTAAACCCACCTGTTGAGAAGCGCACTTCCAAAGATTCCACCGCAAGTACCCCCAACGAGGTGGGTAATTGGTTCACGCTCTGCGTTCACTATTTATGGCCGGCGACCCACACACACACACGCACGCACACCTGTGATCCGACGCCACCAACCGTCCGGCTGACTGCTTCCGCTAGAGGCTTCCGCCGTTCGATTCGATGCGCGCTGGATTCGCCGTACCCTACGCCTTTGTCCCACTGTTGATTGATGGAAAAGTTGATCTTTGCCGGGGCAGGCGATGATGCATTTCGGTTCGCGGTTTTGTGTGTATGTGTTGTCTTGTTAGTTGCACCAGCCCTGCATCGCTTTGTTTTGATTGCACAGCCCGAACCGAGACGACCGTGGGACAAAGGGGCGCGCAGGGGGCAGGCGGTCGCGCGTGTGGCTGTTGATAGATGACGCTAGGGGGAAGCCATTCGGGGAAGGAAAATTACAATCACCGCACACACGGGCGAACGGGGGGTGGTTCAGCGGTAAACAGCTAAGCCTCCGGGACGCCAAGCGCAAAGTTATATTTATAATTTTCTCACTTTCCCGACCCGATCGTATTACCTGCGCTGAGTATGAGTTCACCAGCCGACACGTTTGACGTTTCTCGGTACGCCCAGGTAACCTGACGTCTATGGACGTCAAAATAAATAAAAAGAACGCCAAACACAACGAGTACGCCGACGAATAATGCTACCAGTTGTGCTACCGATAGCGGGCTGCCCTATGAGCAGTGGCAGTTTGGAGTGACCAGATATAACACCAAAACATCACCGCCAGCCTGCACGATGCACCGAATTGCAAAAGTTTCGGTGTGCTGTCGTGTACTAGCGTTTCTTCCCACCTTACCGTGCAAATAGACGTAGCGCGAACTTTCTCGGTGTAAAGAGCATTCATAAAAAACGGCCCTTTTTTACGGCCGTTTTTTATCTAGCCACTTTACATCGAATGACAGCGAGAAAAGTCTCAACGAGAAATTCCGCACTACGTCTATTTGCACGGTTAGATTCTTCTTCTTATTTGTGTTCTTTTGAATGAGACATCAACACTATTCCTCACGTTTTTTGCCCTGTTCTTAGCAATCGGCTACCCTTGTAGCCAAAGCGATTTTGAATTTGATTATCTCAAGTTCTATATCAACACAATGGTCAACTAATGGCGATATTACTCTTCGCGTAAGATAGTTAACAGTACGTAATGTGCAATATCACCATCGGAAAGCCAGCATTATCATCCATAGTGTGTCTTTTTAATTTGTCCTTGAAAGTCTTATTGAAAAAATCGGATTTAGTTATCAAAAATGCTAGATTTAGTTCCGCCATGCATTGCAGGAGGACACAGCACTTTTCATCCATTTTATTTTCATCCATTTAGAGTTACATGAATATGTGAGAGTATATTAAAAAATATACAGTCAGTTTCTGACTTACGCGGTACTCGACATACGCGGATTCGGAGATACGCGGATTTTCAAATGTGACAGAATGCTGGGTTTATTACAACGATTTAGATTCTCCGCTTGCCAACTGC
>KB672824.1:3434658-3522332 GCA_000349145.1 Anopheles dirus
AGGAGTGAAGCGTGCAGAGGATTCGGGTACGATATGCCTACCCTGTTACGCTTGCATAGAGGTAGATCGGCTACCTTCGGAATGCTTCTGACCTACCTCACGTGGGCGTCCAAACCAAGAAATCTCGTGTAGCCCTCGCCCTTTGGTGCAAATCGAGGTGTCAATTGACACCTAGAAGGCTATTTTTGGCAATTGATGACCGATTGGGCTGAAAATTTCACCAGTTGTGCGCAAACTATTCTAGTTTTATAATCCGTCGAGTTTGTGACCCTACCCCCCAGCCCTCCCCAGCCAAATCAGTTTTCTCCCCAGCCCCCCCGCAAGTAAAAATCCGCCGACGACAAAATTTAAAAAATGACCTTTAAAACTGTACGTAAAAATTTTTGGAGCCCGCATTCCATGAAATGGCATACAGGAGCAGTGGTCCAGGACCTACAATAAAAATTTCAGAATTTTCCGATCAAAATTGTACGATTGGCTTCACTTTATAGCCCAAAGAGGTATCAGGCACTTCTGCAGCAGGAGAGTAGGCGGCTTTGATGTAGTGCCGATTGCATACATTTCGGCGTATAATCGCCAAATGGGAAATCTGCATGGCAAACGCTATATGAACGTATTGTTGGTCTCGTCCTAATAAAACCTGACGATAGTTTCACACTCTCTCGTTTCTTAACGTGTATGCCTTAATCAGGGCAAGATCAGCTCATTGCGCGCACGCGCCTCGATCGTTGGGTAGTTTGACGCATAGATGGCGCTCCCGTCACCGAGAAGAAATCGAATCTGTTCAAATTGTCCGTTGCGTAACGGTCTACGCCACGTGAGTATTTTTTTTTCTTCGATGAAGCCTTCTAACAGATAAAAGAAGCCCTATTAATGTATTACTTTTTGGGGACGGCAGAAGAAAAAAAAGCACGTTGAAATAAAAACATCACTCGCTGATTAAACCATTCCCATGTAACGCTCACCCACGCTCAGCAGCTAAACAGTCCCCGCGTCAAGGCCAACTCCTGCAACACACGCACGCACACCCGTGAAATTTCCATGCCCAAAAATGTCCGAAACACCTTACTCATCCACACCGCACCGCCGACCCAGGCACCGAGGGGAATTGATTTAGGAAAATGGGTTTTCAACCCCCGTAACGTACGGGGGTGGGGGTTGCACAATTTCAGCAATTCGGCGGAAACAACTTTAGGCATTCGCGTGCCGTACGTCCATTCAATTTGCGACCGAGCGGTGTCGTCGGGAGAACGAGCGAGGAGCAGCGAGTCTGGGGGGGTCTGAGCGTCTGACTGTTGTGGACGGCAAAGGATTGCGAAGCACTGTTCTGCCCTGCCCGCCTTTAACTCGCCATTATGGTTATTAATACCATTAGAAGTTAACTAACTTGTCCAACTTCCTCCTTATCGCATTCTCCGAGCAAGGGAGGCGGAGCAAGGAAAACTTGTTCCTTTGACTAGGTTCGGTTGGCTTTAAGCGGTCCTCTGGTGGAGCTGAAATTTTAAACGAACCTGAACACCCCCGTGCGGGTTCGCTTGGGTCGTAAGTTCAAAGTCAACCGCATGCGCTAGTGTGGAGGGGTTTTTTTTTGTTCTCAGCGTACATACAACTAACTTCCAATGAAGGTACAGTGCGCTACGCTTGCTGGTCCGTACTGTAATAAACGCACAATTTCTTGTACTGAAACCTGCGATTATAGTCAGTCATCTGTAGGGAACGGGGAGCGATTTATGCTCCAACAAGATCTGATACTACGTACTGGTTGTAGTTATTTTACGTAGCTCACTGTGCCCAGGCAAGTCAGGCCCAATCATCGACCCAATTTCGCACTTCTGCAACATTTCAACGTACATCATATTTCAGCGCTGCGGACCTCCGCGTAGTCCGAGTCGCAGTGTTTCCCGCCGTCCCGGCTCTGGTCGTTGACTCGGGCGCCCGATGCCCGATTGATTGATTGAAAGGATACGCTCAAGTCACTGGGTGACTCCGCTCCGCAGCGAAGCCAGCCAGGGTGGAGCCGAAACCGGTCGCAGGAACCCTGCAACCCTGGGCCCGGCAAGAGCATGCAGGTACAAACTTTGCACCAACGGCTCGAACTCCACGAACTCGGCAGGAAGTAAGCCTTTGCAAGCGGATTCAGTCCCGTGTAACGCGCAGCCCGTGAACGTCGCTGCGATGGGCGATGCTGCGACGAGGCGGCTCAGCTACGAACAGCTGCGGGAGACGCTGAAGCGGTTCGAGTACTTCCGCCACTGGACGGAGGAACAGGTAGGTGTCTGGGTGTGTTTGCCTGCACCGATTCGCCCTCCCACTAACGCCACGCGTCACGTCCTGCCAGATCCGCGAGTGTAGTGTTCTGGCGCGCGTCGTCCAGTACGCACCGCACCAGACGATCCCGCTGGATCTGCCGCTACCGTTTGCCTATCTCGTGCTGAGCGGGCAGTGCATGATCCTGCAATGTCTGCAGGTGGCGCGCAACGGCTCACCCGCCCCGGGGCTGGTCCCGAGTCCGGGGACACCGGATCCGGGAGCCGCACCTGATTCCGACCAGCTCGACCAGATACGCGGCTGGCACGAGACGTTCCGCGCGCAGTTCGCAACAACGCCCGCCCGTACGTCCGACGTGGAGGACGGCCCGCTCGAGCCGGACGCAACGATCTGCTTCCTGACGGTAAGCGGACGAATTGCGTAGCGCCAGCTGTCACTAACTTCTTGCGTTCTTCCGGCCCTGCAGACACCGCCACCGGAGCGGTGCGTCCGGCAGCAGTTCGTGGACGTCGGTACGCTCGGCTGCGGCGCGGTGTTCGGGCTCGGCGAGCGACACCAGCACCGCACGATCGTGGCCCGCACCAGCACGCAGTGTCTGCTGATACCGCGCTGCTGGCTGTTCCTGAAGCGCCAGAACATCGGCAACACCTGGCAGCGGCTCTGCATGTACCTGGACTGGGCCGTGCCGAGCCGGGGCGACCTGTTCCAGGGCTTCCTGCGCGACCAGCGCTGGCTCGACTACCGGCGGTGGCTGGTCGGGGTGACGGCCAAGCGCCGCAGTGGCACTGTGCCGGCGGACGTACCGATCATGTGTCGCCTCGCGGAATCTACAAGCGCTGCGTACCACTCCACGCGGGACAAGCGTCACGTCTGAAGTCAACAACAGCAATGCTGTGAGTAAGGCTGGGATCCGACGATAGCAGCGAGAGTAGCAACACAACTAACTCACTTCTTCACTCATTCCAGCTGGAACCGCCATTTCTACGTTCTTTCAACCGGGTTTTGAAGCTGGGTTACCTCACGTCTGATTCCAGCTTTTCAGTGTGCGAGTGTGTGAGTTAAGAGGGGAGGCTAGGTGGATCCTCAACGCCAGAAAGTGTATTTATTTATTAATTTATTTATAAAATGCCGGCCTGGCCGTATTGCTTAATACTAATGCTTATCGACATACATTCTGCCGTATAAGTACCCTGAAATTTGAAATAAAACACAAGCAAGTAATCAATCATCCAAATTCATTATATCCCCTTCTGAGGCAATACGCTTCATTCACTTTTGAAAGCTATATTCCGGGATGGCCTTCGGTTCTCGTTCCGAATTATTTTTGATGTCTTCAATGCTTGTTCAATGTAATTTGTTAAATTGTTGGTCAAAAACTCGTTCACAATGTTCCCTTTATGCGCTGGAACAATATCGTGGTTCAAAACTCAACTGTTTTTCCGTCACAAATCTGGTGTTTTGCTACGAACATTCTCTCTCAAACGCCTCATAACGCCAAGATAATATTCTTTATTGACGGTTTGGCCCTCCGGTAAGAATTCCGAATGAACAACACCACGAATATCGAAGAAAACGGTCAGCACCATCTTGATTTTTGATTTGTTTGGGCGCGGTTTTTTTCTGCAAACGTGGCAAATCGTTCACTTCTTCCCCTCTTTGAACGATTAATACCAATCGTAAACTTGAGTTGTGGACAGGGTTGAGTCACCAAACATTTTTTTTTTCAACATTTCCAACGTTTTGGCACAAACGAAATTTTCGTTTGGAACACCAAATTTCACACAAACTCTTTGTTCGATAGTAAAAATGGCAACGCGCACAAAAGATTGACTTGTTCCTCATGACGCCCTAACCAAACTAAGTGACACATGTCAATAGAATTCACAGAGTAGTGGCAGACAGTTGTGTCAAGCTCAGAGGGAAAATTTGAAATAAGAATTTCCGGGTACTTATTTGACAGAATGTACAAATGATAGCAAGGGGATTTCTCACACGTTATGCTCACTCCCATCTATGTAAAACCATGACACCCGGTGCATGACTGCAACAATCACCATGGAAACCGTAACCTCTCCTTACTAATTGATGTGGGGAAGTACGTCTCATACTGCGGTTACCATGGAAACCGTCGTCCTATGAGGTTTTACCATCTGTTCATGCTCACCTGCCTTCATCCACTAACTACGTTGCGGTTTCTCCTTAGATTTGGTTTAATAAACGTATTTAAATGGTAGAATAGCAGAATAAGTCCACATAAGTGCGCAAAGTATATAGTTAGTTCAAATATACCAACGCTTTCCAGTGTAACTAACTCGTGGCTTTGACACTGTCACTAAAACAACGTGAACAGTTGCGCTGATGTCTAATGACGTAAAACTCCTTCGTTACCCATAGTGACCCTTGGTGAAGTTATACATTTGATATGAGTAAAGAACGAATAGCCATGATTTACTTCATATGTTAGATGGATGAATTTCAAACTGTAAAGACCCCTGCTATCACAACGGATTGCGCTATGGTGATGGGATATTTGGGCAATGATCTTGTGTCTACTTTTCATGTTAGCGGTAGATATCTCAGAGATTCTGGAAAAAAATTTGCGGAAACCATCACATTTCAAACTATGTGTTGGCAATGTTAACCCAAACATATCATACGACGGATGACTACCAGAATAGGCAAAAAAACATCGATCCGCCAACAATAATCAACATCAACAATAATGATGCTAAGCATGGGGATACTGGCTGTAACCGGCCGTTTTATTGCCTTAACATTAATAGTCCTAGAACTCTCATACGCATCTCAGACATACGTGTCTAGACGTGTTTTTTAAAAAGAAAAATGCTCAAGAGGATTGTTGACCCCGTTTGTGTGGAAGTACAACGGAGAAGCTGCATCCATGACTAATTATATAAGTTAGACGATGTCTTTACTGTTTTGCAGCGACTCGCCAGGTTTTGGTGATCTGGTCATGTCAGCCTAAGGACTCCAGTCCATCAGGCCTATAAATCCCTTTTTGGCCAACCACAAGCAGAAAATAGCAGGACCATTCAGTTCTTATTATTGTGTAGGAAGTAGAGCCCGAGTAGAGGTAACAACAAGAGCCCGAACGAGCTGAACTAAGTGTATGGCTTTACACACTACAATTTGTTATTTTGACTCGCAATGGGACTGACTGCTATGGATATATTTAAATAAATAGTAGGCCCATAACTATTCAAGATGTGGAGCCAAAATAACGCATTAATAGTATTTTTGTCGCAAGCTGTTTTCATACTTAAAGGCAGATTTGGCATATTGTGCAAAGAATTGTTAGAAGAGCATTACCTCATTGTGTTAATAGGTTTAGTGGTCAGATATCAGAAAAGTAATTCTCGCAAGCACACTAACAATTTTCAACCCATTAATGAGCTGGAATAGTGCAAAAATGGTATGGATAGATAAAATTACCTTCGATCATGAACTTTGTTCATTGCATACAATCAATGAGCTAAACTGCAAGACGAAACACAAGCTGATAGAATCAGTTTCCACCAGACAATACTTAAGGTGCCAGATCGTGTCATAGCACCAGTATAATAAGGATTACACCACAACAGATTACAAGTTAATTTTGTTAAATACATCTTCTTCAAAAATCAACACACCAGTAGAAATTTAGTTCTATTTTACTAAGCCAGCATCAGAAGTCATAACGAAAAGAAACTTTGTTTCATCCCGGGTGTAACCGGGCCGCGTTAACTAGTAGCTAGATAATGACTCGGTTGAACTAGTGGTAGCTCGGTTTGAGTTAGTTGCGTTTTTTAGCCTTCGGCGCTAAAACAGAAGGTTCGTTGACTGCTTTGGGTGTTCCGATCCGGTCGTGATCTTGTTTTAATTGTTGGACCGTGTCCAGGGCACTGGCTATTGGCTTGCTTTCTACTTTTGATCTTCCCTGGAGATGACAAAATTATAGCACGTTGTACTATGTGCGCTGACCATCACGCGGAGATGTTCTTCTGCGCAAGTGCTTCCGTTATACCACACATAAAATACTTCATGTAACAAAAACAAACGATAACAACATGTAAGAGATATTAAAGGAAAAAAACGGAATGGAGAAGTAGGTTATAGGGTGATTCCAATCTCTCCAGCATATTTAAAAATTATCCACGCATACTGATACTCCCGTAGACGTAAGATGTCGCGGATCGGCATTGCTGGTGACACCGCTGCTAATAGATTGGGTCTCCAAAGGATGTGGTCTATGTCGTGGAATCCGTTGCCACTGCCACAAACTTTGGAGCCAACTACGCCTATACGCCAATACGTTGTAGGTGTACGTATTCATCGCAAAATGGTTCGACATAAGTCTAGACATCATACGAATGAACGCACGACCCACTGATAACCCATTGAACCAGGGACGCTGGGATACCCGCAGGGGAGATTGAGTAACGCAAGAAAGTGTAATTCGTTTCCGCACGAAGGCGGACTCCGGGAACTTGACGCCGGGATTGATTCCGCGAGCGTCTTCTACATAGCCATATTTAGAAGTCTAGATATACGTCTTCTAGCCATATTCCGATGTTGGAGAGCGTACTCCACTGCTTGAAAGGACTTATCCTATCCTGACTAATGATGTTTTATTGTTGTTGTGAGGTTTTTTTTTCAGCCCAGGAGACTTAGTAGACTAGTCCATACCCTGGATCCTGCCCGGTCGTGTCGGGTCCACGCCTTCTCATGTCCGTCACGCTTTCAGGCGTGCCGATCCGATTTCACCAAAAACAAAACCCAAAACCTCCGTGTGGTCATCACTGTCGTCGAAAGTTGGTAAATTTTGCACACATACAGAGGCCGGTCGTCACACGGCAGCAGCGACGCGATATGCATCGCGCCCTGTCCTGTCCGCCGCCCGATCCCAAAACGACCACCCGAAGAAGTGTCGCGAAAGTTCCAGCGCTTCCACGAAGGGGGCGTCTGCTGGGACGCTATGGCGCCCGTGCCGGCTGATGAGGACACACGCCAGGACAGGCACACCAGGCCGTGGGGAGGGCAGCGCAACAATAAATTATGCATATGAGCGTCTGTCGAACCTCTCTCGAAAGCAGCAAACAAAACAAACAGTCTAGTGGAGATTTCGCCCGACCGCTGGCGGGCAAACGCGTTGCAATACCATTCTTCGCCACCTGCCTGCGCCGATCCGTGCTAAATTTAGAGACTTCAGCGCGTACGGACAAAAAACACAAGAATTGCAATCGAAACCTATGGCGTACGGCGTTTCTCTCTCTCTCTCTCTACAGCGAAAGCCCGGCGTGACCTCGGTGGCCACGTGTTCACTCCACTCGACGGCACGGTGCGTGAAGTACTGCGCGCGTGTCAAGTTTAACAGCCGAAGGCAAACGTCGAGTGAGCCGGCGAGTGAGTGATAGTGGCTGTTTGCGCAGCCGTGACCTTTTGCGCGACAGCGTGAGACTTCTGATACGGTGGGCTCCTAACGCCGAGCGCGCGCGCTCGCGCGCAATCAGGACCATCGACACCTGCCCGCCAGCCGGCTTAAATATCACGTCGGGGTAGCCAACCCCAACCAGGACACCGCGCCGAGCGGCTGTTTTACGCAACGTTGATCCGCCGCACCGAAATCGTCGATCTCGGACCTGCGCATCCACCGCTCCAAGCCGGTAGCCAGCTAGGCGGGGTGTGTTTTATGGCCACCACTGCATTACCCAACCTGGCGGTCCTGATCCAGATATTGATTGCAACGCCGGTGCCGTCAGCTTCATCCATCGGACGACTCCGACGACCGCGCCAACATTGTGCAACGTCCACTCTCCAGCGTTTCGATAGCCGGTACTTGAGAACTGGCACTAGCGCGCTTGAAGGACACCGGGCGAAATTTGCCCAAATCCGTACAACGCACTCGCGTCAATGGCACCAGCGTACTCTTCTGGCTGTGCGCGCAGAAATGACATCTTAATGATAGTGCTTGACAGCGGGATTTGTTTTTCTCTTGCATTATCTCTCTCTCTCTAGAGCGCGCGCTCGCTTTGTTCCGTTTGACAGATGATTATGCCGACGCATTATCTCACCCGGAGGAGTCGGATGCCTCCGCGCACGTAATAGTAAGCGATTAGTATCGATTAGTACACTATTAGCAGGGGCGTCCGGGGTGCTAAAAAGCCCATTTCTTCCCCGTGTGACGCCCGGTTGCGCAACGACATGTTTTGATCGCTCGTTTAATTGAGACGTGGTTTGCGTAATGAGAGAAAATACACGGACGCTTTACGCTCCAGTTTCCGCTGGAGGAAACAGGCACAGGTTTCGCATCGCAAGGTCGTGAGGAGCCAGGAAGCTATTCCTGGAGAAGTCGACATGGCAAATGGCATTCTGCGTTTCGCTAGCCCGGTTTCACTCCCGAGTCCACCGTGAGCAACAATAGAAATTTCACCAGATATCTCGTCCCGCCAACAGCCACACGGGTCACTTCGAACTCTTTCTCGTCCCCCCCTGTCTTTGTCTCTATCGTTCGCCCGTCCCATTCAAGCGGCAGGCTTTCCAAGTGCTCGGTTCCTGCTCGAGAAGAGGCTGTACAGCAACCGGAACGCCACTGCGGGGAAAAGAAAGGAGAGAGAGAAGAAAAAAAACCTATTATCATATCACATAATATTTGTCCGTCCTCTGTCCCACGGCGCATCTCTTGGAAACGCGCTGCTCCGATCGGATATCGTAAATATCGCATTAGAAACCGACTCGCTTCCTACCTGGACCCGGGCGTTGGTGTTTGGAGGAGTTGAATGGGCCGCGCTGAAGAGGCGATCGATCAGCCAGGGCAGCAAACGCATCCTCGAGCCCCGAAGTGCCCGAACCCGAGCTGGTTACGTGTGCGGTACTTCGCCCGGGCGTCCGCAAGCGATCTGACAGCTTCGATTACCGCACGCCACAAGTGAGCACCGCACGCGCTCCACAGTGTCGGCGCGCGGCAGAACCTTCAGCGACTTCAAGTCGCGTCAGGATCTCTGGAATTCGGAGCGATCTTCAAGCACACAAAACAAGGAAACGAACAAGGCGGGCAGGGTGGGAAGCGACCGAGTGAAACCCGTCCCCGAGACGGTCCGAGAAAGCATCAGCATATCGTTTGGAAAGCCGGCGGGCGTACCGGACCCGGGTTGGTTGATTCGCGTGCCACGGTGTGCGATCGAAATCGAAGATGCGACGGCGGCGGGTTTTCGGTGAAATCGAGCGCAAAAAGCGAAAGTGTCCGTGCATGTCAACGCGCTGGGCCCGAACGAACGGAACGGAACCCGGCCGGTCCCAGGGTCACCGCCGTCGGTGACCTTTGCCGGGTTGACCCGAGCCGATTCCGCAGGGAGGAAGCGCTTCCAGGCGCGCGCGCGAATCGGTTAGATAAGCGAAACTTCCAAAAGGTTACACCCGGTTGGATGCGGTAATGGTTCTGGCGCTGGCACGGAGCTGGTAACAGGTTTCGGGCCGGCGGGTAATTGCTGACATATATTTAGGCTTTACAGCCCACAGGCCGCCCGTTCAGCTCGGTCCGGTTTATGGCTTTATACACTCGCGGGAAGTCTTCAGCGGGCATCTCGTCGTCTCGACGCTTAAACCCTGCAGTACAGATGGAGGAGGGTCGATTTGATGGAGGCAGATAATCGGTGGTCGTCGGCTCCACCAGGCGGAGCGGTTGCGGATCGTATCAGTCATCTCAGGCAGGATGGACGAGGTTACGCGCATCGTACAAATCATAAGCTTATTTTCACAACTCATAACCATTAGGTTCATTAGGCGATAGCATTCGATTCCAACGCGGCTACCCTGAGTGCCGGTCCCGTGCATAATAGTGACACTCCACTCCTACTCCGTGACGTTCGCCTCGGGTACGAATGATCCGTGTCATGCGCATGGCCAAAATCGGCCCGTGGAAAGGCCGTGCGTGCATTGTCTGCGGCGGAGTGGTGTTTGTTTACACGGGCCACCCTTGCGGAGGGGTACGTGGGAACATTGTAGTACCGCTTGACCTTTCCGAACCCGATCATGCGGGTTATGATCGCTGCGAATCGCTTACCGCATCGCTTACAGTGTCCCATTAGATCATAAACCTGCCCTAAAATAGTCACGACGCTTCTCGCCAATTTGCTGCTCTCCCGCCGGCCAACTCAACCCGGTGCACTGTAAACGCACGCTCGGCCTGCAGTTTGACGTTTAGAGCTAGTAGCGCTAATTATTAATCGGGTGGGGTTCGGAAAACAGTAGTCTATGACAGAAAAAAAACGAAAATAATCAAACACACCAAAATCGCTCGCCCAACACAACCGGCGTGGGCAAATGCCGAACAAACGAAAGTGAATTAACAGTGACCGAAAGGCAGCAGGCCAAACAAAACGACAGCGATCAAACAAACGCATCCCACAAAATGCGCGCCCCAACCAGTTTTGCTCAATCGCGTGACATTTGAATAAAGAAAAAAGTGAGCAGCTGGACGCGTAGAGGAAAGAAAGAAAGACAACAACAAAAAAAACTAAAAAAACCGTGTTTGGGGCGAAAAAGAAATCTCTCGCTCGCTCGCTCGATATATAGATGGGGGGGAAAAAAAACAATCAAACGAAGACACACCAAATAAAAACGGCTGAGATGAGCGCGTAGTCAACAGGGGCATTGGATGGGCCCAGGATGGGCCGGCCATTGGGCGATATCACACACAATACCACAACAGCAACACAACAACGAAAAACAATATTGGAATATTATTAGAAATTCAAACACCCCATCCCCGTCCGCTGGCTTTCGTTTGACGAGGCGCGGCGGTGTTTTTTTTTTGCGCACACACACGACTCGGATGCTTTCTAAGATGTCTAATCTGGTCCACGACACACGGTGCACGGTGCCGCTCCAATCTGGAGCCGATTACCCAATGCGAGCGAGTTTCTACACGGATTTGCGACACTACACCCAGTGCCCGGGGGTCCTGGCGCTGCTGCGTTCTGCCGCACGCTGCTCCACTATTCCAAACATTCCAAACCCGCTTCCAGGATGTAGCGAACGCCGGCAGGTGGGGCAGCCCCCGGAACCGGAACCGGTCCGGCCATAATGTAATCCGGGTCGTCGATGGATGGGGGTTGGGGCTGTGAAAAATGAAAGTGTTACGAACCCGGCCCGGCAGGACGATTAGCGGCGGCTGGGCGGCATTAGGCGGTATTAGTTAGAGATTTGGAGCAAAGGGGGGCACACGGCCGAGCCGGAGCTGGGATAGGGGGGGAGCCCACGGGGGGACACACGGTCGTGTCTGGAGCGTGCATCCGTTACTCAATGCCGCAAACGGCTGTCCTGCACCACCGGAACCTTCCCGAGACATCGACGCCCGACGCCGTCCGCTGGACGTAAAGTTGGGTTTGAAGGAGGAGAGCGTTAGATGGGCTGGGCAGGGGCCGGAAGAAAGCGCGAAGCATAACCACGACTCAATAGCCTAGTATCGCTGGGAGAGAAGGAGTTTGGAGAAATGATTGGAAAATGGCTAAAACCGCACTAGCGGAAGTAAGGATGGAGAGCGAGACATATCATACTTGGCGCAACGGAGACGGAAAGAGGAAGCGAGAACATAGCCTAGATCCAATGTTTGATGACGGCACGTTTAACATGTATTACCCAGAGATCTTAGGAAAACTTTTGTAAGAATTTGTCCTACAAACATGGCATGTTACCCAGATACTTCCCAAACTTTCGTCCATCTTTCTCTTCAAATGATCCGAAACAAGCGAGAGTGTTGAGGATTTCGGGATGAACAACTACGACTGCGCTCCTTTCGGTTGCAGCTCAGAATTCACATGAAGATGTTATTTCTCATACAATGATACAGCTGACGTCTGTCAAAACACCATGAGAAGCAGTGATGGCAATTATTTGGATAGTGGCATGAAACGCAATTTCTACAGAGAGCCCGGACGGAGATGTCCCCAAACATTGTTCCTCCAGCATTGCGACGTGGGATGTACTTGTCAGCTTATTGGACAATTAAAACTAGCTGGTAAGGTGTGTGCTTATACTTTTTCCCCCATTTCTTCTTCTCTTACACTAACCGGTACAAACAGGTACGATGAATATTTGGTAGTCACGCACTAGGAATGCGTGCGCGATGATCCCCATCATTATCAGCTGTCAGATAACTTCTCCCTCTCTCTCTCGCTCTCTCTCTCTCTCTCTCTCTCTTCCATGGCAACGCGTGCCAGTTCGGGATGCGAAAATGTCACCGGCCGTACGTTCGGTGCGTTGTGTACTTTGTTTCAGCGCACTGGGTGTGCGAGACGTAGGCGAAAGAAAGCGGCCCCACAATGCGTGTAGCACAACGCCGCCACGCACAAGAGGGCAGCGCGAAAAGCGAAAGTAAATGGCCGCCCGGCCCAAGGATCAGCGTCATCGGCGCGGATGGTTTACCGCCGGGATGGCCAGCGGCGATCCGCCGTCACGGTAATCATCATCACGACGGTAATTTATGCGACGGACGGAGGCGGGTAATTGCGATGAGGGGGCGGTTAGTACGGCGATCATCTCTTCATCGCGGGAACGCGCGATGAGACATTGTAGAATGCAAATGGATCAGCTGGCGTTGTTGGGTGTTGTCGCTACTCGTAAAGTAATCGCTTGATCCTTGGATCTAGCAAGTAGGTCTCCGGCTGTTCGGTTGCGTAACCTGAAGAACACGAATCGAATTCAATAACAACTACAAGTTGGCTCAATAATAAATGAAGTTTTAATATGCTCCAAAATCGTAGTCTATGCCCGAGTCTCAACTTGAGACGCACTTCGAAACTCCTATAATACTGTCAGAGATACATGAGACGATAGCAGGGATGTTAACGATCCAAAGTCATCCTATCCCTAGCTCTACCCTCAGCGGACAGCCTCCTTATTCTAGCTCACACCCGTTCAAGGCGTCGAGCGCGCATCAAAACGAAAGTGAAACGAAGTGCCCCCCGCCCGGTACTTCACATTCTTGCCAAAGTTCCTCCAGCACGGGAAAGAAATGGAAGAAAGAGCCATCCTCACCGCAACCCGGCAACACCCAACCCCGGGCCCGGTCCACGCCCGGTCGTGAATGATGAAACGAGCCCCGGGCCGGGTCCACGGAAAACCGGTGTGAATGATGATATTATGGTTTTACTGTGGCCCCGTAGTATATCTCGCATATTCCCGCCCCGATCTGACCACCACCAACAACAACAGCAACAACAACAAAAAAAAACGTCCCGAAAAGAAGAAATACCGAAACAACTCTCACTCTCTTTCACTCTCACTCTTGGGCGTGCGACCTGAAAGCCACGCTCCAACACCGGCTCGTCCCATTGTTCGGGCTCGCACGTTGCACACACCTCTCTCTGTATGTGTGTGTGCGTGTGTGTGTTCACTTTCTCCCTGTCGCGCGTTCGGGTCGACCGCAGCATCTTTCTCCTTCGGTGCTTATCTGCGTGGAGCACACTTGCTGGAGGCTGCGCGTGACGCTCTTTTTCGGGCCCTTCCTGTCTCGCTCTCGCATCCTCCGGCCTTTTGTTCGCGCCCGGGCGGGCAGAGGAGGAGCGACCGGGAGGGGGAGAGAAGAAGCGTCACCACGGTGACCGTCAACGGGAGGGGAGGGAAGATGACTATATTTAAGCCGACCGAACACAATATCCGATCATCACAGCCAGCTGAGCCGTATCGCAGCACACCAACAGTGGTCGCCGACAAGATCCTCTGCGTGTAGTGTCTCAGTGCTGTTCTTCCGAGACAGAGAGAGAGAGAACGAGAGCGCGTGTTTGTTCCCTTGTCCGCTTGCGTGTGTCAGCGCATCCTTGCATCCCTCAGTGCTCGCTAGTCGCAACGATGAAAGTTTTAGTGGTAAGTGTAGTGCTCCCTATCCTTCTGCCCATCTAGAACGGCGATGCGGCTGCTCTTGAAGTCCAGCAGGTGCATGACTGCGCCAGTGTGTGTCTGTGTGTGCGTGTTTCTGTGCGCCTGTGTTGCAATGATAGAGTGCGAGTGCGGAACCTGAAGTGATACACCAAACACCGCCGGCAGCAACCTCTCCAATCAATCTCACCAACACCGAGCGCACCCAGCACCAGCGCACCATTCCCAGCCTGTGCGAGTACCTCGTGCCAGCTTGGTAAACCTCGTATTTTTGTTCCGCTTTCTTTCCATACTGCCCCGGTCAACCGACGCGCCGTCTCCGTCCGTCAACACCTCAACCGTCCACCAGGTACTGGCATGCGTGGCCATCGTCGTGGCACGCCCGGAGCCGCCGGTCGGCGGGTACGCCCACCACCATCACGGTGGCAACGGCGGCTACAACTACGCCCAGCCCGCCCCGGTCGGTGGCTTCGGTGGCCACTCGGGCCAGTTCTCGGGCGGTGCCGCGACGGCCTCCGCCGGCGGTAACGCGTTCGCCTTCGACACGCTGTCGTCCGGCGGTGCCACCAGCTCCTTCTCGGGCGCCAGTGCCAGCTCCGGTGCGTTCTCCGGCTCGGCGTTCGGCAGCGGTCAGGCCAACACCGCCTCCTTCCTCGGTACGTTCTCCCCAGCAAGCCTCCCACCCAGCCGCACCCGTGGCTAACGCTCCGCTCCTCCCCGCAGCCCCGCAGCAGCAGATCGTGCAGAAGCACATCTACGTGCACGTGCCGCCCCCGGAGCCGGAGCAGTCGTTCCAGCAGCAGATCGTCGCGCCCGGCCTGCGCCAGAAGCACTACAAGATCATCTTCATCAAGACGCCGCACGTGCAGCCTTCCGCCGCCCAGCTCGCGCTGCAGCAGTCGCAGACGGAGGAGAAGACGATCGTGTACGTGCTGGTGAAGAAGCCGGAGCCGCTCGGCGACATCAGCCTGCCGGCCCCGACCGTCACCAAGCCGAGCAAGCCGGAGGTGTACTTCATCAAGTACAAGACGAACACGGAGGAAGCGCCGATCGGGCTCGGGCTCAGCTCGTCCGGTGCGGCCCAGGCCGACGCCCAGGCCGGGCTCGGTCTGCTCTCGTCCAGCGGCGTCGCCTCGTCGTCCGCCACGGCCGGTGCCCAGTCGTCCGTTGTCGCGCGTAAGTACCGAAGCGTGGAGGCCGATGACCCGCATTCCTTGTGTGCGTGTGTGTGTGTGTGTGTGCTTTTGAAGGGGGCCAGAACAGTAGAAAGTGATTCTAGCCTATCGGTACCGTTGCGGGATCGAAACGACCCTAGATCAAACGTCCGTCTGGCGTTGATGGGCACTTCCAAGAACTTCGCCACGACGTCCATTTTATGGTCCGAACCGCTACACGGAGCAGTGGAGCGGGTGGGCCATAAAAGCGGCAGCCCTACGCTATCCCTTGGAACCGTTACTGAAAGCCCCTACGCAATGGTTCTGGACGCTGGTGCAACTTTCGGCGCAGGAACGCTCCGGGAACTCGTCGCCTGACCTCTCCAAACATTCCCGGAGCCGGGAACGTGAAAACAAAAACTCCATTAACCCGAACGAAACTCGTTCTCCAGCTCCGCCCTCCGCATCTCCCGCTCAACCCACCCAAACGCCACAGGGATCTCGCCACGACGCCTATCCCACATCGCCCGAAACGAAACTGGAAACGGGCCGCAGCAGGACACTGCCACACCGGTCGCCACGGACGCTCCAAACTTTCACTTAATGCGGCCGCTCGTCGCTCTTCCAGGCAGATGGCCACCACCACGCACGGTTTTCGGTACCCTACCGCGGTGACGCACTGTCTGACAGATCGTTCCGCGGCGCGGCGACTTGGGAATATCGCCCTCGCAAACAAGATCTTCGATTCGTCGGTATCGACGCGATTGGAAGCGGGAAGGTGGGGAGGGGGGGGGCAGGGGGGCTTGTTTTCCTTTTATCTCCGGACCGAAGGGAGCGGCTGGAATGGTTTGCACTTTCATTCGGCTGGCGGTTTCTTGTGTTTGTGTCCGGTGGTGCGTTTCTCCACCGAGAGGCTGGTATCTTTCCGTGTGCCTGCTTTGTGGCGTTTCTGACAGGTCGTTTGTTTTTTTTTATTGTCGCCGCCGATATGCGAGTTCGGATATTAATTTCTGATGAATTATTTATGAGATGTAGCGTTGGGCTCCACTCCGTCTCCCCGTTGTTTGGCGGGTATGTATGTGTGTCTGTTTTCGGCTTTCACGTGCTCCTACTCGTGTGGATTGGGTCTTGTTAGTTAGGGTCTTCAGCGTCGGGCGATGATCTACTCGGTGACAGCCGAGTTTGTCTTCCACCTGAGCTCCGACTCGACGGAGACATTTCCCTGCTGTAAACCATCCATCTCCAACACATCCACACACCCAAGTCCCACAGGCAGAAATGGCAAGCTAGTGCTAATGTTGGAGTCACAAGTTCGCAGGGTGCGAAACTGGCTGTTCCTCGCCTTCCTCGTTCGCGAAGGATGTTTGGCTAACGCTCGCTCTCAACTTCCTCTTCACAGTCGGACCGGCTCAGACGTACGGCGCACCCGGACACCACGGTGGCTACCACTAAGCACCCAGCACCCTAGCCAGAAGACTTACAGCGGGCCTCGAGCGGGCGACGACTTCAAGCGCTCCTGCCCAACCATAACATAACGACCCCACCAGTTGGGGGCGGTTTAGCTAGTACAATTCGCGAAAGCGCAGATGTGACGAAACAACAACGAAAACGTGAAGAAGAAGCAAACAAACAAAAAAAAACGATAAAACCTAGGACAAAATGTAGCGGTGACAAATTTTTAGCCCTAAGTGCCCAGACAACCATCACGCTGCGATGGACGCAAGCGCAAGCCTCCACCAAGTAGCAATTATGAAACACTCGGTTAAATTATTTATCGCTCTCGCTCGCTGCGCTGCCAACTTCTTTCTTCTTCAGCTCTTGATCGTCTCCTTTCATCTCCCCTGGCCGCTCGCGGCGCCCACGCGTCCGATCGGAGCAGGCCGGCAGTATCGGCAGTGCCGCTCGCTACCTGTGCAGTGTCTTCTAGCTCTGTCCAACATTCTATCGCGCTATCGCTTTCTTTCTCTGTGTTTGCCCCTGCAAGCCATCCTGTGCTCTGCTTCCTTTGTTACGTTATTCGGATATTTAAGCACTCCCCCACCAATATTCACACAGCACACTCATTCGGAAGAGCAGGAGAGATGGAGAGATATACATACAGATTAACGATTAAAGAAAGGAAACAAAAAACAAACAACGAGCGTTTCGTACACAAATCTTTTTCCTGATGACAAGTACAAATCGATGATCTGCGGTTGCAGTCCGTCACACCTGTCACACGCGTGGTGTGGTGCGCGACGGGCTCACCTCGTTCCGCTCGGTCGGCAGCCCGTACAGCTGCAGATACTTCCGGTAGACGTACTCGCTCAGGATGTACCTATAGCGGCACACCGTAGCTGTTGCTGGGACTTTGGCTCGGCACTGGCGGTGCACCGTACTCGGTGGGTGGCGTCGGTCCGCCGCTCTCCGGATATGGTCCACCGCCATTACTCCCGTGCTCCGCCGATGACCGCTGTCGATGGAGGGAGAGAGAGAGAGAGAGAGCGCGGTAAGTCGCACTGGTGGCGTTGGCAGCCCTACCCCGGACCCTACCTGCGTTTTGTACCGGATGAAGTACACCTCCGGCTTGGACGGAGGCGTCGGCGCCACCGTCGGTATCACGATCTCTTCCGGGTCGTCCTGCTTCTTCACCAGCACGTACACGAGCGTCTTCTCCTCGTTCTGCTGGATCGGCGGTATCACCGGCGGGGCCGGCGTCGGCGGCGACGGCGCCTTGATGAAGACGATTTTGTAGTGCTTCTGGGGTGGCAGCACCACGACCGGTTTCCTGGTTTGGGGCGAACGTGGGACAGGTAAAGGTTTGCGGTTTGCTTCAAACGCCACCTCTTTGCGGGGCGGCCATTAACGCTTGACAGGCTCGAGCGAGGCGCATCCTGCCATAACCGGGCGAAACGGTTACGCGATGATCTGACTTCACCTCCGCTCGAGAAAAAGGTCGCCGAGAATCGGCATTGCGTAATGCGTTTCATTTCAACGTTATGGTAAAACCACCGCCGCTGGCGTTGGCGAGCCTGAAGAGGGCGCGGTTGCCTTTTAATTGCGTCCTGCAGTGCCCCGGGGGTCGCAGATGCTGCACCGTCATCCACTCGGACGTGAAGATACAGGGGACCATCTTGGACGCGTTCGTTGGAGTGCGTGGTCTAGTCTCTCTCCAAACAAACGGAGAAGACGCAACACAACGAACGGAGCGGAGGTGTCTGCATACATCGAATCTTTCAGTGAGTTTTTTTGTCTCCCTCTTGACGTTTCCTATGGAATCACGATTAATAACGCTACCTGGGCGCTTTCACCCATCCCTCATCGAAAGCGCTCGTTTTGTGACATCTCTTCTGCTCTCTCTCTCTCTCGTTCCCGGGCGGGGTCAGCCGGCGTGATCGAAAGTGCAAAACATACCGGATTTCACACGGATTCTCGCGTGTCTTGTGGCGTTGCGCAATTTCGCTACCCCTTAGCTGACCTTCTGCCCGCGGTCGGGTTCCGGTCCGTTCACCTACCTGGTCGTCACGTACTCCGGCTCTGGCGGTGGGACGTGCACGTAGACATGCTTGTGTATGATGGGGGCCGGCGTCGGTGGTCCGTACTCGGAGGTGGCCGAACCGTAGCTGTTGATCGTGATGGAGGGCGACGGCGGCGGCGGACCGTAGCTGTAGCCGAGGGCGCTACCAGAGGGACCACCGGGGCCGCTGCCGGCATCGAGCGACCCGGACGGTGGACCGAGCACGGGCGGCTCCGGACGGGCAGCAACGTACGCTGCGTGATACTGGGAATGGGAAAGGGAGCCAAACGGGGAAGAACATTAACGGGAGATCTTAGAAAAGTTGCTCGGGGAAGCCATCTGTATACTATTTAGATATCTGCTGATGCATAGATCGGTATAGCTACTCAGGAGAGAGGTTATGGGATGAACATAGCTGCAAGATATAGTTGCTATCAGCCTGCTAGACATTTCTGAAAAGTTCTTGGCATCTTCACGTATCCACATCAGTATAGCTACTCAGGAGGGAAGTAAGGGTAACAACACGATCATAGAACAACAGTTGATAGTCTGGTAGACTTTTTTGACTTTTAGACTTTTAGGCTTTATATACACTAGACTTTTTTATATACACTCTCTTGACATCTTCTAGTATCCGCATCAGAATGGTTACCTATGAGTCAAGCAAAAGCAAGAACGTAACTGCGACACCATAGATTGTCATGTTAGTCTGGCAGACGTTCCAGAGAACTATTCTGTACACTCTCTTGATATCTGCTAGTATTCACATCAGAGTAGCTACTCAGGAGGAAAGTAATAGTAAGAACATGACTGCGACATCATATATCATCGTGTTAGTCTGGAAGACGTTTCAGAGAAGTCTTCTGTTCACTTTCTTGACATGTTCTAGTATCCACATCAGAATAGCTACTCAAGAGGGAAGTAGAAGTATGAACTTGATTGCAAGATCATAGAACAACCGTTGTTAGTCTGGTAGGCATTTCAGAGAAATCTTGTGTACACTCTTTTGACATCTTCTAGTTAGTCTGGCAGACATTTCAGAGAAATCTTCTGTACACGCTCTTGACATCTTATAGTATCCACATCAGAATAGCTACTCAGGAGGGAAGTAAAGGTAACAACATGATTGCGAGATCATAGAACAATAGCAGTTAGTCTGGTAGACATTTCATAGAAGTACTTTATACACTTTCTTGACATCTTATAGTATCCACATCCGAATGGCTCCCTAGGACTAAAGCAAAATCAAGAACATGACTGCGATATCATAGATCATCATGTTAGTCTGGCAGACGTTTCAGAGAAGTCTTCTGTACACTCTCTTGAACACCTTAGAGTAGGCTATTCCGTTCACTAATCGGAACCACTCATTGATTGTAGAGCCCGGACCGTGCAGCGTTGATGGGCAGTGTTGATAGGTTTAGGAACGTAAGAACGTAAGCTCACCAGAAGAACTGAACATGTAACGAACGCCGCGCGAACGTTCCGCATATTCCCGCTTTCACAAAGGCGTCCAACAGGGCCCAGGAGAGTCCTGATGCGTTGCAGTAACCACAACACTACAACACGCTCGCGACCACACACCGAGATGAAATCCACTATATCCACCAACAAGAACAAGCAGCACCAGCAAAACACACGAGCGTTCTAGGTTCCTGCTCTCGGCTCACTGGCACTCGGTTGAATGTCTGTCCCGTTGCTGGTCTCTGAAGTCACCTTTGCAGCCACCAAACCACTCTCACTCTTAGGATGCTTACCGACAGAACGGCTGCCGCGCACTAAGCTAGCCCGGAATGCATTAGTTTCGTTTTATAGCTAAAACAATGGCAAAAATGGATGGGTGTGATGTTGCAAGCCAAAAGGCACCAACCCCGTCGCACACCCACCCCCGAATGTGGGTGCTCTCTTTTCGATATGCACGTCGGATAAGTGCACCAGCTTCGGCTCGGGAGAGGGCGGACGATGCACCGACTGCAGAGCATACACACTTTAAAACACCGCCAATTTGCCAAACCATCTTCAGGTCGTGGAGGAGGGGCGTACTCCGACGCTGTGCACGGTACCGTTCCGGCGCATGTGCCTCTTCTGCATGTGCAATCACCTCGCGCCGAGCGCGGCAGGAAAGCGACAACACGATCGACAATGAGCGCCGTGATTATGCTGCAGCGGGAGGAAAAACAAATCTAAAAGCATTGCATCAAGCGCGACGCCGTGGACCGTGTGGTGCGCGCGGCGCTCAAACACCCGCGATAGGACCGCCCGAGCTGATAACGCCCCAACCGCTCCAAGGGTGTCGAACGGTTTGTCTGGGTTTTGGAGAGAGAGTGAGTTTAGTGACACGGTCTTGAACAAGTAGTTTGACTTATGTCAAATTTACGCTTCCTGTTGAGGTAATACGCTGTGCAGATGCGATTCTCTTCAAATATATATTCAAGAATCTCTCCCACTCCACGCTCAAGGCTTGGAAAAAGCATCGAAGCATCACTTAAAAACTTAAAGTGTTAAACATACTCCAATGTAGATACATTAAGAGCTAAGTAAGCCCAAGACAAGGCCAAGAATACAACAAAGAAATATCTTGAAAACCAACACGACTGTCATTTCTCTAAGAATAGAAAGAAAATAAAACTCGTAATGCTCATGAGCCAGCAAAAGGAAGATGTACAAAGAGTTTAAGAGAAAAAATAAACAGAAAAATAAATACGATCACAAGAAGAAGAATAGCTTATTGATGAAAATAGAAAAACATGGGTAATAGTAACAGTAAGACACACAATCAGAGAACGTCACAATAAGACAGCGACAAAAGTGGAAACAAATAACAGGTCTATAAAAAACTGACTGGAAAGAATGAGAAGAATATCAAGGCCAAGAAGATAACAAGGAAACATCTTGAAAACAAACACGACTGTCATTTCTTTAAGAATAAAAAGGAAATCAATCTCGTAATGCTCGTGAGTCAGCAAAAGTAAGATGTACAAAGGGTATAAGAGAAAAAATAAACAGAAAAATAAATATGATCACAAGAAGAAGAATAGCTTATTGATGAAAATAGAAAAACATGGGTAATAGTAACAGTAAGACACACAATCAGAGAACGTCACAATAAAACAGCGACAAAAGTGGAAACAAACAACAGCTCTATAAAACACTAACAGGAACGAATGAGAAAAAAATCTGATCACCAGTGATAATGAGTCAAAAAGGGAGGAAAATTAAGGATAACGATAAGAGTATAAATGAGATAAGAGTGTCAAACGAAAAACACCACCAACACCTGCCCGAGACCCAAACCGCGTGTTCGACGCCCCTGACGGAGGACAACAACACGAGCTGTCGCTGCTTTGCACACAGGCAGGGTGCGCTCGGTGTGCGCAACCCCTTTGTCCGTATCGCTCCTGAATCTGATTTTTATTATAATTTCTCACCACCACCACACACTCCCGCCATTGAGTGGGTGTAATCGGTTCGGAGTGTGTGTGTTTTTGTTTTTCGATTTTGCTTCACAATCACGGCCGCCTGCCTCGCCTTCGCCACATCGCCCCCGACGTCGAACGGGTGTCCGAGATGGAGCGCAAACAGCGGGCCGTCGCTACCGCCTGTGCCGGAGCCGGTGTGACGCTCTGCCAAAGATGGCTTCGATTAAATTAGAGGGTCCGAGCGTGCATCAACTGGCAGTCGCTGTAGCTCGTGTGCCGAAGCAGCAGAAGGCGTCGCACGAAAGACAATAGTGCACTGCGCGCGCTAATAGCTGTCTTTGAAGCGGCCAGGATAGGGGACCTGTTCAACAGCAGGTCCAGCAGGTCGGCCCCCCCGGAAAGTAAAAGGTGTTCCCCGCCAGACGTGTGCAGGGCGATGTGATTGCGCGAGCCGTTTATCGAGCACGTTTCTTCATCGATACGGACGGGTCGCCTCGCGCCGCAACTGGAGCGCCCTTTTTCAAAGCGCTTCCTGGTGTCTAAACTATCACCAAGCGTCGCGTGACTCACGCCTGCGCTCATCTCGCCGCGGCGCGCATCTCATTATGAGCGGCATGGGAATCGAGCGGCTCCAACGGGGGGTTGGCGTCAAGCGGTGCGCTTAAACTTCTCACCTCGCCCGGGTCGGTCACAATGGCTTCTGCCAGCAGTATGCTAATATGGGAATCGGGCACTGGAGCGGTTCCAGCCTGTCACGCGCGAGATTGATCTCGTGCCGTTGCACAACACGCGCGAAGAGGTGTGCGAAAGATGCACTGGCACATGCACCGGCGATAACGAAATTCACCACCGAAATTATGTCATAAGGGTGTGCGAAGGTGTACGGCCGAGGTAAACTGCGCTATTGACTCCACGGTAGCTATCAATTACCTTATTAGCACAGTGAGAACTAATACGAAGGGGTTTGTTTATCATTTATCAAAGTGCTCGTTCTCCACACTGCAATATAGGAACAGAATGCCTCCATCATGCTTTTGCCGCACATGCGCAACGCAGCATCTGCTTCTGGTACCGCCTTCAACCCGATTTCGGTTCGCCTGTCGTCGGTGCGCAGGGTTCACATCTCAATTCCACAAAAAAATCCCCCTGTTGGGATTTTCTTCGGGACGCTGTTTCGCTCTTCAGATTCCGAGTCTACGCGAGCCGGGAACTCCCCAGTCGAGTGCGTCCCTACCTGCTCTGGAACTGGTCATCTGCTCGAACGAAGAATAGAACGCAAAGCAGGAAGCAAAACTGAGAGAAGAATAAACTCCACCAGATCGCACCACCACACAGAGACAAGTGCACGGCGGCGCACATACAGTGCTGCAATCGCTCAAACGGACACCTAGAAATTGGGCGATTCAGGAATACATTTTAGTTGAGTTTAGACGAGGAAATAGATCGAGAGTTCGACTAACTTTCTTTTGTCCTCTGCGTCGACTGAAGATCGATGTTTCCGATTTCTTGTGTGTGTCACACTGGAAGACGTAGAAAGATAAGTTGATGACAAATAAATCATGCATATTACTGTATTCATGTACAAAACTCACTCGCGGAGATCGAAAAACACTTTCAGCTCTTTAGGTGTCCGGTTTAGCGTTTGGGACACTGTAGCTCCTCCGGCAACCGGCTTTGATTCGTCGTACAGCACTGCAGTAGTTCCCCGCTGCGGCTTGCTCTCCGACGGTTTGATTGTGTGTTTTCGTGCCGATCTGGACCATTGACGTGTGAGCCGTGTGTCCGATAAGATCAGCACGCCGCTGAGTACAGCCTCGCTGCTAGAGCTACAACAGCAAAACCATGGTGTGCCAGTGTTTGCCGGCACGCAGCCACACACAACTGCTGCTGCTGGTTCTGTGCTTCCTTCTCGCTGCTCCGCACGGTACGTATCGGGTTCGAGTGGAGGCGCTCTGTAAACGCAACGTTGTTAACGCCTGTGTGCTCTTCCAGTGGTGTGGGCCCAGGACGATGGTTCCCCGGCACCGGCGGAAGCCGCCGCCTGTCCGACCATTGTGAGGCGCGCGCAGTGGGCCGCCGCCAAGTCCACGAACGTCACGTACCAGCTGAAACCGGTTGCAAACGTCATCGTGCACCACACGGCCGGCGAACGCTGCACGACGGTGCCGAGCTGCAAGGAGATGGTGCGCAACATCCAGACCTTCCACCAGACCCAGAACGGCTGGAGCGACATCGGCTACAAGTGAGGAAGCGTTGCCAAAAAAAAAAGCAGGCTACTACCACCACTAGCGCAGCGCAAACTCTTTCTAATCGCTCTCGCTCTCTCTCGCTCTCTCGCCCGCTCGCACGCACACACCGGCAGCTTCCTGATCGGTAACATGCACGCGTACGAGGGCATCGGCTGGCACCGGACGGGGGCCCACCTGCGCGGGTTCAACGACAAATCGATCGGGGTGGCCTTCATCGGGAACTTCGACCAGGAGCGCCCGTCCGCCCGCAGCCTCGACACGCTCGCCCGGCTGCTGCAGTGCGGCGTCGAGCTGGGCGAGCTGACCGACGACTACCGGCTGTACGGGGCGCAGCAGCTGCAGAGCACCAACAGCCCGGGCCGACTGCTGTACGCGAAGCTGCGCGAGTTCGACCACTGGAGCCAGGAGGAGTTCTAGTAGCGAAAAACGGAAAAAATATGAACATTCCCACAAAGTCCCCAGCGGAACGTCTCAGCCACTCGCTAGATGCGTAGGTTTGAAAGAAAGACTCGCCCCGGACCGGTTCGGGTCAAAGTTGGGAGTTGCGTGCTCGGCGCCAATGTTTCTCCCGGGCGCTCTGCCGCTTGTCGCCGATAGCATCGGTCGGACATTCTCCACATCTCACACGCAGGCACCAGTGCCGAACAATGCCAAAAATCCAAAACTTTCCCGCGACTGCTCATTTGACATAGATACGGCCTGCGATAGGCGAACTCCTTCGCGTGCGGGCTCCCGGCGCTCTGCACGCTCTCCTGCGAGCGTCGCGAGAAACCAGTGTCGAAGTAGTATTCGTTCAAGGATTTCCACCCACGAACCCCGTCGCAGGTCGTAGCGCGGACACAGAAATTGGGGTTCGCTCCCTATCTCCGAGCAGCCGGTATCCTTTTCCAACGCTCGTTTCGCAATGCTTCGATCCGGTGTCCGTGGCCGACTGCTCGCTGCTGCTCGCTGGCTCTTTCATGCGCAACCGATTACCGATCCCAGCGAGCACGGGGTTCGTCACGGTTCACCAGACCCAAGGCCCAGGACATCGACATCCACGTACAAGGGGGAACGAAACACGAACGGAGAGCGTGCTCGGGCGCGCGCGCACCAGCCTGCCTGCACGACCCCAGCGCGAATTCCACTCGCTTGGGTCCTGTCAGTTGCTGTTTCCTCCCACACCGCAGCCACCGTTCGCCCCACTCCGCGCGCCGCGCGTCCATGCGCGAACCATTTGCATCCTTGCGGCGTGGCGGCCGCGGCTCGGGACAGAGCGAGTCCGCACGCCGTCCGCCCCGTCAGGACCCCGTTCGCGGCACGGGCGGCAAAGTGAAACGGCGACGCGCGGACTCGTGCTCGGCTAGTTGCACCCGCCGACCTCCCGGGCCACGAACCGTGCGGCATGCGCTTGCGTTTCCGGGCGCAGTGTGCTTCGGCTGGGCGAAGGAAACGGACGGAACGTGCTGCCAGCGTACGCCAGCGGTCTCCAGATGCAGAAGGTCTTCTAAGGCGAACCGGCGACGGACACCACCGTGCCGATGAGTGAGTGTGTGTGTGCGCCATTTTTTTGGAATATTTTGGGCCCTTGCGGTGTTGTGTAACGTGACGGTCGGGTGAAGTTTCGGGTGGTGTTGGAATTGCGCGTCGCGTCGTAGTGAGGTCGGGACATCGGCAGGTGCTGGAGTAGGCACCAGCGCCAGTTGGTCAGACAGGCGGGCACGGATATTCGGCATTCGCCAAACGCAGTTCGCATCTTTCGCAATGAGTTTTGGGTAACCCTCTCTACTTCCCCCAAAAAAAAACTGGCCGCCATCTTGAAATGGAGTGTTGGTGTCGTTCGCTAGGCTCGCTAGGCCCCCCGCTGGGAGGTTAGGAGCGGTGAAGTGGAAAGACGCATCCGAGTGCGACCCATCCAAAGACGAACGTTTCGGGAGCAGTGTGTACGGTAGTGAAGTTAAGCATCCTCGCAAGAAGTGCGTTGCTGGTCGCTTTACGTAAGACTTGGTTCGGTGACGTTAGGTCCCAGTGTCGTTGTGTTGTGCGGACGAACGAATCGCTGTACGATGCAGCGTTCCAGCTCCCTGTACGTGACTCCAAACTGTGGAGCATCCTCGGTAGCGCTGCCACCACTGCTGACCACTCTCAGCAGCAGCTCCGACCAGCATCAGCAGCAGCAGCAGCAGCATCACCACCACCAACAGCAGCAGCAGCACCACCATCACCCACACCACCAGCATCAACAGCAGCATCAGCAGCAGCAGCAGCAGTACGGTGTCGTCAGCCCAATCGATGCGATCACACTGGAGTCGAGCCTGGGTCGTGGGGCGCTGAAGCGGAAGCTGCCCATCGCCGAGCTGGACGACCACTTCCCGACCGTCTCGGTGACGGTGGCGCCGTACGACGGTGGCATCGGCAACGGGCCGCTCGGGGCGAAGGCCCGCAAGGACCCGGACGTCGGCATCGACGTGGAGCTGCACGAGTTTCCGGCGTTCGGGCAGGCGTTCCAGGGCGTGTCCGGCATTGGGCAGTTCTACGTGATTGGTCCGAACGACACGAACAACAACAGCGCCGCGAACAGCGCTGCACTGGGTGACGCGCATGAGCAGCACCACCACCACCACCACCACCACCAGCACCACCAGCATCAGCACCATCACCACCAGCAGCTGGCGACATACATCTACGACATAGCGCAGGGTGGCGGACTCGACGCCGGGACGGTCGTCGGCACCGAGGTGATACCGCTCGGGGAGCATCACCTGACCTCGACCGTGCTGGCACCGGTCGTGAGCGAACAGGTCGTGCACCACCAGGCGAACGGGATCGTCCTGACCGACATCAGCTCCTCCACCTGGACGAGCACGGCCGAGCTGCTCGACCTGGACCGCAAGTCGGCCGCCGCCTCCACCATTCCGACGAACGTGCACCACCACCGGTACTCGATCGTGAGCGCGGAACATCACCACCAGCAGCAGCTACAGCAGCAACATCAACAGAACAACCATCAACAACAGCATCATCAGCAGCAGCATGCGCATCTTACCTCACATCACCACCATAATCATCACCAGCAGCAGCAGCAGCAGCATCACCATCACCAGCCGCTGGTCCAGCATCCCGGGCACGTCGTGCAGCACGCCCACCATCAACCACAGCAACAATCGTCCCCATCGTCTCCGCGGCCACCGCCGCCACCGCCACCGCCGCCAGCGCCGCCTCCACCGCCACCACCGCCAGCACAAACATCCGCCGCACCCGGTGAGCACAGCCACCGCAACAATCAAGACGCGAGCCAGCAACAGCAGCAGCAGCAGTACGACGGTAGCAACAATCAGTCCACGACCAGCAACTGGCCGACGAATACGGGTGAACCGTGCCGAGCCGCGGACGGCAGCAGTCCACGCACCGCCGAACCGGCAACACCCGTCAGCAGCGCCGGACTAGCGCTGTCCAACGGGTTGACCAAGACCCCAGAGCGCTTAGGTAGGCTAAGATCCCATTACTTCACTCTGAGCCAGTGTCACTGTTGAAGACGGTTTAGTTCGATGAACTCCCAAGTGCAGTTCTTGGGTTTTTGCAATGTTTGTGTTTCTTTGGGTGGCTTCACAAACAAACGAGAGTTAATAACAGAGGCAATACCACTGGAACCTGATAGGAATCTATTTATTTTGACAGTGAATGGTGTGCTCCAAGACGCCTAGTGTCAATAGTGTCGCGATTTTGTTCTTTCTCAATGTTTGTGTCAGTAGATAGTGTTTATAGTATAGCCTAAGAATACCATCTGCATAAGTAAACTGTCAGAGATACTTTTTGAAGATCTACGGAATATACCATTTTTTCCAACGTTTGTGTCGCTTGACTTCGGTCGACTTGAAGAAGCCTCCATCGTTGTCCCTCTTTAGCTCCGTACATGTTTACCTTCTCTGTATACCTATCGACCAGTGACACCGGCAATTGCGACCTCCAAATCGACCTGATAGTCCATTCGCCTATTTTACAACCGGACCGGAAATTAGCTTAGCAAAATATTGTACCGAAACAAATGGTCGTGGGCGACACCCGCGCGTGTCCTGCCGCACAGTAGGACCCCTTTTTTCCACGCGGTGGGCTTCACGCTCGGCGTGGTGCCTGGTGGTGCGTAACGTTTGAATCGTTCGAACACGCACGTGCAATACCGCCGATGTCTACTGATGAGGGGCGATGCGCTCGCATCGGATGCAGGTGACACCGACAGGTAGCAGACGATGAGAGACGATGGGGGAGGGGGAGAGAGAGAGGAGAGGAACAGGAGCGAACGGAGGTGACACTTGATTTGTAACGCCTGTCTCTTTGTTTCTGTATTGCAGCGTCCCAAACGCCGGACACACCAGAAGACTGCAAGAACCTGTCGTGGCTGCTGAACTTCAAGCTGGATGACATACCGAACCTATCGCCACGCTCGAATCGCAAGCAGCGCTCGAAAGCGTTCGCCACCGGTGGCGGTGGCCCGGGCACGACGGAAAGCACCGGCGGTGGAGGTGGTGGTGGCGGTAGCAATGGTGGTGGTGGGGTTAATGGTACCGGTAGCGGTTCTACCCTAGCCGGCGACTCTGGCACGGTTGCGATCGAGGAGGGCGATCTGAACGTGGGCGAAAATGTGACGATCGAGAGCAGTAACGGCAAATCGTGAGTACCGGAGACGTCCTAACCGACGCGAACGGTCGAGACTAACTCTTGTCGCTCTGTTTACGTCTCCTGATGCAGCCCGAAGAAGCCGCCGTTCACCTACACGGAGCTGATAGAGTACGCACTGGAGGAGCAAGGCGATCTAACCGTTGCGGCCATCTACCAGTGGATATCGTAAGTACTACGCACGTCTAATTGCACGTTCTGGACCTAGACCTTGAGTATATGGCACACAGCAGGAGTGTAAACAAAACACCCAAACAAGCGCAAGGACGTGCTTGCAAACAACGCTACAGGTGTACAGGGAGATCAATACGTTGTACGCCCTGCGGGCTGTGCCCGCGCAACGTCGCAAGTGCCTCGAGGCGCGAGGGAAGTTAAAGATGGTGTCCATGAAAGCAGGACCCTGTAGGGTGGATTCTACTGCAGCCCGCGATATCTCCACTCCGACCAATCTTGGACCGCCGGACGTTTCAACGCGGTGGTCAGCCACAGGGTTGCTCTCGATTGGTCAGCAGGTCCTGTACATTGGTCACACGAGCGCACGCTAACGCTCCCCTCGCGGTTGCGGTTTCCAGTATCAGCTACACCCTCCTCCGAATGTCCTCTAATGTAATGGGGACTGAAGACTTCATACGTTCGTTGTGCGCATGTCCACCACCGAGCACGCTGAGGACATGCCCCAGACCAAGCACGCACCGAGTCAGAGGGAGAGAGCGAGAGAGCACGCTCGAAAGAACGCCCAACGCCGATGTAAGGGTGCCCGGTGAGATCCATTTTGTTTCCCTACACCGCACCCGTGTGCCCGTGTGCCGCTGGTACGAAGGAACCAATCCATTTGCCATTCTAGATCCTAGGAGCCGCTTGCCCCTCTCCCAACGCGAACGCCATCAGCCGTAACGTGCCGAACGTGGGCTAGCGTGCTTTGTGTTTGGGTTTTATTTTCTTCGCCTGCCAGCGACACTTTTTGCTTCGCGCTGTGGTCGCATTGCTTCGGTGCTATTGCGTCATAAAAACTTCTTTCTTTTTTTTCGTTGTTGCCTCACTCTCACTCCCTCTTTTTGCGTCTCGCAAACGCTGCAGCACGGGGCGATAGGGGACGCTGGAAAGGCAATGTATAGCAGGCTTGGTGGAGGAGCAATTTCACCGTTCACTCAAAATGGATGATAATATTGGGCCGTATGTCCTGCGGGCAAACGTTGCACTAATTATTCAGATATTAATATGAATAAGACATTCGTTATTTGGGTATTATCTATCATCCTCTTCCTGTTCACTAATGGTTAGCACGACATAGTTTGAAACGATGAGATATTGGACTGAAAAGATTGCCTTCTACGGAATCGCTTCAATCTTTCGAGACTCCATGGCATTAGGTTGAGCTGAATCGAGAATCTAGAGCTAGAATAAACTCTCCGTAGTATCGGGGACCCGTACGCTTTTAACCTACTACAAATAGAGTCTCTTGCAGCACCTCTTGCAGTACGTTTACCTGCCTGGTGTTCCGTACTTTCAATGCAGTACAGCACTGGTGTGTTTTGAATGGAAGTAAACAAACTCCAATGACCCAGTCATATCTGAACTTCAATTCAATTGAAGTCAACAATAATATTTGGTTTGGTCATTTCTTTGGAAAATGGCCACTTCTACCAAGAAACAGTCTCTCCAAGATACAGGACTTAACGCAACCTGTCAGATCAGCAATAGCGCAACATTTTGACTACCTTCGGTCTGTTTGCACACAAAGCAACAATCGACCGGAACTCGACTAACCTAATCGAGCGACCACGCCAAACTTCAAAACATCCTGAAAACCTCAAAATTGACGTTTGTTCCGCCTCGCGCGGCGCCAGCCAGCAGGTAAACAGCGGGCAGCGTAGCGTCGCTTTGTTTACATCCAGCAATTAGTGGGCTCGAAACCAACACAACTCGCGTGAGCACGCTCGAACGCCGCTCGGGACAACCCATGCATGCGTGTCAGTGTGTGCCACGGCTATACCTAGCACAGCCATTATTGCCATTCTCACGGCATCGCGGCGGTGGATTGCATAAAACGCGCTACCGGATTATGACAGCCGATTTGCCTACGTCCCCGCCGACGGTCGCAGGATTGCCTGCAAAAAAAATCCATCCCCCCACGATGGGCAATAGGCGTGGGTGATGAAAAATGGTAGACATTAAACGACGACCGAGCGGTCCCGACGTCCCTGCCACGATAGCATGCGTGTATGTGTTCACAGGATCGCGTTTCGTAGAAAAGCAGTATGACAACAATGTTGGCCCAAAGCATTAATCAATTTCGCCACCGAAGAGGGGAAGGACGCTCCAACACCAACACCGCTACCTCGGTTTATTGTCGCACTCTCCGCGTTTGCATGTTGGATGCGCGTTACAGTTGACGGACAGTGACAGGTGCGGGCCGTAACGCGGGAGAAGTACGCACCGGTGCGGCTTGGGTGCAATCGCGTCCTCATTACACCATCATCTGGTGATGCTCCGCTTGACGCTCCCAAACGGAAAACGCCTGACGTCCGCTACAAAGAACTTCCATTATCACGAACGTTGACCCTGAGTGGTTACTGTTTACTGCGAATGATATTGCACTGGAGTTGAAACTGAAGTCGCTATTTTCCAAAGCTGTTAGAGGACCTTTTATATGCTCCAGAATTACACCAGAGTGACCATTTAGAATTTAACACTTTGTTGACGGGGCACGGACATGTCCGTCTTGACAAGCGGCGCATCGATGTAAGCCGCGCGCACGAGCTACTAATAACAAACTAACACTACTTGAAAATAGTAGTTAATTTCTTCAGTACAACCGATGGCTGGTCGTAACTACGATAAGGATGATTTGGGCAAATTCTAAGCTCTCCAGCAGCTAAGACAACAAACGCATGCGGTAATAGCAGCACGTTCTGGCTGAAAAACTCCCGTCAACAAAGTGTTAAATATAGTCAGACAAATAACGGATAGGATTTAGACCGATCTATTCATGTCCGGATGGTCAGGATGATCCGAACGGTCCAGATGATCCACATGATCCAGATAATCCGAATGATGCAGATGATCTAGACGATCCCGATGAGTCTAGATGATCCAGACGATACAGATCTTTCCGGATTGCTCCGGATTCCTTCGTATGGATCTGGATCGCTCTGTCTCGCTCCAAATCAATTCAGACCACATTAGCGTGCTTCGGCAAACACGATTAAGATTAAGTGGATTGAATGCCGTGGATTGGAAGACGTTATAGAGGAATTGAAAAAAAGGTTGAATTAAAAAATATCTTTCGGACTGGAAGCAACCCACCGTCGGAGCGCCCATCGCTAGTTCCGGGTACTCCCTTCGGCTTCCAGCCGCTCCGGCCACAAGTCCACCCCCAATCGATCATAAATCGAACCCAATGAACCATGCGGATCATATATCCTGTCCCTACCAAAAAGAGGAAGAAAAACAGCCACCTCCTTCAAGTTCATAGTAGCTTGCATATCCTTGTTTTCTATTTTTTCTGTACGTTCGTCGTGATGGTTCCAACAATAACAACAACAACAAAACAGACACACAACAGGGGTCTGGGTGAGTGACAACCGCAGCAAGGATTTGTGGCGCTGGTGGGTCAATTTCCATTTTATCGCTTCCTTGTGCACACGACACCAGGCGGAACGGGGGGAGAAAAAGGAAATGCGCCCTAGACTCGCAGGAAGCTAGGAGTGGTCCCGGTACGCGCCTGCCTTGCCTGGACGATTCTTGGACCTGTTTCACAACACACACACACAACAAAAAAAAAACTGTATGAATATATGGGACCCGCGTATCGCATGTCACCTGTTCGTTCACGAACGAACTCCCCCCCCCGGGTATTGCGTTCTTCCAACGCGACGCCCTCTCTTGACATACATTCTGCTGTGGCCCTTCCGCGCCCAGTGGGTTCGAAATCGATCCCGGTTCCGGTTGATTGGCTCCCGGTCGCCAGGAATGTCGCTGCGGCCCAAAACAAATGCAGCGTGTATCCGGCAGCCGTGAAGATCCTGGCTACCCTCTCCGCGGGAGGACCTGCATCCGGTGTCCGCATAATAGCCGGGATTCCGTCGCAGACGGACTTACAGCTCACTCGCCGAAGCCCAACGCGCCCGGTGCACCAATTTCGTTCGGGCCCATTTTCTAAGACGGAAAAAGCCAGAAGAAGAGGAAGACGGATAGCAGAACTACATTGTGGAGAAGACCGGACCGTACCGTAATCCTCGTCCTCGCGGCGAAATACGGCTCGCAACGGCCCAGCGTGAAAGGGGGGGGGGCGGCCATCAACGTCAATCGCCGTGCTTTGATTTATAGCGCTGTCATTCCATTTTTCATTCTCGCTTTTTGCGCGACTCCGTGCACTGGTTGGGCCGGTTGGGGCTTTTTACTGCAACCGGTACGTTGCCCCTCGCCAACCCTGAAGACTTCATTACAAAACTGCAAACACACCCACCCACACACACACACACACACATGCTTACACCGAAAATTGGTCGCAGCGCACGAGCTACGACTCTCCAGCAAACGCCTAAGCGCCGCTGCTAAACCCGAAACCGCCTAACCTCACTTTCAGCGCTCGGAGCGGAGGAGACTCCTTTGTGCACAGAACGTATGGTTTATTCGTTGTGTGGTGGCGTCTTGGGCCGGAGGGGTGCCGGGAACCTCGTGCGAAAGATGATTTATTTCCCCCTCCTCGCTTTACCTCTGTGTATGTGTGTGCTGGTCGTGAGCATATAAAGCACCGTGAAGCTCATACATCTCGCGGCGCAGAAGACGCGAGACACGGACCCTTGCCGCGGAACGTTCGTCCGCAAACATTGCCCTTCAAGATAGCTCTTCGAGTTCAATTTTAAAATTGCTCCACTGGAGTCGCTGGAGGCACCCTGGCACGTCTGACTGTACGTGGAAGAAAAATCGATCGGCATTGATGTCGATTGCACCCCGCCGGAACCGTGCTCCGAAACGCTATTTGCAGCGCCGGAAACCCGACCGGCAAGGATGTTAGGAGCGGGAGTTGATGTCCATGTTTGAACGCCGGAAGTATCCCTGGCGCGGATGGACGCCCTGTTCGAGAGATGGGCACTAAGAAATTCGGTTTTGCGTCAAATACACTCACCGTTTATACACCGAGCTTTAGGAATGTACATAGATCGTTGGAGATTTACGAACCAATCGTATGGAGATGAATTAACCTCTGAAGATTCTAGAATCTTCCGAGATTGTCACGATCTTAAGAATCATTAATCCTTGACGACTCTCGAATCTTCCAACGTTCGTGAGTTCTCAGTTACAATTTCTGAGCCTCAGTTACACAACACCATACCTGGTGCGTATCGTCCTCGTCCAAGCGTTCTGCCGTTTTCTCCAGGTCGCACGCCACTATTACAGCGTCCGCACAACGTACGCCAACATCGATTCGATCGATCGAGCGAGAGCGAGACGGCACGAGTCGGACCGAGCAGGGCAAGCCGGTCGCTAAAAATGGCTGCGCGTGGTGGTTCCCAAAAATTTGGAGCAAAATTGTCGCTCGCTCGCTGCCTCCCCCTTGACAGCCGGCGACGTGCACGGGCAAGTCAGCGAGAGGGAGTTGGAGGGGGCGCAAATCGAACGCTAATGGACGTGACGGGCGAAAGAAAAGCGACCCTTCTGTCTTGGGCCGGCAAATCGAAACTCGGGAGGTTTTGTTCTGTGTGTTTCGCTCGTTCCTTCCTTCCCTAGCGCCTGGCTCCTGCTGCCCTCCGCAAACTGTGCCGCCGAACGGCTGAGATTTCTGGCAAGGGGCGCCCGGGGTCGCACCAACGAAGAGGAAAGGTTGTCCGTTAGCGTTGATGCCGTCTGGAAAAGCGAACAACGTACAGCCCAGGCTGCCCGCGCGTGGAAAAGTTATCGCGAACTTCAGCGCAAAACAGGAACAGCAAGAAGGAAGCACAGTGAAGCCCAACCCGGGTTGACCCAATCGAGATCCGGATGTGTGGCTGGCGGTCGGTGGGCAAATGTCAAACCCGGAGCGGAGAGTTTTGGCCTGCAAGGGTGTGCAATCCGGCAGATTGGGATGACGCGCTCTAGAGGTGGAACGCAATTCTTTGTGGCTGTAGTAGTGAGTGCCGTAGTTTGAGTGTCATTTCGCAGCAATGGATATTGAAATGAGCGTTGCAAGCGGTCTGAACGTTTTTGTATAGTTCAAGAATAGTAGGTGTCTTTTGGACGTCTTTTTTTTACTAAAGTTCCGACGGAAGTCGGAGAGTCAAGTTCTTCTTCTATATACAGCTAAGATATGACCAAGTAACTACTGCAAGCAACTCAACCTAGGTGTTGACGTTCCCCCTCCAAGAAATCACTATCACAGATCTAGAGTTTTTGAATGTATTATTATAGCATGGAACCAATCCCTATCATTGGCCTCCAACGTGTGACCTACTGCGAAGTAAAGCTTCCGACGGCTACGTTAATCATCCGGAAGTGTACAACGTACGTGTACGCGAACCTTCACCCGATCTTTCACCCGACGACAGTTCACTGCACGCAATACGGCTCCAGGTGATTAATGCAACGTCACCCGGTGTCGTCAATGCGTGCGAGCAGAAGGGGCCCCACGACCACGCGCTCGCTAACTTGCCAGCGTATCACTTTCAAACGGGACGGACCCATTGAACCGTGTAATCAGTTCGGCCCTAGGCGGCACACCTTCTCCCTTCTTTATGTGCCACGGTTCACCGGTCAGGACCCTGGCCAGGTCCCTGTCCGGGACGAGTTCCTCTAAGGGGGGGGAAAGGTTTGGAAGTTTAATTTACAATCATATATGTATGTTCGTGCTGAACGCGCACCTCGCTCGACTCGATTGACATGACACCCATCGTTGTTGTTGTTTGACGAAGGGTTTGCACTGCTTCCGGTCACCGTCAGTGGAGCATTTGTTTTTACCCGTTCTCTTTCACATGCAGCGACCACTTCCCGTACTACAAATCGCACGACGACCGCTGGAAGAACTCCGTCCGCCACAACCTGTCGATTAATCCGCACTTCCGCAAGGGCCGCAAATCGTCCCACGGTTCCGGCCACCTCTGGACAATCTCGAGCCGCAACTCGGAGGACAACTTCCTCGCGTGGGAGCATGTAAGTGGCAATCAGTCGGTGTGGTTGGCGTGTGCCTGTAGCAAGCTCACCCCTGTCCGTCTTACAGAAAAAGCAGCGCTTCGAGTGGTTCTTCAAGATGGAGGCGAACGCGCGCATGCGGGAGGTCGGCACGACCGACACGATGACGGATGCCGAGGTCGCGGCAGCGACCGCCAGCCTGGCGCAGTACGTGCCGAAGTCGCCGACGCCGGGATCGCCGGCCGGGAGTCAGGTAGGACGCTGGGACGCCGAGATCCGACGGTGGGCTAAGAGAGCTGACGCGTTTCCAAACGTTTCGCAGTGTCTGGATCCGGGACTCAACGCCGCCACAGCCGACCCGCATCGTCAGCACCTGTCGCACACGCTGCAGCAGCCGCATCAGCAGCACCAGCATCATCACCCACAGCAGCAGCAGCAGCAGATCACCACGACGTACCATGAGGCGCAGACGCTCTACACGGACATCATCACCAGCGCCCAGTTCAAGGTGACGACGCGGACGGAGGAGCTGAAGCACCCGGACGAGGACAGCTTCACCGGCTTGCGCCGCGGTGCGGAGATCCAGATCGATCGGCCAACGCAGACGATCCAGACGTACGAGATGCTCGACACAGGTACGTGCAGTACACGCTGCTTGCAACATGCCTCCGCTAATCGCGCCACCTCCACCCACGCCAGAGTACAACATTGCCGACTACCTGAACCCGGTGCCGAAGGAGGAGATCGTGCAGGAGTGCGGCCTGCGCTCGGTCGCGCTCGATCCGGCCGAGCTCGGCATCAACATCCCGTCCGCGAGCGGCCAGGACGACGACATCCTGTTCGACGACTTCAATCTCAACTACTTCGGCAACAACATCATGACCTGACGGTGTGCCCAGCAGCCGCAGCAGCAGCAGCCGCACGAGCCGCTGCTCGCGCCGTGCCACACGCTGCCGTTCGCCGACGGCACCGTGCCGCCGCAGATCGTCGCCATGATGCCGGCCGACTCGCCGTTGCGCGACGGCCCGGAGGAGCAAACCCGCAAACCCGAAACTTCTTACTAGTTTGTGCCATACTCGCTAGGTTCACGTCTTCAGCGGCTAGTTTACGGCGCGGTGGCGCCCTATCGTAGACACTAGAACATCCTGTTGAGTGTGTGTGTTTGTGCGTGTGTTGGTATTCATATGTGTGTGTGTATGTGGGTGTGCGTGTGTGTGCGTGTGCATGTGTGTAAAACTCGTAGTGTTGGTGGCGTGGAGTTGAAGTCGTGCGCTAGCGCATCAACTCCACGCACCAACGTGTGCTCTCTGTAGCTCTACCTTTTCTCAACAACTAGTCGATTCGACCCGGGAGCGGACGCCAGCGGATGACGGTTGGTGGCTAGCCGCTCGGTCGTGACCTCCTACCCAATACATTCTAGTCAACATGCAGAAGAGAATGCGAAAATGCAAGTGTAAAATGTTTAACCATGGAACAATCAGCGTCTTTTCGGTTCTTTTCTCCGCGTAACAGCACCTCGTACTTCACAGGAGGGGGTACTGCGATACACCCAGCCGTGCAATTGTAATCACTTGTCAGAAACCCAACAACAACAACAACAAAAACACGTCCAATACTATTTCGTACTAATTACTTCGTTCGTTCGGCATCACACTATAACCCCGAGTTAATTGCTATTAATTCTCTCTATTGAATCAAACAATCGACTTCTACTTGTCGCAGCAGCAGAAGCAGCAGTGTCAACAATGGTCTCCCCAGGTCGGAGCGTGTTCCCAGTGGGGAACACTGGTTCAGCTGTCAAATAACGCCGCTCGTGTAGTGCCGATTGCATACCTTACGGGCGTGTCTCGTCATCCGCCCGAAAGGCATGCAATCTGCCCCGTCCAAACGCCTTATTTGTACAGTTTTAGTACAGAGCTTGCCAGGCTGATCTGTCCGTCAAGCTCGTCGAGACACATACGCGACACGTCGTGCAACGCTGATAGTTGGACAGCGGAATCGGTTTCTTGACACTCTAGCGTGACGTTCCATGATATCTCTTAACCGTCATTTATGGTTGTTTTTCCAGTACTTTGAGGAAGGAATATGAAATATATACTTTTAACGAACACTGTCATTGCATCCCGCTGCTGTTTTTAAATGAAAGAATACCCCATAGGAAGAATCGTTTTATCGTCTAGTTTTCTGCTCATATTAGCTATATTACGCTTAAAAAATCCTTGTATACCTTGTTACCAAAAGATGAAGAATACAATTTTCCAAGTGTTAGCATTCAAAATTTCATGAAAACAATCTAACAATCTAAGCCTAATCTAACAGCACTAGGATTAGGCAAGCATACCTTGCGAACAGCCTGTATACTTTCAGACGGAAAAGTGCTTTAAAACGATGTCTCGATTAAACTTATCGTTTTGGACCAATTTTAGACCGATTTCGGTCTTCTCACTTTCGCATTGCATACATTCGGGCGTTTCTTCCGATTTCACTCGGTTCAATAGAAGAGCTTTCAAGACTGCCTAGATGGCGCCACTGTAGCTTTCTTTCATCCCAGCACGTAACCAAAATCAGCAAAGCTTAGCATCGGTAGAAAGCTCAAACGACAGGAGCAAGGAAGCTCGTACTTCAAAGCAGTGCTTGAGGACCTCTTAAATTATGTATTTAGCGTTTTATTTATCTATTTAATTACGCACCGTAAAGGAAGCGATTTTTGTCGCCTTTCTTGTGTCTCCGAGAAAAAAATATGGGTAGCGACCCTAATAGATCCCCCCCCCATACCAAAATTGATACATCACTGGAAACTGAACATGAGCAGTCTTTTGACAGTCAAGTAGTTCAAATTGAAATTTAATGTTTTTTTACGTTTAATCAAAGCTAATCGGTATTGGAATAGTAACATAGGATAATTTTTAATTCTGATGAATGGATGGTAAGTATTTTCATCACATTTGCCGAATTTGGTTTCCAGTGATGTATCAATTTTGGTATGGGGGGGGGATCTATTTGGGTTGCTACCAAAATATGTAATGTAGACAATTCACAGAAAAGTCACGATCAGGAAGTTGAGCACCACTGTCCCAGCGACCAGCTGTCAAACGGCAACAAAGAAGTAAACAAACCACCGAGCAGGGGGCAACCGGAGAAAGCCCCGCGAAGCGAACGCTGCCGCGTTTCGCGATAACGACGATAACACACCGCCCGGATCGGTTAGCAAACCACATTCGGCACCGAAACAATCGCACACCACACGGACCGTGTATGTCACGGTCACGCTGGGAGTCACATTGGTCGCCAGTGTGATTGCCAGGTGAGCGTCAACGGATCGGAGATCGGATCGCATTGTGGTGTGGTAAAAAAAAAACACAAAACGCAAAACCCAGAAGAGAGCACGACAAAACAGGCTTCGACAGGCACGCGCATCCTTGCAGGCAACGTGAAGAGCAGCAAACACAGAAGCCGCAGGAGCAGCGGCAGCGAACACCCAGCATCACTGTACAGTCCGTTTCACTGAGTCGTGTCGGTCGCACCAGCTGAAAAAAGGGAGTACTGTCGTGTGGACGGAAAGGAAAAGCGCACACAGTTTCCATCGCGCCGTCGGTGCGTCAAAGCAGACCCGCCAGCCCCGTCGGAGCGAGAGGTAAGATTGCGTGTGCGTGATTTTCACGCTCCTTTGGTGCGATTCTTTCTCACCACACACACAGACACAGGCGCACGCATGCACACACGTACACAGCACCTCCCCCTCCTCCCGAACGGCCCCGTCGAAACCCGACCCGAGTGGGCTAGTACCAGTGCGCAAGTACCGCGAGGGCAGAGCGTGAAAATCGCCTCAATCGCAGCCGAGCAGCGGCCGAGGCAAAAAGGGCCACCCGTTTTTTCTCGAACCAACACACGGAGCGCACGGCGGAGGACCCGGAACCGCGAGCTGCTTCTGCTGACCGACCAGAACCGGAAGGGTACGCACTTCTCCCCCCCGTACACGATAGGGTAGGGAGGACACGCAACACGCCCCCCACCCTCGCGAAAAAGTGACAAAAATCCGAGTGTCGTGTGTTCCGGTGGACGGGACGAATTTTCCCACCGCGCACCGGGCGAGTTAGGTGGTCCGTCCGTCTCCCGGATTGCTGTCCAGCGGCAGGTCCGGAGCGGAACGTGTCGTGTGCGCTGCGTTGCGTGGAGGCATCGGCGAAAAATCTAATCGAATCTTACGCGGTTCTACATACATCCGTCGCAGCAGGCCTGATCGGAAACTGTTCCGTGCTCTCGCACAGAGCCTACGGAGCAGCAGCAGTGTGTGCGGGTGCGAGTGTGTGTGCGCGCGTTGCAGTGTAGGAAGAGTCACCGAATTCGCAAAGGGATTTGATAACGTACGGGCGGTTCCTCGTGCTAAAGCCCCCGTCCCGGTCCTGTACCGTGTTCCGTGTGCCTAGTTTCGTGCGTGCAGTGTGCGCGCGCGTGTATGTGTGTGTGTGCGTGTGCCTATGAAGAAAGGACATCCCACTCCGTGAACGCGAAACAATACACGGCACGCACAACAGAAGAGAAAAAAAGCACACACACCAAGTAGAATCTCTGCATCTCGCTGCAGCAAAACGGCCGAAAACCCGCGTGTCCCGCTCCTTTGCTCGCTTGCTCTTGCTTCATACACACATACACACACTTACATACACGGATCGATTCCACCTGAAGCAGAGCAAGAGCACGAAGAGGGACACACAGAGAGAAAGGCAGAGAGAGCGAGAGAGATTGAGGGAAAAACGGTCGAGTTTTCTTTTCCCTTGCCCCAGCGAGAGAAGAAAATAATTGAATAATCACATGGTTCCTGCAAAAAAAGCCCCTGCAATGTGCGCGAGCGGGAGACCCGCAGCGTCCCGTTTCGTTCGGGAAATGCCGGAAAAACCGCGAAACGGCCACCACCGTTTGGCCACGGACCGTTGATTTCCCTGTGTGTGCGTGGTAATGTGTGTTTATTTTTTTTTCTGTTACTGTTTTTCTGCACAGTGGGTGGATGAGTTTTCCGTTTTGCTTCCTCTGCTGCGGGGAGCAACTGAAACGGGACAACCGCCAGCCCTTTCGCAGCGGCGTGTTTGCGAGAAAGTGTGAGAGAGGTGAAGAGAGAGAGAGAGAGAGAGAGAGAGAGTGAGAGGGAAAAGGCGCGCACGCATTGTGTGTGTGTGTCGCCGCAGGTGTCGGGAAAAATGCTATTTATATTGCCCACGGCAGATACATCAAGCAAAAGAAAACATCAAACGCGAAAGAAGGCCGAGTAAAGAGCCCGGTGGAGACAAGAGAAGCAGCGAGCAAAAAAATCTCGCCTTCCTAGGTAGGAAGTGGATTTTTTGTGTTTTTTGTTGCTGGTTTTTGTTCAATTTTCCACCCGAGTTTTGAGTCACCTGGTGTGGGAGAAGGGAAGCGGGGACAGGAGAGACATATTAGTTCCTTGTTCGGGTGCTAAATTCCTCCGATCCATGGCCTACTTCTTCTTGGCCTAGACATACACACACCCTCACACAGAGAAACAAATTTATGCTCAGCTTTTCCTGATTTATCATTTGCCCGGAAAAAGGCGAATCTTTCATCCCGATTGGCGATTCCATTGTCAACCGAGATTTATGACGGGCGAGTGCACATATGGCGAATATCTGCGCGCGTGTGTGTGTGTGCCAGTGTTAACGAGCATGCACGAGTATGTTACTGTCCTTCCGAGAGAACGTTCCTGCGAGCTCGACTGGAAGGAAGAAATGCAAATTTAAGAAGCAACACAAAAAACACACATCGACATCTCTCTTGTGTTCTCTCTATCTTTCTCTCACGCACACAGCTATACACCCCAAACCATTGTGCGCACACTGTCCGATTAGTGGGGAGTCGATCCTGGAGGTCCTGGAGAGCCTAATTCCCTCCCGGTTCGACTGAAGTGAGCTGGGTAAAGCAGACCTTCCAACAACTAAAGACATTGATTTGTGCGTGATTTGGCGGTTCGTTGTGTGTGTGTGTGTGTGTGCGTGTGCGTGTCCTTCCAGAAACAGGACCTCCGAAGACCGAACCTGCAATCAACAGCAAAGGCAACAACACAATCAACAACTTGGCTGACAACGATCAAATCCCTACCCCACCTCTTCAATGCCGTGTTCTGGTGTGTCCTGAGCAAGGACACAGATATGCACACACTCACACACGCGAACGTGCGTGAAAACTCATCATCGTGAAAGTTTCTTCCTCCTCCTCCACCTCGCCCATCAGTTTCGCGCATTAGCCGAGATAGTGCCGGTTTCTTTTTTTTCGTTACTGTGCGGTTATTGTGAGGTTAGGTTAGCAACGCCCGAAAACGCCCCAGGATTTGGACGTTCCTGTCGCGTGACCGCGTGCCGTACTTAGTGGTGCAGCGAGGAGATTGAGAGAGAGAGAGAGAGAGAGAGAGAGAGAGAGAGAGAGAGAGAGAGAGAGTGAGGAGGAGCAGATGGGGCAAACCGCGCAGCCAAAGGACATTAAGGATAACCCTGCCCTGTTTCACTCTCTCGCTCTCTCGCACATACACGCAAGAACGGGTTCTTATGGCTGCTTCCTTTGCACATATCCTTTCTTTATCGGTCGTGTCATTTCCTGCAATAATATCTAATGAAATAGGAGCGAGGGGGGAAAAAAGTCACACGGCACGCGATTAGGAGCTGTCATAATCGTCCTTTCTCGCTCCTTCTGAGCACGCGCGTGCTCTGACAGGTACACACACACACACACACATGTGGGGCGTACGCGCATACGTCAAGGAGTTGAGTTTCGGAAAGGACACGATGTAGTGGAACACTGTTACTGCTGCTGCCAGACCCGTTGGGGATGTATCGATTTTACTGGTCGTGAGCAGCAGAGCAAGAGAGAGAGAGAGAGAGTTTCTTACCCTTGCGCGCTCTCTTTGTCCCACCGTGGCCATCCCCATCCCAGCCTGCCTGCGTCGGGAGTCACGCTCTAAGGACACGACATTGTCAGTTCGTTCTGTGCCAGTGGCAGTGGAGGTGAAAGCAGACGAGAGGGAATCCTTCGAACAGGCAACCCTAGCAGCAGCATTCCAGTAGTCTGCTCTGCCTCATCGCCCGGAGTGCTGACGGTACGGCTCCTAAGTACCTGCCCATATCTACCCGGGTGTAGGAGTTGGTGTCCCATCCAGCGCACCCGAGCAGGAAAGTCTGAAAAGACCGCTGGTCAGTGGCAGCAGAGGCCATCGCCATCGTGCTTTGTGCACCACCACACAGCTGACAGTCGCACGCTTTGTCTATTTCGCACGGACAATGGACTGCCGCTTGTCAGAAGAACCTTGACACAAGTGCCCTAGCCTGCTTCTGTTGCTTTGTCCTTTGGCTGTAGGCGCATCAGAAATCAGGAGTGTCGGCAGGAGTGTTTCCGTGTTTAAGGTCTTGGCCACACGCAACATCTTGCCTGCACGTACAAGTGCTCCCGTGAGAGTGTTCCTGGGAGGATAGGATTGGCCCACCTGTTCAACACCGTGTCTGCACCCGGCGTCACCAAACTTCGTCCAACGTTCCGACACACAAGCGAACTCTTCCTCTACGGTATGCGCGACTAATACGGTCCCGTCTCCTTCCAGGTGTCTAGGTGTCGTGCATCGTCCACAAATCTTCCAGCGTCGCCCCGATATCACGCGCGTGCTGCGATGTGCACCTTCGGCTGACTCGCATCACGTCGTATGGTGGACGGACCCGTCCGCTTCCCGAGCCGAGTGGTAGTCCGTGCACGCGTAGCCGACTAGCACCCCGCTACTCTCCTCCCTTCCTTCCTTCCCTCCCTCTCACCCCATCCTCCATCATCTCCCATCTCCTGCCGCATCCGCTCCGCCCCACAGCCACACAGTGACGAGCGCCGCGAAACACCGCACTCCGGACGCTGCCCCCAAGATGGACGATTTGCTGCAGGCCGGCCACGTGGTAAAAGAAAGATGGAAGGTAAGCCACCGTGCCGGTGCCGTTGCGAACGCGTTACGATCGTTGCTCACACCGCCACGCGCTGCTCGCTTCTCTTCCCGTAGGTGCTGAAGAAGATCGGTGGCGGCGGGTTCGGCGAGATCTACGAGGGCCAGGATCTGATCACGCGCGAGCAGGTCGCGCTCAAGGTCGAGTCCGCCCGCCAGCCGAAACAGGTTCTCAAGATGGAGGTGGCCGTGCTGAAGAAACTGCAAGGTAAGGGGGGGGGGGGGTTGCTTCACCCGGATGAGGTGTTATGCCTGCTAACCGTGTATCCGTGCATCTTCCGATTGCCCAGGCAAGGAACACATCTGTCGCTTCATCGGTTGCGGGCGCAACGATCGCTTCAATTACGTGGTGATGCAGTTGCAGGGCAAAAACTTGGCCGAACTCAGGCGTTCGCAGGCACGCGGTGCCTTCTCACTCAGCACAACGCTGCGTATCGGCCTCCAAATACTGAAATCGATCGAATCCATCCATTCGGTCGGCTTCCTTCATCGTGATATCAAACCAGTAAGTGCCCCGGGCTCGCTCGATGCGATAACGTGTCCAGTTTGATTTGCGATCTCCTCCCATCTTGCAGAGTAATTTTGCCATAGGAAGACTACCGCTCACTAGTCGTAGAATCTACATGCTGGACTTCGGCTTAGCTAGGCAGTACACTACCGGTACGGGTGAGGTGCGATGTCCTCGAACTGCGGCAGGATTCCGTGGAACCGTAAGGTAAGGCACGGCGGCGCGCAAAACGGCGCAGCCGGGCGCAGTCCGCACTCCGCTAACATCCACTTCTTTCCACCCGCCCCAGGTACGCTTCGTTAAATGCGCACAAAAATCGTGAAATGGGCCGCCAGGACGATCTGTGGTCGTTGTTCTATATGCTTGTTGAGTTTGTTACCGGCCAGCTTCCATGGCGAAAAATTAAGGATAAAGAGCAAGTACGTTCGACGCTGCCCCCGCCGAACCGTGTTGCGGCCCCCACCGATTGCTCACCGCTTTGTTTCCTCTCCCGTTCTAGGTTGGAATGTTGAAAGAAAAATATGATCATCGTTTGCTACTCAAGCACTTGCCTTCGGATTTCAAATACTTCTTAGAGCATATTCAATCCCTTAACTACGCCGATAAGCCGGATTACGCGGTAAGTGGACACCGCCGCCCTTCTAACTAGGCCACAACAAGTGACGCTTACGCTTAACGTCGCCCCACAGATGCTGATCTCTCTGTTCGAGCGGTGTATGAAGCGCCGGGGCGTGAAGGAGACCGACCCGTTCGACTGGGAAAACAACGCCGACTACAGTGCCGGCGACGCCAAAGCTATCAACGCAGCCGTACCAAAGAGTGAACTAATCAAAAAACATAAGGATATTGAAATGACCGAGGTAAGGACCGCGTTTTGTGGCACCCTGCCGGCACGAACCGACTGACCCTGTTCTTCCGCTTTTTGTTTCGCCAGGAGAAACGCAAACCAATCATGGACGCCGCGAAAGTGCTGCACACCGAACCGATCGAATCGATGAAGCCGCAGAATGTGGCCGGTGGGGCGGCGGCCGCGGCTGCGGCGGCGGCGGCGAATGCGGCCGCGAAGGCCGCCCTCAACCACGCGGACCAGCACGAGCCGAACGAGGCGAAAATCCAGCAGGAGACCAAGACGGCGGACGGCGGGCTGCCGGCGATCGAGATGGTGGTGGTGAAGGTAATGCTTCCCGCTTGCTTCCTGGCCATCCCTTCTTCCCCTCTCCCGTTGTCTCCCTCGCCTGCTCGCACCTCCGGCATCGCCGGATCCGCGAAACCCAGCACGACTGATTTGCTGATACAATATTGTCTCTTTTTTATTTTCAATTTCTCTTTCTTTTCTCTTCTTTTTCACTCGTTTCGTTCTCGGTTCCGTTTGCGGGTTACTGTAACGGTTGATGTGTTGTTTTTTCTTCTCTTTTGGCTTACTCCTATCTGTGTTTTTTCTTCTTCCCCTCCCCACCCCATGTCCTTTACGTCCCACCAACGTTAAAAACAAACCGTAAAAACGTGTGTGCGCGCGCGCGCGATGCAGGGTCTAATAAGTTTTCCTATTCACCAGAACGAGATACCGCTGGTGCGGGCCCACACGGAGGTGATGACGAAGCCGGCGAAGCACGGCAGCAACCGGTTGCGGATACTGACGGCGCCGCCGGTCAACATCAAGGACTTCTCCTCCTCGCTCGACAAGCAGCAGTCGCAGCAGTCGCAGCAGCAGCTGCAGCAGCAGTCGCACCATCACCACCACCATCACCACCATCCGCTGCACGCGTCGAGCGACGCGAACAACCTGGCGATGGACACGAAGCCGAAGGCGCTGCTGAAGACGGAGGCGGACGACCTGTCGTACCTGCCGTCCGAGTGCGGCATCCTGCGCGACCTCGCCCAGCACTGCCAGTCCGGTACGGGCGGCTCGCAGAAGCACCACGACCAGCACGTCGGGCAACAACAGTCGGCCGCCCTGCAGCAGCGCCAGAGTCTCACGCTCGGCAAGAGCCTCCGCTCGTACGGTAGCTCCGCGACTACGGCGACGAGCAACAACAAGTATGGCGGCGGGGGCGGCCGGAACGATGACAAGAGCTGCCGGGACTACTCGATCACGCAGCACGCGATCATCGACGACGACAACGCCAGCCAGCACCAGACGCCCAAGTACCAGGGCGCCCTCACGTTGGCCTCCCAGTGGAAGAGCCAGTTCGACGACTCGGACGACTCGACCGACGGCCTCTGGAAGGGCGAGCAACATTCCGAGAACGCATCGAAGAAGAATTACACGAACCTCAACAAGAGCAGCATCGCGGCGGCGGTGGCTGCGGCGCCCGCGGTGACGCCGTTCCAGTCGCTCCCGGCCGCCGCGGTGCCGCAGACGAACGGGCAGCCAACGGGCACCGCCCGGAACGGGCACGCCACCGACGGGGAGAACGGGACCGGCGACGGTGCCGCCCAGCCGCCCCCGCCACCCGAGCCGCCGGCGGTCGACGGTGGCGCCGCCGAACCGGGCGATCCGACCGCGGAGGATGCAGCGGAGCCGCCGACGCCGCCGCCACCACCACCACCCACGCCTCCCTGCCCCCCGGGGGAGCTACCGCCGGTGGGTCTGGTGGCGGGTAATGGCACAATGGCGCGGGAGGAACCGGCGCCCGTACCTAACAATGCAGCCGGCGAGCCAGGGCAGCCGCCGGCACAGGAGCCACAGAAGCAGCAGGACGAGGAAGAGGAGCAGGAAGAGCAGGAGGAGGAGGAGGAGGAGGAGGTGGTGGAAGAGCAGGAAGTGGAGGAAGAACAGGAGGAGGCGGAGGAGGAAGCGGAAGAGGCTGCCGAGAATGGGGTGCTGCACGAGGTCGGGAGCGGCGGCGGACCGTCGGCGGTGATCGTCAGCGTCGGCAGTCTCGTCGGTGGGTTCGAGGCGGTCGCGGCGGCTGCGGCGGCGGCAGCCGTCGCCGCCACTCCCGTCACCGCCGGCGGCAACGCGGATCTCGCTAGTAATCTTAAATCTTAACTCGCTCTCTCTCTCTTTTACACAAACACACACCACATACAGATACAGACACAAACACACACACACACACACACATACACGAATACATCCTTCCTTAAGCTAGTGACCTTTAGCCAATCGGGCGGGCAGCCAGCATGAGCTTACCGGCTAAAAAACGAATTGAGATTATTAGTGAAAAGAGACAGAAAGGAAGAGAAGCAGCGAGAGAGTGAGAGGAAGGGAACGACGAAGGGATCGGTACTTCAAATGGAGTATCGCTGCACCGAATAGAGACGATTAAAGTGTTTTTGTTTTTTTTTTCTTTGTTGGAAGAAGGTGTCTAGCTAGAACAGCAGCAGCGTGTCAGACACTATGCGATAAAGCAGATAATTCGGTTTTACCACACGAAACGGTGCGTCATTTTGTTACTATTTAGTCATCATCGCACACACACACACTCACACGCGCACGCACACGCATGCACACCCAGGGACATGTGTGCGTGCAGTACGTGGAGTTTCCGCGCCGGAACTCTTCTAGTCTTCACCAAAGTGTGCGCCATCCCAAGTGCGATGCGTGTGTGAGTGTGTGGGTGTACGCCTGAAGAGGGAGGGGGGGAGGGAAGGTACGGCAGGGAAGGGCACTCTACACTGCACACGAGCGAAACGCTAGGCTTTTCCAAGCAGCAACAGCAAACAAAAATGCGTCCGAGACACACGAGTGGGTGAACGGAGGGGGGAGGGAGGGAGGATAAGAGGGTCACACAAAACTACTAGTACTACTACTACTACTACTACTACTACTGCTACTATTACTACTACTACAACCTACTCGGCCTAGTAGGTCCTACACCGTGCGTGAATCCTCGCCTGGACGTGGTCCGGGACGCAAGGACGCAAGCAACAAACGATCTCGCGGGGGGATAGCAACAAACAATGGGTCACAACTAAGGGGGGAGGGAGGGGGGAAGGAGAAGAGTGGGGGTGAAAAACTAGGGAATCGTCCAGGAGGAGGCTGCGGGACCGCGTAGAGCTAGTAGTGACAAGGAGCGGAACGGATGAGCCGCCTCTTTGTGTGGTGCACGCGTTGTTAAAAACAAAAGCAAACAAGAAAACGGAAAAACAAACCCAGTTTCCCAACAAAAAAAGAAAGACAAAAAAAACAAAACTACCAAAAGCGAAAACCAATGCGACCAAAGCCGTGTGCGCATGCAAAACAAATAAAGCAAAACAAACCATGACAAAAAGAAAATGCGAAACCAAACCAAACTTTACATTAGCAACCTTTAACACATACACAAACACTGACACACACACACGCACACTAGACGGGCAGTGAACAGAAGCAAACAAACTTGGAGAGGGTGTGACAAGATGCGGAGAGCTGCTGATAATTAATGTAACGAAAAATACTCAAAAACACAGACACACACACACAGAAACACAAATACAAATACACAAAGAGAACAAAGAAGCAAACGAATGGAAGAGTGGGATGGGGAGGGGGGAAGGATGAAATTAACGCTACCCGAGGAGATAACGTGAATAAATCAATGATAACACAATACCAGTAATATGAGCGTGTGTTCGTATGGGTGTTTGTGTGTGTGGTGTGGTAATTGAAAGAAAGTTTGCTACTTAACGTGACACCGGACAGTGCGCCTTTTCCAACGTTTCCTCCAGGAAACTACCAGCAGCTGGTTCTAGGATTGATAGGACACTTTGACTTCAAACATGGCTTGGATTCAAATGACTCCCACCTGTCCTGTTAATGCTGTGGTCCCTTTCTATATCCCAAGAAAGGAGGCTTGTCTCGTCGGGAATCGGGCATCCTTATGGAAACGTTTAAGTATGGTAGATATTTGAGGTTATGTGAACCAAATAAATGGAAAGTTACGCACGAATAGAGGCGTTCTTCATACCGCACGTCCTAAACAAGTCGGCCGACCTTTTTAAATCGCTTTTGCAGTGTTTTGAAGCCCTCGATCCTGGTGCTTTATGTCGCTTTCCTTGCTGGCATTTGGAAAGGCACAGGAAGAACTGAAATGAAGTCGCTCAGAATTGATGTGAGAAACTCGATTGCAGTATGACTAAGAATAAGTGATATGCACGTTCGATAGGCGAGTAGGATCAGCTTCGTCTTCGGGGGGAAGGTGGTTGTGCAGCACTTGCATTTATTTTAATAAATTTCAGAGAAAAAAAACACCGCTTCTGCTACCGCCGCTCTCCTAGTTTTGCGTGCGCCGTCGAGTGGAGCGATCCGGGGCGCGGAAAACGGGCGCGCGCCTCAGCGTGGGAATGATGTGTAAATGCCTCCCTCCGGGGGCGGCCCCGGGGGGAATCAGAGTTTGGCGAGCCGGTTCGTTCGGTTGCAGGCGGCTTTGGATTCGGCGGTACCCATTGTCTAACGCGTTGAAATCACTGGTCGGGACCCCGGGGGTGGGGTGGGGTGAGACTCGCGCCCCTCACCCCCTCCTCTAACCCCCTTCCCACCTACTGCTCCTCGGGGTAGTGGATCTGGCCGAGGTCCCGGCACAGGTTGTTGTTCGCGAACGACGTGTTGTAGTTGAACGTGCCGTACGCGGGCGCCGCGTACTGCGTGTAGGCCGCGGTCGGGAAGATCAGCTCCGGGTTGGCCGCCGCGAACTGGTCGGTCGTGTTCTGCAGGAACGCGGTGTAGTTGGAGGAGCAGGCGGCCAGGTGCGGGTTGAGCTGGACGGCGGCCGCGTCGGACGCGTCCGCCGCGCTGTACGCGCCCTCGTACGCGGCGCTCGCGAACGCCTGGTGCTGGTTCTGCGCGATGTTGTTGTTCATGTCGCTCAGGAACTCGATCGACTGCGTGAGGGTGGCCGGCTCGGTGGTGGTGGCGTTGGTGCGCTTCACCGCGCCCGGCACCAGCTCGCCGGCGAGTATCTTGTCGTACGCGGTCTTCACGTCGCTCGCCGCCTGGTGTTGCGCCTGCTGTTGCGCCTGCTGCTGCTGCTGCTGCTGCTGCTGCTGCTGCTGCTGTTGGTGCTTCCGGGCGCTGCTGTCGTCCTCGATGATCACGCCCGTCGGCATCGGTTCGTCCGTGCGGTGGTACTTGTGCGCTTTGTCCCCGCCGGCCAGCAGGAAGAGGGCGTTCTCGCGCGTCCGGATCGGGCTACTGCTCATCGCGCTCGCCCGCGGACCCGTGCGCATGCTGCTGAAGCCGGGCTGCTGGTTGTCCGGATTGTCGTCCTGTGCCATCGCCAGCGAACTCACAAAGTCAACCCCGCCGACGAACAGATCGTGCCCTTTGTCCTGCTGCTGCTGTTGCTGTTGATCCTGACCGGGGCCTCCCTTACCTATGCTGTCGTGCAGCATACTCTCCGACAGGTCCTTAGCCTCCTTGTCGCGCTTGATGCAGCTCATCATGCTGCCCTTCAAATCTGCAACAACAAATAACGCACACCAAAACGTTAGGAACCGCGCGCCGTGTATGCGAAACTGCCCGCCCCAGAACGCACCCGGATCCTCCTTGATGCGGCGCCGCTTGGAGCTCGAGCCGGACAGCGACTTCTGGGAGAGGCCGAGCAGCCCGTTGATGCTGTACGACTGGGAGGCGACGTTCTCCACCTGCTGCGGGGACTTCATCACCTCCTGGTCGGCCTGCATCTGCTGGTTGAGACACTCCTGCTGCTGGCTCTGGTGCTGCTGCTGCTGCTGCTGGTTGCTGCCGCGCGAAAGAATGCGGGGGCTGTCCAGGCCGCTGTTGTCCGATCGTTGCGAGCTGTACTTGGCCTTCTCTGCCGCCTTGTTGCGCACGATGCTGTGTCGGAAAGGTGTGAGGTGAAGGAGACGCTTAGCACGGTAGGTTCGAGCTCAGGCTCGGGGGCCCGCCCATTACCGATTGATGGACGACACGCTCGGGACGTTGTCGTGCACGCAGATACCGTCCGCCAGCAGCTTGTCCCGGATCTCCCACGCGAACATGGTCGGGTTCTGCAGCTTGTAGGCCGCGATCGCGTCCACCACCGGCGGCGTCGCCACCTTCGGCTTCGAGCCGCCGATCACGCCCGCCTTGAAGCTGCCCGTCTCGTAGTATCTGCAAGCGCGGACGGACACGGGAGGGGATCAGTTTGCGCACACCGTTACCGAATCTTCGGCGGGCTCACCTGGACAGGATCTTCGAGACGCAGCCGTGACTGACGCGCAGCTGGCGCGAGATGTCGCACGGCCGGATGCCGTTGTGCGCCAGCTCGACGATCCGCTGGCGGACCAGGTCCGGCAGGGGGCGCCCATTCACGAACACCCCACCTAGTTGATTTACCCCACCGTGGCCTACACCGTGGCCGACGGACCGCCACAGGGCGACGCCATTAGCAGCGTGTGACGTGTGCGGCAAAGGAGCGCACACAGACACATACACCCACAGGCAGACAGAGAGACAGATAGAGGCGGAAAGGTGTGGTGAACAACATGTGAAGGGTTTGGAAAGCCGGGGTGGAAAATTATGAGAGAAAAAATTGAAATGAAGAGAAGAAATAAAAGAAAACAACAGGTTGGCGATTAACAAACTTGAAAACAAAAAAAGAAAACGATAAGGAGGCGAGTCCGGAGAGTGGGAAACGAGACGCGGGGTGTGAAGAGGGCAAGCCCTTCGTCTTGGCCAGCGATCTCTCCCTCACTCTCGCTCTCCCACTCCCGCTACACCTAGGGCTAACGTTTTGGGAAAATGCAAGCGAACATTTTGTACTAGTGCAGGTTAGAGAAGAAGGTGTATTATGAGAATTTAAACGAAGAAACATATAAAAACGCTCCGCCTGCTCCAACACGGAGCAAAACACGGAGCACCTAAGCATATTATAAACGGGGGGGAAAAGAACGAATGTGTTAGGCAGGGTTGCGAGGCCCTCCCCCTGGTCTCTGACGCAGGGGTTTGCGCGGATGCAATAGACAGCAATAGAGCAAAATGTAAGCGTAAACTCCTTTCCTGCCGCCGGGCGGGTTTCGCCGGTGGCATCGTTTCAGGCAAGCAGTAGACAGTGAATGTAAGAGCGCGCCAGGAGAGCGTTCGCGTTAAACACCCTCCGGCGGCGGTTGCACTAGACAATAAATGTAAGACCGGTTCGCAGACGACGTGGTGCGTTCGCGGGAGAAGAGAGCCGATGCCGGTGGAAGGATCCGGTGGAAAAAGGACATGGACAGGTGGGCAGGTCACTGGCGACGGTTTAATTCCCTTTAACGTGCGCCAAAAAGGCCCCCTCTGGTCGGGACACGTCGGGTAACAGGATTTAAACTTAACAAAAAACTTAAGAATTATGCCGGACGTTGCGCAAAGAAGACGCGCAAGAGCAGAAGGAACGCACGGGCGAGGAACATTAAAAATGTGTACGAAGCACAAAGAAAACCACACCACGGCGAAGGAGGTGAACGAGGGAAAAGTAAAAACGCCGTGTTTCATATGTTTGAGTCTCTCTCTATCTCGCTCTCTCTCTCTCTCTCTCTCTCTCTCTCTCTCTCTCTCTCTCTTTCTTGTGCGCTTCTTCTTGAATTTGTTAATGGTACGTTCGGCGCAGTGTATGCATAATTCGCTTCCGTTGCTTATTCCGCTGTTTTTTCTTTTAATTTCCCCCCTCCCCGCCCTGCTCTCGTTATCTTCTCCATCACTTCTCGCTGTAACTGTCTTGCCACTCTGTTCGTTAGGCTTCCCTTCGGACAACCCTGGCTTCCTTCTTCGCGCGCGCGCGCGTTTTTCTTCTCTTCTATCTCTTTCTAGTTCTCCTGGTGTCGTCTGCTGTTCGTGTGTTTGTTTGTGTGTGCTTGTGTGGATTCTGACTTAATTTTTCCCTAACCGCTCCGTCCCATTCCCCCACACCGGCCGCTTTCCCGCATTGCATTCCATTCCGCGTTTCCATTCATTCCAGAAGAAAGAAAAAGGGGGAAAATAGTACAAAAAAAAAAACAGTGTACACACACGTACCCCCGATAGCCCCTGAGCAAGAGAGGGAGGGAAGAGCACTTTGAAGGTATAATTTATGCATTTATGCGTTGCTTCGTGTGTCTTTGTAGCATTTCTGTAGCCTCCCAACGGGGCAAACAGGACAAGGAAAACCGAACCACCTGACGGCGATCCGTAAAAATCCGTCCTTTAGGGTGGGTGACTTTTTATGCTAGCGACGCCAGCCAAGAAGCGTATGTTTCTATGCTACCTCTAACGTTGCTGTGTGCGCGTGCCGTTCTCCACAATAGTGTTCCGCCGTGTTTCGCTGCCGCCAAGAGCCGCCTTCCGAAAGAAAAGCGGCAGGCGCACAAGAATGGAGAGCGATCGTTCGGGTGCATTACCCTCCACCCTTGGACGGTGGATCCAGGTGCACCACTCCCATCGCACTCGCCCACTTCCCCTTTGTGGCGCTCGCGGAGCCGAGAACGAACAGAAACAGACGCACAAAGCGAAAAAGTGAATAAACTTACGGCTGGGGCTCGCGCCAAACCACCCAACGACAACGACGACACCGGGAGTCGGGGTGATCAGTACACGACAGTTAACCCTCTCGCCCCTCTTGCAGGACTATGACTGAGCTCCCCCTTCCCACTCGGGGGTGAGAGATACACCGGGAAGGAAGCAAAAGGTGAAGGCTGCGTGCCTGACAACACGGCGCACGGACAAAAAGCTGCCTGAGAATCCTTTCCGACCGAACAATGGGGCTGGGGCCGGTCGGTGCTGGGGCCGGTCGTGGGTTCAAATCTCGACTGGATCGGCTCCGGCCGGATCCGGCAACGCGTTGCCTCTTTCCCCTCTCGCCGCAAAACCAAAACACTTCGGTTGATAGACCTTGAACTTGTTTGATGACCTGCTGCCGCTTTGGTTTGATCGTGCGTTGATGCCGAATCCGCGCGCCAAGAACGCGTTCAATATGGGGGTGGTTGTGGTGGAGCGAGTGGCGGGGCGCTTCCGGTGCGCATCCTCCTCCCTCGCACGCACGCATTCGCGCTTGTTTGGAGGGGGGGGGGGGGGGGGGGTAGCAAACCGCCACTATAGTTTTCATCGTAGTTTAGGCAGACTGCTCTACACAACACGCCTGCACGGTGGTTGAACACGACGATCGAGCGTGAGAGCGAGAGCGAGAGAGAGCTGCAAAGGAGATCTCACTCGCACTCGCACGGAATGGCACCCGCGGGTTCCCGGTGGGGACGATGGCGGGGCACCGCAGCCAGGAGGTGCCGCGGAGAGATACCGTCTTATATCGTTTTTCTGCCTCTTCTTCCGCTTCTTTTCCGTGCCGGACGGCGGGTAGTGCAAGAAGATGTCATGATGATCGCACCCGCTCTGTGTCGGCACAGAATAGATGGCGCTCGCACCCACACAGTCAAACACTCAGGTACACACACAAACACACACGAACACAGGCACGAAGAGGCGCGCGTTCCTTTGCTTTTACTTCCTGCTCGCGGTGCGAAGGGGCGATTTTTGGGGGGAGTGCTGGGAAGCGAGGGGGACAGGGTGTGTAATCCACCGGATCTCTACCATCGGCAGCTCTTGGAACGGGGGTTACGCGCGAGATGGAAGGAAGGGGTGTGTGTGTGTTTTTTTGGTGTTGCAAACAAGACGAAATGTAGCAGATCATTCTTTTCTTGAGTGTGTTGAGAGGAACGTTTGAAAATCACCACCACAGCCACCGGTCTCGGGCTCGCCCGGGAGCCCATTTTGTGCGGCGTCAACGCTGGAACGCCCGGTTGCTGCTGCTGCTGCTGCTACTGCTCCATTCCTTCCGGCGCCATCTTAAATTCGCCGCCGGTGCCGCTCGGTTGTGCGCTTCAGGGCGAGCACTTGTACGATTTCGTCGCTCTGCGTGCGAACACAACGCTGAAGATCAAGCTTGTTCTGTGCACACGCACACACACAAACACAGGGGGCCCCATCGCGGCTGAACACTTTGCACTGAAACAACACACACACACACACGCGGACACACGCGGTACGCGGGAGCACAAGGAGCAGCCGTGTGCGCACCCGTCGAGCTGTGGAGGCCAACAACCGGTGCGTGAACGAGCCGACACCGGAGCTACCCCGGACGCACGCGGGAGCCTGCGCGCTCGGATCGCGCTCGTGCACGATCGGCGATCGGTACGAGAGTGTGTGCGTGCGTGTGCGAGAGACGGAGACCGCCATGCGGCATAGCGTCGCACCGTGCGCGGGAAGAGTGCGGCCCACACTCTGTTGGCAGAGGGTAGAACGATGTCTGGCGCACGATATAATTTAAACGGCCGCTGGTTTCTTTTTTACCTTGCGTGTGTGTATGTGTGTATGTGTGTGCTGTTTAGAGCTAATTGCGCACCTGTGATGCCTATCCTGCCTCTTGTTTCCGATCAACGCACACACACAAAAACACACGCCATACAAAAGCGGGAAGAGGGACCTGTACATTCCTGTACGCCCTGCTTCTAAGAGAAGAGAGGAGGACAAACGGACGGAACGGAACCCTACCCCCCCCCCCCCCCCCCCGAGGCGCGTTTAAAGGTACGCGTCCTGTGCAGCCCGGCACTTGTGCTACCACCACCAACCACCAGCACAAGCTGCGCCCACGACCTGCCCGCGATGCGATGTTTGGCGAGGGTCAGGACACCGGTTTTAAAACACACGACAAGGGGGAACACCAACCCGCAGCGCAGGAAGTGAGCAGAAAGGTCACAGGCCCGTCCCGGAGGGGTTTGTTTCCGTTGCAAACAGAAAAACGAACGAAGCAGAAACAGAAGAGGGAAAGTAAAGAACGTCGGGACGGCGATGTCGCAACTCTCGCCCTCGCTGCTTACAGGTGTAATACTCCAGTATGTTCTGCTTGCAGTTGAACGAGTTGTAGTGCATCGTGTGGCTGCTAGTTGCTAGTTTTTTTTTTGTTTTTGGAGACGCAGGGGATGACGGAGAAGGGGAAGGAGAGAACGAACGAGAACGTTACCCATACGGCCGGGGAAGTTCTGCCACCGGGAGACGGTTCATTTCGAGCAAGTTCACAGTGAAGCCTTCACAGGGATCATGTAGATCCTCTACCCTGCCCCAGCAATTGGATAGTGGTCGCCGTCCGAGTTTGGGTTGTTTTACTGCCGCTTCCGTACTTACCCGGCTCTGCGTGTCCTTCGCCGTTGGGTGATGACCTCCCCGGGACTGCTCCAGCGTGGCGGTTACAGTCTGCAGCAGCGACATCCTTCTACTCCACCAGATATAACTTGCAAATTACAGCAATATCAAACGCACGCTTCCACCCGAGTAGTCGCCCAATCGCAATGCAAACATATTTCTCTATCGCCCGCCCCACTTGTGCTGTTGCGACACGGCCACGGTACAGACAGCACAACCCAACGCAGTTGACAGGCGCGTGCGGTCGTCACTCAACCGGAACACGTGCTCCTTGCAGTTGGACACCATTGCGGCCGCCGTTTTCTCGTTTTTCCCCCGTGTGGGTGCAAGAAAATCGACCACCAAGAACTATCCCACCTGCATGCATCCTTGTTTTAGGCCATTTAAATACGCGAAACACGTGAAACGGCCATCGCGTCGCACTTGGAGATTTGAAATTTACGGCTGACGGCACTAAACCGCGGGCCTCGCAAACATTGGCTTCGACGCTGATCTTGGCCTGAAACAAACGGAATAAAACGGACGCCTCCAGCCGCGGGGCCGTACTATACCTTTTCGGTTCGCAGTTTGCCGCTGCTACGCGATGGAATATGGTCCGCAAACACACCCGGGTGGACACGTCTGCAATCGGTGAACAACAAACCGTCGGACGACGAGGCGAACGACACAAAAAAAATACGTTAACACACGACCTTCTGCTCGATCGGAAGGATGCTACGTAATTGCACGGGCACGCAAATAGACGCAGGACGCGCCGTTTTGGCACACGGCAACGCTGACCCACACACGCACACACAGGCATGCAAGGGAGAGGGAGAGAGAGAGAGATGCACTTGCTCACTCGTTCGCGCTCACCTGCTGGCGGCGTACACCAGCCGCAGGGAATGCCGCGCATCCTTTCGACACGCACACAGACGTACGTACGGGCGATGATGCTGTTCGGCTTCCATCTCGCTCCCTCCGCCACGAACACGACGGGGCGGGAAGCGCACCGAACATACAGCAGCAAAAGGGATGCAGAAACAGGCAAATTGGACAGTAAACTGACAGCATCGCTTGACGTTTCGAAAAAGGAGTTTTTTAGTAGATTGAAGTGCCGTTCCTTCACGCACTGGTGAAGCAGACAAATTTACCCTGGATAAAAGTATTTAGTCTCCACTACAAGGCTAGAGAGGTGACAAATAGACCTCTCTTGGATATCTTTGGAACAATCTCAATATTGTAATTGGTTTATATACGTATAGCAATTGTTTTATCCAGATGAAAAATAGGACAACTAATAGCTTGTCCAAGGAAATCCGAAATGATCACGAATCGTTGTGCTACTCAGTTGCTGTCACTTTCCCATACAAATAGGCTCAGCGCAGGCAACATTTATTTGCTGTCAGTTCGAAGCCAACATTATGTCTAACTTCGTGGTTTACGGATTTTTTAGATATTGGTTATAGCATTTAGAGACAACCTTAAGATGTTTACGTGCCTTATTTTCTTGAGCGTTTCTGACAGTGTTTTTGGATAGTCAAAGCAACAATTATTGGACAACTAATGCAACTAACGTAGTCACAGCAATTGATGCATCGAAGCGACTTGAGGAAGATGGCTATAACTGTTGTAATTGTCAGAAAATGCTCATCCATAACAAAACTTATAGATAGTGTAGTATTGTTTTAGCGGTCAAGTGCTCATCTATTCGCTACTGCACGCCCTTGCAAGCAGACCTGAGAAGGTTTAAAAACAACGCCCGGCTTTCGGATATATACGATCTATCGAAGTCAAACCACCGTAACACCGGCTGTTTCTTCTGTTTCCTTTTTTTTCTTCTTCTTCTAACTAAATTCATAATATTTGCGATCTTTTGTTTTAGGAACTTTCACATTACATTTGATGCGGGGATTTTCGACTCATTGTCTTAAAAAATTTCACAACTCAAGCCTTCTCTTTCCAACGACAAAAAAGAAAACGAAAACGTTTAACCTATCATTCTGCGCACGCGACGAACAGAAAAGAAAAACGATTCAAGAACGTGTGTTTATGTGTTCGCGCACGCGTGGGTGTGTGTTGTGTGTGTGTTATCATTATAAATTATAATTTTTCCATTACAAAAATAAAATAAAACAAAAATAACAATATTTCACTAGCAAATTGAAGGCGAGGAAATTAACACATCATATCGATTATTGAAACACGATGCTTCAATGGCGGTGTATCCGGTAGGTGGGGGGGCCTCTCGCCACCGTTTTGTGTTGAGAGCGGAGACCCCGTGGGACCGGAAGGTTGAAAAGTTTGCTTCTTCGTTTCAGTGTGTTGTGTGTTAGCAAGTCAAAGAAACCCAAGCGGGGGTGAAAAAATGTGTAAAAATCTAATAATTGTGCAGGAGAGCTGCGAAAACGCAGGAAAAATGGACGCTCAACGCGTTCTATAAAAGAGAGAGAGTGAAAAAACAAAAAAAAATCATCTCAGCTCCGGGCGGCCCGCAAACGGAAATAGAACAGTTGAAGTAAAATTTAAAAAAATAACTCTGCCTTTGATGAACATACGTATAGGAGAAAAAACCGATAGTAAAAAGTGCTGCCGCCCGCGTTGTGAGCGAGTGAGTAGGTGCGAGGTGCGGTTTTCGATTGCGCATGGCGCATATGCTAGGTACCGAATGCCCGTTTGTGTGCCCGGGGAGGCGAGAGAGGGTCTTCTGTGCCGCCGTGGTGTGGGATGATGGGCTCTAGTCGCTCGCTGCTAGCCGCTAGTGCTGCATGCCAGTGGTAGCCGCCGGTGGTGCCCTCCAGCCGCCCCACGGCTCCTAGAACGGGCAGTCGTTCTCGCGCGGCTGGAACTCGCGCCGGCTGACGTCGAGGCTGGAGTCGGAGTCCTCGCTGCCGCTGGTGAACGAGTGGGCGATCTGGGCCGCGGCCAGCTGCGCCTTCGCCGACCGCTTGTTGCTCTCCTCCTTGAAGCAGTGGTTCTTCTGGTGGCGGATCAGCTCGTAGTAGCGCTGGAACACGAGGTTGCACTTCTTGCAGGTGTAGTTGATGTTGATCGCCTTCTTCTCGTCCGACTCGAACGTCGGGTTCGGCTGGTTCTCGTAGATCTTGCGCTGCTTCTGGCGGGCGTTCTGTGGGGGGGCGGAATGTGAGGTTAGAAACCGAGCGAAACTGCGACAGAAAGTGATACGCAACCTACCTGGAACCAGACGACGATGACACGGGGCGACAGCATCAGCAGCTTGCTCAGATACTCCAGATCGCTGTCCTTCGGGTACGAGTTGTTCTCGAAGAACTCCTGCAGCACCTTGATCTGGTAGTCGGTGAAGCGCGTCCGGTTGGCGCGCTTCCCGTTCGAGCAGGTGATCGGCTGCGTCTGCGGCGACAGCCCGTGCAGCCCGCCCATCGACCCGGGCGGCGAGATGACCGGGCTCTCGATCGGGCTCGGTATCTTCATCTCCTCGCCGACGACGAGCGTCGGCGGCGTGGCCATGTGCTTCTTCAGCGAGATCGCGCTCGGCGGCCGCATCGGCATCGGGCTGGAGTTGGACGAGTCGAGCTGCAGGTCGGCCGGCGTTGGACTATCGTTCGACGATTCCGATTTGATCTTCTTCTTCTTGCCACCGCCGCCGCCGCCGCCACCACCACCACCACCGCCGTTACCGTTGCCACCTCCACCGCCCGGTGTGATGCTCCCACCACCGACGGGTGTTCCTCCGATCGATAGGGAGCCGGGTCCGAGTGCGACCGCAGCGTCGGCGGCCGCCCGCTGGAAGTAGTCCGTCATCGTGCCGACCATGTCCGCGCCGGAAAAGTCCGGCCCGAGGCTGCCGGGACCGACGCCGACGCCGCCACCACCACCACCAACGCCGCCACCGCCGAAGCCGTCCGGGAAGAGGCTCTTGTTGAGGTGGAAGGCGGCCGCCGCCCCGACCAGATCCTGCCCGACAGCGGCCGCCTGCGACTGCTGGTGCTTGCTGAGCGACTCGAGCAGCGACTTGGACAGGTTCTGCTTCATCGCCTCGTTCAGCGCCTTGCTCATGTCGCTCGAGCTCTGCGAGTTGTCCTGCGAGAGGGGGCCGCTGGTACCGCCCGGCACCACGCCCACGTCACCGACGGCTGCTGCTGCCGCAGCCGCCGCCGCCGCAGCCGCCGCGGCCGCCGCGTTCGCCTTGAACGACGTCTCCAGGTCGGTGACCTTCGCCTCGCCGGTCCGCTCGTACTCCTCCACGTTCAGCTTCGTCGACGGTGGGATGCTGAAGTTGTACGGGCTGTCCTTGTTGCGCTGGCGCTCCTTGAACAGCGTGTTGCGGAACCAGTGCTTCACCACCTTCTGCGGCAGGTTCGCCTTCAGCGACATCTCCTGGATGCTCTCCTCGCTCGGCGAGTTGTTGATGTCGAAGTGGGAGCGCAGGATGCGCAGCTGCTCGTCGGTGATGCGGGTGCGGGCGCGCTTCTGCGTGCAGGGCTGCTGCTGCTGCTGTGCCTGCTGCTGCTGGTGCTGCTGCTGCTGCTGGTGCTGCTGCTGCACGTGCTGCGGCGACTGGCCGGCCACAAGCTTCGGATCGAGCCCGTGCGAGAGCAGGTTCAGATCGAGCGGCTTGCCGTTCAGGCTGACCGGCGGCAACACGCCCGACGACGGGCCCTTCCCGCCGACCTTGGGCCCGTGGTCGCCCACCAGGCCGGGCGAGCCGCCGTCCGGCTTGGTCGGGTCGCCCCCGCCGCCCACCTTCGGCGGCACGCCCCCGAAGCTGAGCTGGGGCGCCAGGTTCAGGTAGCTCAGCGACATCAGGTGGTGGAAGTGCATGAAGTTCAGCACGTTCAGCGCGTTCGGGTTGAGCTTGTTCGTCGGGTCGGCGGCAGCGAACTGCAGCAGGGACGCGTTCTTCAGGAAGCTCGGATCCATCAGGTTGGCGGCGGCGGCCGCGGCGGCCGCCGTTGCCGCCGGGTCCATCGCCGGCATCAGGCCCTTCCCGCCGAGCAGGGCAGCTTCCGCGTCCGATGTTGCGGCGGCGCTCAGGTCGAATCCCCCGCCGCCGCCACCGCCGCCCGTCAGTGCGTTCACCTTCGCCAGCTCGCTCAGTGCCTGGTGGTGCGGATGGTGGTGGTGGTGCTGGTGGTGCTGGAATCCACCACCAGCGCCGCCAGCGTCGGTCGCAAACCCAAGCGGCACCCCGTCCGTCATGGCCGCCGCGGCAACCGCCGCTGCGGCGGCCGAGTCGAGCAGCTTCTTGCGGTGCGCCAGACACTCCGGGCTCAGCTCGAGGTGCGTCTCGAGCATCAGCTTGCCCGGGAACACCTGGTAGCAGCACTCGCACACGCAGATCTCCGGTTTGTCCGGCGTGCCCGGACCGCCCGGCACACCGCAGAACAGTGGTCCGAGCGCTTGCTGCTGCAGCAGCTGCTGCTGTTGCTGCTGTTGCTGCTGTTGCTGCTGTTGCTGCTGCTGCTGCTGCTGCTGATGTTCGGTCGGTGACTTCAGCTTACGCATCGGCACCTCGTCCAGCATGTTCGGCGACTGATCGTGACTCTCCGGGATGGGATGAATGAGCGGGAACTCACCCTTCTTCACCTTTCCGTCGACACCCTGCGGCGACTGCTGTGCCTGCTGCTGCTGCTGCTGTCCGACGGTCGACTGCCCGGAGAAGAGGCTGCGCTCCTGGAGCCGGCAGGCGCGCGTCTGATGGAGCACACTGCGCATGTGGATGTCCAGCGTGCTGCCCTGCGTGTACGCCACGTTGCAGATGTCGCATTTGAACTTCTTCCGGGCCGATTCCTTCTCATCGCCGACGTCCTTGCGCTTCTCACCACCACCACCACCACCACCCTCGGCGAACGAGGGCATCGAGAAGGGTGTGGCCGCCTTCTCGCCGAACGGAATAGTGGGTGATGGGGAGTTCTTGCCCGGATCGGGACAACCACCACCGTCCGCGCCGCCACCGCCGCCGAGATCCGCACCGAGCAGCGACCCGGTAAACATCTGCGCGAACCCCTTCTCCGCCTTCAGCTTCTTCAGCTTGTTCAGATGCGAGACGCTGTTGTAGTGCACCAGCAGGATGTTCTTCTGCGTGAAGCTCTCCATGCAGATCGTGCACTTGAACGGCCGGTTCGGGTTGGTGAACTTCTCCGACTTGATGTCGTAGAAGAGTGAGCTCATCTGGTTGGACGACGACACCTGCTGGTGCTGCTGGTGCTGTTGCTGCTGGTGCTGCTGCTGCTGTTGCTGGTGGTGGTGGTGCTGCTGCTGCTGATGGTGCTTTGCGAGGGAAGACATCAGCGAGGCAGCGAGCGTATCCGGTGACGCCTTGTCGTCGCGCGGCATGTGACAGGCCGTGGTCAGATGGCGCTCGAGCGCACCGGAGTCCGTGAAGCTGAACTGACAGTCGCTGCAGGTGTACCGCCCGTCGGACGTGCCGCTGCCGTCCAGGCTCTTGTCGTAGTAGAAGCTGCTGCTCTTCGAGCTCACCGATTTCTCGCTCAGCCGGTCCTCGTCGACGCTGTCCCGTGCGTCGCGCCCACCGGACCGATCCGACCGGGGGCTCAGCCCGTTCCGCTGCTGCTGCTGCTGCATCTTGCGCTTGAGATCCTTGAAGAACAGGATGGAGGCGTCCGGGGCCGGTATGCCCGGCGGGGAGGGCTTCCCCGACTGAAGCGCCTCCTGCGGGTGCTTCTCGGTGATGTGGGCCGTCAGCGAGTGGATGTTCTTGAAGTGGTGGTCGCAGTAGAAGCACTTGGTCGACTCGCGCAGCGAATGGTAGAACAGGTGGCGGCTGAGCTTCTCGTGCGTTTTGAACGCGAACGGGCACTGCTTGCACCGGTACCGGTACGTGTGGTGCTCGGAGATGAGGAAGTTCAGGTGGCTCGCCTTGAAGTGCTGGTTCAGGTCGGCGAGATTGTCGAACGCGTCCTTGCAGTCGTGCAGGAAGCAGGCGAGATCGTCCGTGTCGGCGCTGCGCCGGAAGTGGCTGCTCTCGTTGCAGTGTATCTTCAGATCGACCATCGTGTCGAACGAGGCCTTGCAGTAGGCGCACCGGATCGCCGGCACGCCCGGCGACGGTGCGCCCGGCGACGACGCGCCGCCCTCCTTCACCGGCGGCGAGTGCTGCGGCGAGGTGGCCGCGTCCATCTTCTCCACCGGGCTGCTGCCGCCGCTCACCAGCTGCTGCTTGCCGTTGGTGGTCGTTTTCAGAAAGTGCGAGGTATCGACCAGCTTCAGCAGCCGGTTTAGCCCGTCCATCTTCATGTTGTGGACGCGCAGCACGTGCGTCTCGACCGTCGCCTGATCGTGGAACGCTTCCGCGCACAGCGGACAGGAGAGGGTCGGGACGTGCTGCTGCTGCTGCTTCTCGTGCGTCGGCGAGCTGTCATCCTGGTGGCGGGCGGCCGCGTACTGCTCCAACATCTCCGCCAGGTTGCCGTGCTTCAGGTCGTTGCAGTTCTCCTTCAGCGCGAACGAGTCGCTCATGAACGTGACCCGCTCGATCATGCGTAGGTTCTGGGCGCAGCGGGCCTCCGCCACCATGCGCAGATAATCGAACGGTTTGCGCGCCAGCGTCGGCACGGTCGGGGACAGGTCCGCCACGCCGAGTAGCTCGTTGCCCGCGTTGTGGTTCGCCAGCAGGTGCTGCATCACGTTCACCTTCTTCGAGGAGAACTTGTTGCAGACACTGCACACCAGGCAGCGGTCCTTGCATCCGCCGGTGGCCGACGCCGCTGTCGACGCCGCCGTTGCCGTCGGCTGCCGGTTGCTGGCGTTCTCGCCGTTCCACATCTTCTTCTCCTGCAGTATGCTGCACAGCCCGTTGTCGCCCGTATCCATTGCATCTTGGGCGTCGAGGCCTTTTGGCGGGGTTTGGGGAGGGAGGGAACAAGATGGTGGAGGAGTTAGACACAGAAAAGCAACACATGTCACTCTTAACAAATAGTTCATGATGCATAGATATTACTACAAAAGGACTTCTTCGGAGCTGTAGCGTGAAGGGATACAATTTACCAGCAAACTATTGCTGATCAATAGCTTCCATATTGGACAATAGCATTCGAGATCCCAATACTGAGAGATCGCTCAGATCCGGCTCTGGATATGTCAGGAAAGGATCACGGATTAAGATCCGACCTCTTCAGATCTAATGGTTCAAATCAATGTCATCAATTTAAAGCGAGATTGCAATATATTGCAAAGGTAGGGCAAAAGTAGGGGATCCTTTTTGGATAGTCTTCCCCTAACAAGGCATGACTAACCAGCTATACTGTTATAACTTAGTCAAGTAAGTTGCAAGTCGGCAGGCATGACCGCGTAGGTCATTACGTCAAAGCAGAATAAAAGAAGAGAAAATCTGTTGCAAGACGCAGCCGAATCGGTCGGTTCGAGAACCTGATGAGCACACGAGGAGAACTTAATCTTGCATACAGTAACTAAACCAACCGCCCAGCCTAACGTACAACGCACTGTAAACCTGGAAACATTCACAGCACAGCATTTGGCGAGAGTTCTGTGGTTTACAATGATCGCATCGGGTTCTGGAGGCCTCATCCAGCTGCGAGTAAACAACCGGAAACAACCAAAATCCAGCTGGATCCAAAGCAAAAAGCAAACTTGGAGTAGATTCCGCAAAACTAGGGGAGCATCTGTCGAAGCTACCAGTAACTACGGCACCCGCCACAGGATGGAGACGATGACACATCGCACACCCAGAGTATGATTTATACCCTTGTCCAGAATGGAGTAAAAAAAAACGCATCAAAATGGCAGTTTCAGCAACAACAAAAAAAAGCTTCCTCAAGGGAAAAATATAATGCGCATCATTAAAACGCAACAATAAAAATCCGACCCGCAGTCTCTCTCGCTCTGCTTTTTGTTTTTCTATCCCTCTCTATCGCACACTCTAGCACACGTATTCTTCCTCTCGCCCCTGCTGTGTTTAGCAGCGGCACAATCGCGTTTCCTGACGCTTTGTGTATGTCATTCCCATTTACGATGTTTTTTTTTGCCGTATAGCTGTGTGCGTGTCTCTGTGTGGATTATTACACTTCTCTTTCGCACCAGCACCGGAGCACGCACACACCGGGCGGGGATGGGGAAGGAAGTGCAGCATAAGCGCTCGCATTATGCTGCCGGGTGGGTTTACCTTCCCTGCAGGGCCCAATTTCATGCGGGAGGCGAAGATAGACACACCGTGAATGAAATCGAACGCGTCTTGATTTGCCTCGGCCGCGTCTCTGTGTGTGTGTGTGCGTACCGGCTGGTTAAGCACACATACAGACGTCGCGGGCTCTTCTCGGCCGGATGGAGGACGAGCTGTGAGTCCCTCCGCGCCCGTACATGCGCAACGCATACGGCACAGGGTGACGATGTCGGGAAAATGCGTAAGCGCATTTGTGGGCTTCACTTTTGTTTTTGCGTAGTTGCCCGTTCGGAAGCGTTTTCGAGCGAGTTGTTGTTTACACGCTCCGTGCACGACCCGCGGCTGCGCCAAAATCTTGCCAGGAAATGCACATTCTGACGCTACGCCGCCACTTGAGGCTGCACTTGGCTTAATGGTTGATTGTTGGGGCCCCGTGATTGTGGCGTCACTGTGGCGCGGCGCAAACGTTCCTTTTTGCAAACACGAGGAGTTAGGGTACCGGGTTATCCTTACGTACATAGGGCGCTAAAGTCGTAGCGCATCGCGTCGCGCTCTGCTGTGTGAAGCTTCTGGACACGTGAGGCCGTTGTTTACGAAATGCACCGCATTAAGAACTTCACCCCTGGAACCACGTTCGCTGCAATCAACACACACTTGTGGAGTACCACGCGCGATTTAGTTCCCGGCGTGCGTGCGCGCGTTGTTCTGTTCCCCTATTCTCGATCGATCACTGTGCGCGCTTTAGAGGAGCGATATCCTGACGAGCGGATAGCCAAATGGGTACTGAAGGGACACAGGAGGAAGAAGCCGGCCTCTGGTCCGGGGTCCCTCTTGCGCCGCCGGTTCGTTATCCCGGCCAAGTCCAACGTGCGGAGTGTGAAGAAGAAACGAAACCACACACACACACACACACACTGGCGCGCGCACACCTCGAACCCTAACGCGCACGCACTCGATGATGTTCTGTATCAATAATCCCGCTCTCTCCCCGCCAACCCCGATACTTCCGCTGTGACCGTGTATAGACTAAACAAAAAGGCCCGGCCCGATTTGCGCCTCACGTTCGCCTGGCCGAGCGCTGCCAGGTGAGCGACAGAGAGCAAGGAAGCATCGAAAAGGGAACGAGAAGGGCGAGCGAAAAAGGCAGACAAACGAACGACGCAAGGGCGATCGCCGTTGTCAAGAGCGCTGGTGGCAGAGGGCAGCCAGCTATACACGGGGCTGCGTGTTCACCGCCGTGTGTAAACAAGCGAACGAGAGCCGGGACTCTCGGTGCGCAAGCAGGACCGCACATACGCCAGCGAACAAGATAGCGCAAAGAAAACGCAAGGGAGCAAAGGGAACACAATAACAAGAAGAAGAAGAAAAAACTGCTGAACAAACAACAAAAGCCGAGCAAAACCGGCTTAACGAAATGCGCCCTCTGGACACGGACACCCCTCTGCAGCGCGGTTGGAGCGATCGAGAGCCCGGCGCGAGGAGAGGAGAATCTTGAGCGCTCGGCCAGCGACGTGTTGCCTCCGGTGAATACGTATTTTCAATTGAAATATGTGTTTGCCTATTTCACGGTCCGTCGTCTCCTGTCTGTCTTGTTCATTCCCTTTCCCTGTCGGGCGCGGAAGGTATTTGTATTGTTGCGTTTTTCTTCTCCCTCTCTCGCACTCCTGTGTTTTTTTTACTGTCCGTAGATTTCCATCTATACAATTCCTGATGAATGCATTCCAGAGCACGGTAGAAAGGTGCACGATATTTTGCCTGATTCCACACGGCACGATCGGGTGTGTTTGTGTGCGGTGCGGTGAAGATCCTGCCAGCTAGATAGCACCTCACTGGGCAGTAGCTTCGAGTGCGCGCGCGTCTCCGTTGAATAGAAGAGCATGTTCGATTCCGCTGAGTAATCTCATAGGAATGTCAATCGCAAGAGCGCAATAGAACGCATCCAACACCACACACACACACACATACACACACACACACAGCACAACACCAGGGAAAGAAGGTCAAAAATGTTTAGAATTATTCCCCCAAAAAAGCATTTATTGCAAGACGAAAATATTTTAATATAAATTTATGTCAACATCCCGACCACCCTGTACTGAGCGTACTAATCAGCAGGAGAGAGAGTGATAAAACTAAAACGATCGCATTGCTTGATCGACATTCGGTTCGGGTTCTGGAAGTGTTTTCAATGTATGGGTGTGATGAAAAAGACATGGTTTCACATTTTTTGTCAATAAAATGTTTCCATTTCTGCGTTTCTGCAGTTTCCCATTCGATCATTCATATCCTTCCTTCTCATATACAACACGCACGGGTGTCACACCTCATATCCATTTGAAATACGTTTCATAATGCGGGAAATAAACCTAATTAATGATACCTTCTCGCAGAGCCCCTAGGGGACGAAGTGGTAAGAATGGAACAGAATTTCCGGTCGAACCGGAATGCGACACAATAAGGGGACGACGAATTCGTCATCAATTTTCGCCCCTAGCGCTCGCTCCTCTGCACAAAGGAGAACGTGGCACAGAGCGCACACAGAAGAATCGGATGTGACAGTCGATTGGAAGCAATGCCGAGCTGCCGACACGTCCCCGTATATAAAGCACCGAGAGAGGTGGGGTTAGAAGAGGAACGTTCCTACCTTTGGCCGTTAGCTTGAAGATGTTGCGCAGTCCGAGCAGATTGATATTCTGCTCGACCTTGCAGCTCTTCTTCAGGTGGTGGATCATGTAGTAGATGTGGTCCGTCTTGAAGCAGCACGGTACGCAGGTCAGCATCAGCTGGCTAGCTTTCGGCGAGGACGACTGCTGCTGTTTGGCCCCATCTGCAAGTAGCAGTTCATGCGCATCGAACGAGACACGTGAAATTGTCGTTTATGTATTGCCGCAGGTGGTAGATGTAGATGGAGTAGAAGGAGGACGCACGTACCTTCACACTTCACGCCCTGTACGCCCGCTAGGCTCGCCTTCTCGTTGGAGATGAGCAGCAAGTAGTCGAAACAGATCCGCCGGAAGATGTGCTTCTCCGACAGGCTGTGGATGCCGATCTTCTCCAGCGAGGTGGTGTAGAAGTTGCAGCAGTTGCACTTGAGCTGCACGTTGTCCGGACAGGTGGAGGAGGACGGCGCTGTATGAGAGATGAGAGCAGGTGCGAATGGCGAAATGCGTCAAAAGGTTGGGGTTCCAGGAATGTACATTCTACTTACGCTCACTGTCGATACCGTTCGACCCGGTGGCCCCGAACTCCCGCTCGATCAGCTCCGTCTTCGGCTCGAGCAGCAGCATTAGCGGAGAGCGCGAAATTTCACTGACGCTAGGCATCTCATCGTACGGAAATTTCGATTCCTCCGCCAACGGGAAGATGAGCTGCAGCTTCTTGTACAGCTCCTGCCCGACGAACTGGCGCAGCTTGGTCGCGGTCTTGTCCCGCCCCTCCAGCAGGTGGATCATCAGCTCGAGCCGCCGCTGGTGGTGCTCGCCCTTCAGGTGCCGGTCCGTCTCCGACCGGTCGTGCGTCTTCTGCCCGCAGAGTAGACACTCCTGGTAGCCGCCGCCACCGCCGCCGAGCAGGATCGCGTCGATCGCACCGCCGGTTCGCTCCTTCAGCACGTGCTTCTTCAGCTCCTCCAGATTGTTCGTCTCGAAGTCGGCGCAGACGAGACAGCTGTAGTACGTCGCCGGATCCAGCGACAGCCGAATCGGTGGATCGAAGTGGAGCGGGTTCTTGTCCTCGTCAAGCTGGTGGTGCTGGTGCTGCTGTTGGTGGTGGTAGTCGCGCTCGGTGCCTGCCTCACTCGCACCGCTGAACGGCGACGGCTGATTCAGGAAGAGCGAATCGGGCGTCGCCGTCTCCATCGGTGTTCCGCTGCCAAACGGCGAGGACGGCATCGACAGCGACTTCAGGCCGGTGGTGTTGGGGGTGTTGTTGTTGCCGTTACCGTTGCCATTTCCGCCGGCGTTGTTCACCGCGGCCGCCACCGCTGCCGCCGCCGCTGCTGCGGCGGCCGCCGTGTACTCGTCCACCCGCGCCATCGGCGAGTCCTCCTTCAGCGTGTTCAGATTGATGGCGCTCAGGTAGTCGAGCCCACCGTCCGCCGACTGCTGCAGGCTCTGCAGGCTCTTCAGCTGGTTGAAACTCGACTGGAACGAGTTCAGGTTGCTGATGTGCTTCTCGCTCGTCATGTGGATGCGCAGGTTGCGCGCGATGTTCGTGTCGTAGTTGCAGATGTCACACTTGAAATACGACTTCGGGCGTCCACCACCGGAAGCCTCGTATCCCGGAGACTCCTTGGACTGGATGCCACCACCACCGCCACCACCACCACCTGCGCCGCCACCAACGCCTCCACCACCGCCACCGCCACCACCACCACCACCGAGCTTGCCCGACATGGCGTTGAGTGGACTAGCAGCGGCGGCTACGGCCGCTGCCGCCGCCATGTACTGGTTGCGCGAGCTGTTCACCACCTTCTCGTTCGCCTGCAGCGTCGCGAGGTTCAGGAAGCTCTGGTTGCTCTTGTTCATCATGCCGTTCAGGTCCTGCATGTTGTTCAGGTGCTTGTCGCTCTGCATGTGGATCGACAGGTTGCCCTTGGTCGTGGTGGAGTAGTTGCAGATGTCGCACCGGTACGGCTTGTACCCGCACGTGTACGACTCGCCACGCGCCAGCCGCGGGTGAGCCTGCCCGGCCAGGCAGTAGCTGCAGGCCGTCTCACCGTCCGGGTGCTTCTCGCGCATGTGGATCTCGAGCGTCTCCTGGTACTTGTAGTGCCAGTTGCACTGCGGACACTTGAGCGTCTTGCACGAGTTGCGCGTCGAGATGTTCGGACTGAAGTTGCTGTTCCGGAACGCGGTCGATGGCTCACTGCAATATGGAGTAGAAGCGGGTGGGAGAACGTGAGTGTGCGCGTTGACAAACAATTGAGGTGTCATATTGGACACATTTCAGACACTGGACCCCGTTACAATAAAGTTTGTACAAAGAAGAGCAAGAGTTTACAAATATAAATATGTTTTTTTTCGCATGAGATATCACCAGCCGCGAGTCCGTTAGAACGCAACGTTGGAAGAATCATATCTAGAAATCGTTTTAGGCTGTTCGACCGCCTGTACTAGTCAAGAAGTTCTTTAAAATCCCACAGTCTTGCACAGAGTTGGCATCTTGCACAGAGCACGTTCTTGCGAACGTCTTGGGTCTATGTCTGTTAGTAGGTTTCCATAATTAAACAACATGTCACTTACGGTTCCAGCTTCTTCACGCTGATCTGGTGTTCGTTCTTCATCTCCTCCCCGACGTCCATCGCATCCGGTCGGAAGTTGTTCGCAATCAGCTGCTTGTAAAGGTCGACCGGGCTGTACTTCTTCAGATGGAAGTCTCCACCGCACCCGGAACCGCCACCACCACCACCACCACCTCCACCACCGCCACCGGCGAGATCGCCCAGTCCACCGACTGGGCCGCCACCCTGCTGCTGGCCCTTGTTGGAGGCAACGGCGGCAACGGCGGCCGCCGCCAGCGGGTTCAGCTTCATGTCCGCGGCGGAGCTGATCAGCTCCAGGAACTTGCTCTGCTTGCCGTACAGATTTTCGCCCACCGTCGACAGCATCTTCTGCTGGGTGAGGAAATCGGTCAGCAGCTTCCCGCTGACGGCGTTGGCGTTGGCGCCACCACCAACAGACTGCTTCTTCTCGCCACCGCCATCGTTGACGGCGGCAGCGGCGGCGGCGGCTGCAGCAGCAGCGGCCGCCGCGATCGCCGCACTCTCGTTCATCGCGTTGCTGTACTTCTCCGCCGCCAGCTTCCAGCTCTGCTGCAACTTGCTGTCCATCTCGTACAGGAGTGCGCTGTTGGCGGCGAGCTTCGGGAAGCCGCTACCGGTGGGATCGTAGGTGGGCGCGAAGGATGGGTCGGTCTGGTGAGTCTGCTGCAGGTGGTGCTGCTGCAGCTGGAGTTGCTGTTGCTGCTGCTGCTGCTGCTGCTGTTGGTGCGCCTGCTGCAGTTGCTGTTGCGTTAGCAGCCCAAGGATGCCGTTGTTTGGACTGCTGGTGGCCATGTTGCTGTTACTGTTGCTGCTGCTGTTGTTGCCGTTGTTGTGATTGCCATTGATGTTGTTGCTGGTGTTATTGCTAGCACCGGTGGTGGTACTGCTGCTGATGCTGCTGCTGCTGCTGCTACCGCTGCTGCCACTGTTGCCACTGCCGCTGTTGCCCAGGATGTTGGTGCCACCGACGGCACCGGTGGCACTGTTTACTACGCTACTACCGCCGCTACTGCCGCTGCCGCTACCATTATTACTACTATTGGTCTTGTATCTCTCATCGCTCTCGACGTGCTTTCTACTGTTACTGTTGGCTGAAGATTTCTCTTCGAAAGGAACCAGAAAGAAGAATTGCTTCTCAGCATTCGTCTGTATGATGGCACTGCTGTAGTTCTTCTCCAGCAGCATCCGCTCGTAGTCGTTCAGTGTGAGACTGTGCTCTATTTTGGCATGCGCTATAAAGGACCGGCAGGTGCCGAAGCTGAGCTTGCAGCTGAAGCACATCAGGATCGCCTTGTGGCTACTGGTCGAACCACCCGCCATCGGTACGACGTTGGTGGCAGTAACCGCCGACGGTGACGCCGGCGACCGCGTGATGAGGTTCTGCGCCTGCTCCTGCTCCCGCTCCCGTTCCCGCTGCTCACCCGGCTCATCGTCGGTGGCGAACGCGTCGCCCCCACTGGCGCCCCGGACCGTCGCTTCGCTCTCCTTGCTGAACGAGACAATTCGGAAGGAATGTGTGCGAGGATTCGAATTGCTGTCGTTCTTGGGAGAGGCGACCGGGTCGATGATGCAGGTGTTGTCGTTGCAGATGATGCGCCCGTGAAAGCGCTCCACCTCCTTCTGGTACTCGGGCAAAATGGTCTTCACAGTGTTGTTGCTGCTGCTGTTGCTGTTGCCGCTGCTGCTGTTGCTGTTGCTGCTGTTGCTGCTGCTGCTACTGCTGCTGCTGCTGCTGTTGCTCGCCGTCGCTGTCGATTGCGCAGATTGCTGAGCCTGCGGTGGGTGTTCGTGTGTTGAAGGTATCGATTAGTGTTCTATCTCTCTCTCTCCTTCTCTCTTAAGCACGCTTACGCACACTCACCTTGTCGACAAAAAGTTGTATAATGCCTTTATTGTCTACCGGCTTCGACAACAGTCTGAAGATCGCTTTGCTGAGTGAGTCGTTCGGCACTGGACCTATGGTATCGTTGCACAGCTTCAGTATGCGCGACTCTCTGTGCTTCAGGTAGAACTGAATTTTGGTGGAGAATTTTGTGTGCTTGCGAGAAGTCATTTTGTGTTTGTGTGTGTTTGTGTGTTGTTGTTTTGTAAAAGATAGGATTCCTTCCGCGGTTGTTGTATAAACGTGCCTTCGTCAACTTTCTTGTCGCGACTCCTTGTCGCGTTATTATTAATAGTATATATATAGTTTAATATAATATATATATATATGATTAAGATATAATAGTTAAATGTAAGTTATAAATAATGCGAGGTTTATAATTTTGTAAAACTTTTTCTAAAGTTTAAATCTTAAAGTGTATTTTTTCACGTATTTTCATTATAACTAAGTCGTTCGTTTCATTAAATAGGGATATCCTGGAAATGGAGAGAAAGAGAGAAAGAAAAGGGGGTGCAACCGCGACGGAACGTCGTCGGATGGGGGAGGTTTTGCTTTGGTTAGGACGGTATGGCTTGCTTCGTAAGCAGCTCGGGCCCAACGCATGTTCAATTGAATCCATTTTTACTTCGCCAGATGAAATCACTCTGTGAGTTGTAACTCAACTCACGATATGTATTTTGCGACCTTATTTATATCTAATGCACTGTTGTGATATTATCTAGGGATGGAGATTATTTGATTTAGAAACATGTAAGAGCACTTTGGTTGTAGAAGAAAACCTGGAAATCATGATGCAAGTGAGACGCATATGAAAATATCTTGTCCAAATCTAAGGAAATACACTTTATAACAACATCGTGTTAATTTTCTAATATTGAACAACGAGAATGAGTGAGACTAACTTGTAAAGCAGAGAAAACTTGCACAAATATGTTAAACCGAAATGAAAACATATTGGTTCAATTTAGAAAATTCACTAATAAATATAAAAATAACAAAAAATAATAATTTGAAAGGAATTATAAAACAGCAAAAAATGGCAAGAACAATTTGAAAAAAAGAAAAGCACAATTTTAAATTTCTTAAAACAAGATGAAAATACCTTGCTTTAGACAGAAAACTTCACTATAAACGATTATTATGATAAATATGAAGCCATTAAACAACGTAAGCTGATAATGAAAAGCGTCGTGGGTGAAAACAAATCGTTGAAATGTTTCGCACAACGTGTAAGACAAAACAAGTAGTAGAACAAGTGTCAATATAAATAGGTAACGATGGGCAAAATACATATACGGTAGAATAGCAGAAAAAAGTAACACATAGAGCTTCGCTGTTTCGCCATACAGATTTATTTATCGCACACACGCAGACACACGGTCAACGCTTGTTTGGTTTTGTGTTTGTTTGCAAGAGAATCCAACAAATTTCTGTGTTTCGCATTCTAATTCACTTTTGTTTTTGCATATATTATTTAGTAATAAAATGTGTCACGATGCACGCTGCACACGGAAATGGAGAAGAAGGTTAAACGGGCATGAATTTAGTGTTTATCGTGGGATGGACGGGTGGGTAGGATGGATGGGGTGAGAGTCGGGTGGTGAGGATTAGGATACAATGGATGGGTGCAGTTGGGAAGTGAACGGGAAAACACATTGTGAATATATATATTTATATACGGATCACGAATTATATAGTAATTTTTGATAATATATAAGTTATCTATTTATATAGTAAACAAAAAACAAACAATTAAAAACCCCTTCTCATGGTAAACATCAATGAAGAGCAATATTAAAAACTCATTATATATATAGAAAATAATCTCAACCATGCCCCTTGGGAATCCCTTCCCTCTCTCCCTCTCTAGCTGGTTGTCATCACAACAGCTAATATTATGAAATAATGAAAAAAAAAATAACAAAAATCGAAGCTTGCGCTGTATCAACACACCTTCTTCATTTTGTTTTTTTGTTTCCAATGCTTTTTTCATGCACACCCCCCTTTTCCTTTGGCTCTTTAAAGCACACACCAACGTGCGCGGTTTATGCACAAACGGTGCGCGCGCGCGTGCTTGTGTAGATGTGTGTACGTGTGGTGGTAGTAGTGGTGCAATGACGACGAGCAGCTCCCGATGCGCTCGTGGTGGCATATTTTAATTCGTGTTACCATAATCTCCCCGCGAAACGGCAGACTAACACAACCGCACGCTATGTTGGGAGGGAGGAAGAATAAAAAAAAATATGAAAACGGCGTGATAAGAGGGTGGTGGGTGATAGAAGCGTTGATTACAAAGCGATTCTTATCCAACTCTCTTTCTCTTTCGCTCTCGCGCTCTTGATAGGTTCGTTTTATTGTGCGGGTGCAGGAGAGGTGCACTGCAGCGGGATGCACCGCTGGGCTATGCAATTACATCCTTTTACAGGGGTCCACTTTTATGCAAGTGCGCACATATGTGTGCGTGGGAAAAGTTAAGCCAGCAGAGCGAAAGTGAGCAGTGGGTGCTAATCTACACGGCATACGCCTTTTTGTTTGATTGCTGTGATTGGATTGATGATGAAGTTTGCGTAGGCTGGCTGGTGGTGATGGTTGAGGAAGTTTTCATCCCACCCTCCCGCTTTCTCCACCTTTCCCTCTTCCATCCCGCGCTTCCTTGCCCCACCTTAGTGGCTGGAAGAAGCAAATCGGGGAGGGGTGGGCTTTTCCAGCGCATGCAGGACTTTTCAATTTCCCACTTGCTAATCACTTTTTTCTTCTGCTTCTGTCACACGCATACACACTCAAACACAGGCGCGAGAGCGCGCGCGCGCACACACACACACATACACGCACACACCCTTCTGATATGATGCTGTGTGTGCCTAAGCCACCTGGATAACCTGATTGAACCTGATTTGCCCCATTTAGCATCGCGTTTTCGGTGCTTTTTCTGTTGCTTTCACAATGCAAAGAATTATGCTCGGTGCCACTGCTCGTACCGTGCTGGATAAATCACTCCCATGCCCACCCACACAGCCGCACCACAGGTTACATCTTCCTTCCCATTCCCTTCTCTCTCTCCCACACACGCACCCTTCGCATCCACCCACTACCGCCCTGCTGCTGGAGTGAACCACCCCATGCAACATGGGCGGAGGGACACACATACACGCCATACAAGCACACATACACACCATCCACACACACACACTCGCAGATTCGCGGTCACTCTACGCTTACCAGACGTGGGAAAACAAAAAGACCCCCAAGCTGGTGGTGCTGCTGCTGCTGCTGCCACTGCTGACGAACGAAACACACACGCACAGACGCACGCACACAGAAATTTGCAAGATGAAATCCAACATCACCCGTGTGGGGCGTTCGGCCCGTGCCAAGGCGACGCTTTCCTACGGTGGCCACGCACGGAAACGGCACCATCCCGGCACCGGCCATCCGCCCGCATACGTTTTGCTCCGCCGCTGGTGCTTCCTCCGGCGGGGCCGCTGATAAGCGCCAGCAACACCGCGATGGAGGCGGAAAATCGGATCGTGCAAAGAAAATGATAACTAACGCTGAACGAACGAACGTAGCTGCTGAAGTTGCGACGCCTTGCCTATGTGTGTGTTCTTTTTCTCCGTGTGTCGCGCTTCTCGTCCGTCTTCTTCGTCGTCTTCTTCACGGGCGGTTTGACATTTCGCTTCTTCTTCTTCTTTTTGTTGCTCTCGCTCCCTCTCTCTCTCTCTCTCTCTCGTACGCGCGCTGCGCTGCTACTGTCCCATACCATCGGACACAGGAAAGAGAGAGAGAGAGAGAGACAAAAGGAAACGTGAACAGTGACCCGTTGGGGGTTAAAAAATGTCGGCACGCGAGGGTTAACGCGATGCACGCTCGTGAGCGAGGGGTTGCGTTCGAGGCCGGCGGTAGCGCTCGGTTCGGGCGTCCGCCACGAGAGGGCGCCCGGTCGGAGCGCGACCCGAACGCAACCCGAGCGCAACCCGTGATGACAGCGAACCCCGGCCCGGTGCGAAAACTATACCACAAACAACGATGGGGTGCGTCACAGCGTGTTCGAAGCTGTCACCGTTTGAGAACGAGAATTTCGTTTGTTTTCTTTCGATTGTTTGCTGTGTTGTGCTGATGGAATTTTGTGGTAAACATCCACTCGATAGATTGTTAAAAAAAACTTATACTTGAAATGTTGACAATATACACATAAATGCAATTTCTCCAAGCTTAGATCCTTGTTTTGCTCAAGTTTTAGTTTCAAAATTGCATACTTTTAGGCGCAATCCTCTCTAGTGAGCCAGAAGGTATGTATACAGCGTAGGAAAATGCTTTATTCTTCTACTAGCACTAAGAACTAGCACTATACGATGCAGGATATGGGTGGTGTTAAAAAAAGGGAAACAATTAGAAACAATTTCGTTCGAAAATATATAATTCTAAACCACCTTCCTTTTTGGTTTGCCCCGTTAAGCGTCACTGTACAGGTGTTGTTCAGCTGCTGTGCAGCAATGCACCCAGCGCGTTGCATACGCTAAGGCGCCGTTTGTCCACTCCAGCTGCACGTATGCATTCCGCACAACCAATCTCGCTGACCAGCGGCGGCAAAGCCCTTCCTAACTTCAAGATGCATCCTATCGACAGAAATATCCTTGTAAACGCATGCGACGCCCACTGTGCCCGCACAGTGTGCGCTGTCAGCGACCGTAGGGGTGGACGTAGCACAATGGAAACGACCGCGCTACGACCACCCGCTTTTCCGACAGTTCATCCCCTAAATAGTGCGCACACACACACGCACGCACACACGCAAACACACACACACGTGAGCGTACACACAGCACCCGAACCCGAAGGGGGGATCGCGCAGTGCTTCATGGGTAGTCCGCAATTTTCACGCTCGCACCCTCCACCGCGCTAAGAGCGAGAGCGAGTGTGTGCGTTTGGGATTCACCACGAAATTGAAAACATTCGCGCATTGATAAAACAAGTGTTGTGCATCCGTACGTCGCCTGCGAGCCGCATTCACCAAATGGAACATGACTTCAGGTACTGGCTGGTTTTTTGCGGAACCGTTCGCCGAAGGACGGGCGCTCCTGTTCCTCAAATCGGGGCAATCCGGGTGCATCCTGCGTGCGTGAGGACCGTGGCTGTGGCTGTGTGGCAGGATGAGTGCGTGCGTGCGTGCGCGTGTGTGTATCGCTCGGCTGTACACGGAGGGCTCGGAAGGATATCGAAACGGGGTGACCCTCCGGCCTGATGGCCAGAGGTGTAGGTTTTCGGTGCGAAAATTGTGAAATGTTTTCCGTCCCATGGTCCAACACGGAAATTGGCGCTGTTTGCCGTGTGTGAGGAAAAGTTTTTTTTTCTTTCCTCTTTGCTTTCCACCACCGGAGAGCGATACACACACACACGCGCGCGCGCACACACACACACACGTGTGTCTGTATGCTTGTGTGTGAGTCTGTATCTTCCGGAAATGGTTTCGGCTAGAGGGGGTGTGTGTGGTTTTTTCCCTCGCTGGACATTTTTTCTCTCGCTCCCTGCGTCCCTGTTTCGCTCCGGCAGCTCCCGCTAGGTCGCTCTCGCTCGCTCGCACAGTTCTCGGCGAAAATTGGTTTCGTCCCGTCCCGGTGAAAACGAGAAAGACACACCGAGCGAGAGAGAAACATAGACAAAAAGAGCAGGCAAGGTTTAATAATATAAAACCGAGCCTAGTGATGAGAATGTAGGGTAGAGCCTTTTTCACTCCCGTTCCTTCGTCCTTCCGTGTGTTTTTTATTGTTGTTGTTGTTGTTGGTGTGTGTCGTCGCTTCCACCAAGCAGCTCCGCGAGTGTGTGCACGGCTGGCAAGAGTTCGGCCCGTGTGTAGAGCACGGGTACGGGCTGATTGCATACTTCCAGGCGGTTAGCGAGCGAGAGCGCAAGCAACATAACAAAAGCCAAAGAAAAACAACATTCAAGCCAAAACTCGGTGTGCAGTCGTGTGTCGCTGTGTCGACGGTGTAAGTCGGATCAACAAAGTTTTTCCTCGTTGTTTTCCCCTTCCGTGACAGGTTGGCGTGTGTGGGAGCGGGCAGGCTGGGCAGGTGCAGGGCAAGATACTAATAACTCTCCCCATCCCCCCCCCCCCCCCCTCAGTCGCTGGGTCGCGGAGCCCGAGCCGAGTGGTTCAATTATTAAAACAAACCCCGTGCACCCGTGTAGTGGTGGCCCCGCGGACGAGAAGGATTATATAAAGCGGGCTATTTTATTTTAATGAACGTCGTCGTCGTCCTCTCGAAGGAGCAGCAGCAGCAGCAAAAAAAAAAAACAGGATACGCATATTGTGCGCGGGTGGGTTTTGCGGTGGAGCGACGGGGTTTTTTGACAGAGTGCGCGCGTGTGTGTGAGTGAGCGAAAGAGCGAGAATGGTGGAAGAGCGGCGCTCATATTCGCTCGCTCCCGCGCCCGAACCGTGCGGTATGGTTGGGCGAGTGAAAGAGTGGCACTGCAGAAAGTGCCATCGAGGCTTGTAGGAAACAGGAAGGCAGGGTGTAGCGGAGAGGAGGGAGTGGAAGCGAAGGGAAATCATGCGTACGTGAGTTTCTGTGTGCCTTGCGTGTGAACGTCGTAAAATAACTGACGTGAGCCGGAGCGAAGGCGAAAAGAGTGACCGTTCGGAATCGCTCCAGGCGCGGTGGAGCGGTAGTACATTTTCCACCACCAGCAGTAGTAGATTAACGTTTTCCCGCCGGCGGGAAGCGGGACGGGGGACGGGGGCAGTGTTTTTATATCGCACCAAACACGAACGAGGGCTTATTTTAGTATGTGCATTCACATATCTGCCGTATTTCGCGGTTGCAAACTCGCAAACAACGTGTATTTTGTTAACATTTTCTCACTCTCTTTCTGTCTCTCTCTCTCTCTTTCTCTTTCTCTTTCTGTGTTTTCTCTGCTTGTTCTTGTTCTTCTCACTTTTCATTTCTCTCTCTCTTTTTCTCTTTTTCCCCATCTTTCTTCTTCTCCATGCCGTTGGGATCTTCATGCTACACACTACACACGAAAAAAAACAATCAACAACACACAAAAGCAACAACATGAGCTGCTGTACTAGTCATTGACACCCACCCTTCCCCCTCAAGCAGGCGGCAAAACTTCTGTCTTAGAACGTTTTGAACAGTACACGATGGAGCAATGCAATAACGATCGTCCTTGTGTTATCAGTAGTGGAAACTTCTTTCCCCAGAACTCCAAATCGAAACAGCAGCAGCAGCAGCAGCACACACAGGCAATCAGTAAACATCTAACGCAAAAGGATGACCCGCACCTGCACAGCCCGCACCATCAGGATCAGTCGTCGCTCGGCGAGATCGAGGTGATTCTCGTGCAGCAGCACAAACAGGACGCCCTATCGGTGATCATCCATCCGCAGGAGAGCATGCAGCAGATCAACATGTGCCTGGGCAGCCAGAACCCGGGCTCGGTCGACTCGATGATGTCGTCCGACTTTCAGACGCTCTCGCCGATGCACGACCGCGACTCGCCGGTCAGCCTCAACACGAACACCTCCTACGCGACGCTGACGCCGCTGCAGCCGCTCCCGCCGATCTCGACGATGTCGGACAAGTTCGCCTACTCGATCGGCGGCAACATCTGCGAGGCGTTCCCCGGCATCAACAGCGGCGCGGTCGGCGTCAACATCGAGATCAACTCCTGCTACAACCTGGAGAAGCTCGGCGTGATCCACTCGCCGGTGCACCTGAGCGCGGTCCAGGAGCTGTCGCCGGACGGGGGCGACGTGGTGCACCACCACCACCAGCAGCAGCAACAGCAGCAGCAGCAGCACCATCAGCACCACCCGCACCACCATCACCACCACCACCACCAGGACGTGCTGCAGGAGAAGGGCCACGGCGTGAAGGACGAGCTCAAGGATCACCTCGCCGCGGCAGCAGCAGCAGCCGCCGCCGAGAAGGACGCGGTCGCCGAGTCGGACGGCAAGAGCAGTACGGGTGGTGGTGGTGGAGGAGGTAGTGGTGGTGGTGGTGGTGGTGGAGGGGTTGGAAGCGACCCCTGCATACTGGTGCGTGCCTCGCCACTACCCTCCGGGCTGGGCTCGGTCGACGACCGGTTCCTGGGGAAGGGCACGGCCGAGCTGGTGGTGCGGCATCCCAAGGATGATGGGGAGCAGTTTGGCGGCACAGTGCAATACCTGGACCACCCGAACGGGTCGGACGTCGTGCTGCACGGCAGCAACGGGTCCGGCCCCGGTGGCGGTGATAGTAGTAGTGGGGGCGGCGGTGGCGGCGGCGGCGGTATGGGAGGCATCCTGACAGGCAAGGAGCACCATCAGTCGGTGTTCCTCAACAAGTCTTTCAGTTCAAAAACCAACATAAGCGACCTTAACCTGTGTAAAGAGATTGTTATCGACGACGTGTACGAGGAGTCGGAGCTGGACCACGTGAAGCTGGAGGAGAAGAAGCTGGAGGAATCGTGCAATCAACAACTGACCAATGGCGGCGGGCTCGGTGGCAAGAGCGCGTCCTGCGTATCGCTCGGCGATGTCGGCTGCATCAACGGCGACATCGAGGAGATCAACACGAAGGAGCTGGCGCACCGGATCAGCTCCGAGCTGAAGCGGTACAGCATCCCGCAGGCGATCTTCGCCCAGCGCGTGCTGTGCCGGTCGCAGGGCACCCTGTCCGACCTGCTGCGGAACCCGAAACCGTGGTCGAAGCTGAAGTCCGGCCGGGAGACGTTCCGCCGGATGTACAAATGGATACAGGAACCGGAATATCAGCGAATGTCTGCACTCAGGCTCGCAGGTACCGTCTGCGCACCAGTGTACCAGTGTGTGTTGCGTGTGGAGTGTGTGACCGTGCGTGTTGTGCTCGTTGGCAAGCTATTAAGCAGCTGCTAATCGGCCTGTAACCACAAACAAGCTGCCTTCAAGCCGACTAACAGCTGATTAGCGTTTGCTCAACAGCGTTGAAAGCGAAGTAGTAGTAGCATAGAGTGACAGATAAGCAGAGAGAGAGGGAGAGAGAGAGAGAGAGAACAACAACAGGCGCGTCTACCTCTACGCTGCACACTCTGTTTGTGTTGTTTAGTATACTAGTCGTATGCATTGTTTAGTTGCTTAGTTATCGTTTTCCTATTTATTATTTACTGCGTAAGCTCTTCCGATTAAACCGCTACAATGTGATATTATCAAGTTTTGTAAATGTTTCCGTTTTGTTTTGATTTACCTCTTAAGTTCCACTGCGTCTACACTCCCACTATTCATGCACTTTCTATTGCTTTGTTCTAGAAACACAAGTCAAAATGCACCTCTACCCTATTACTAGATGATTTGTTTCTTTTCGTTTTCCTGTTGTATTTTTTTCGTTTCTGCTCGTTGTGCTCACTTCGATGTTGATTGTGACCTCACGAAGGGAAAAGAGCGATACGTAACACGTCTACTTTTCTTCTCTTTTCTCCCTTCAAGCAACTCAATCGGCGAAACCAGGTTAATGCTCTTTTACTTGTCATGTTTCTTGACGTACTCTTCCTGTCTTCTATCCACACACACACGCACCCGGAGCACAACGTTGAAACGATGTGCCATGATTATATCCTCTGCCAGCTTCCAAAGCTTCCATTTCCCGTCCCTTTTCCTGCCCACCAGTGTGCTACTGTCGTTTTAATAATGATTATTAACAAATGTTTTCTTATCCCATGTTTATCTTCTCCGTTTGGTTCGTACTACTACTGCTACTACCTACTACTACTACTACCACTACTACTACTACCGATGGTAAACGTCAACCGTGGTTGGATTGTTTGTTTTTCTTTCTTCCTCTTTGGTATGCGCCACTAACACCTACTAACAGTTAACTCTAAGAAGCCGGAGGAACCCGAAAACCACGTCATGATGGGACACACGAAAAAACCTCGACTAGTCTTTACAGATCTGCAGAGAAGGACCCTTCAGGCAATTTTCAAAGTATGAAACCTTGCATTAATTTGTGGTAAACCCGTATCTATGTGTGACGCGTGCTTTTGTTGTGATTTAGTTTGGTTTCGTTCGTCCGGAGTTTCGTTTTCGTTGTCGAGTGCGTGAATGTTTCGTTTTCGTTATGATTTCCATCTTTTACCTGCCCGCCTGGAGTAGATCACTTTCGGTGTCGAATATTTACTCAAATGTCGACCGAGTCCGGATGTTGTAGCGTTTGGCAGGAGGCGAAAGAAAGTGATTTATGTTATTAAGTTGTGCATTTATTTTTTTTCCTCGACTTCTCCCTATTTTATTCCGTTTTTACTTTGCATTGCAATCCGTCGGCCGGTTGTGTTGGTGAGCAAAACTGACAGCTGCTTGATTCGCACATTGCAGGAAACTAAGCGGCCTTCAAAGGAGATGCAAGTTACTATCGCTCGTCAGCTGGGCCTGGAGCCCACAACGGTTGGAAACTTTTTCATGAACGCACGACGACGCTCGATGGACAAATGGAAGGACGAATCGATGAAGGGCCGGGGCAGCAGTAGTGACAATGTTATACTAGAGCACCTGAAGGACGACTCGTCCGACGAGAACCTGGGCTACGATAGCGCGTTTGTGTCCGGTGATGGCCCACTGGAGCATAACTATCAGCAGCACGTTCTAAACTAAAGCAAAGAAGAAAAAACTTAAATCAATTCCCTTATTTAATTTATAAATTAACTAGAAAAAAGAAAACAAAACTAAAGCAAAGACAAAACAACAAAAAAAAGTCACGACTAAAATTTAGTAGAACAAAACAAAAAGGCCGCTCCCCCCCTACGGCGCAAGCAGTTGCCGTTGGCCGTTCCACTAATTTAAAGGAAATGAGTTGAAACAAGTTAGAAAAGAAAGCGATGCTAGATAAAGCAAATCAAACAACCCAAAAGATAAACAAAAAAACAAAACAAGCAGCTATCTCAAACACACCAACACACTCACAGAAACACACGAACATAAGGAAGCACTCACACGCATACCAAAAAAAAAACGTACACTTTAAGCCAGAAGTAATTGCAAAGAACATTATGTAGGATTATTCAGAGTAATTGGAACACAAAGTTAAAGAAAACTATATGTATGGCGAGAATTGCAAAAGTAGTAGGCGAAGAAGGATGCGAGAGATGCGTTATCATTTCCATCAAATGACGAGTCTGAATAACGAAACCAGTCAAGAGCTAGATGAAGAAAAAGTTAATATTACAACAAACAAAAAAAACATCGTAGGTGTGTGCTATCCAAAAGAAATGCTTGTGAGGTAATATCGTATGTATTTTTCGGTTTGTTTGCTGATTAAACAAAAAAAGTATGTTTTCGTTTCAATTTATCCTTAAACGGAGCAAGAAAGGTTATTATGGAGGAACGGTAGTTGAAAATCGTACATGAGCGCACTTTACGTCAGAACAGTACATTCCTCTAGCTTTATACACACACACAAACAAAAAAAAACACACACACAACACAAACTATATTACGTTACGTTACGTGATAGATTGGCTTATTTGAGGTGCAAGGAGCGAGAAAAACAACACACTCTCTCTCACACACACATATACCGACACTGAATACAGCAAACGAACAAAAGGAAGAAATTATTAATTAAATGCCTCCCGTAGTTTGGCTCACTCTCGAGAAGATGCTACCGAATCCCGGACGGAGTTCCCTAGCGCAACAACAAACAAAAAAAAAACATCAACCAAAAGAAGCAAAACAACTAAAGCAAAACAACAAAAAAACAAAAATCCTGCAATATGTAACTCAGCAAAACAACAAACTAGGAGTAGTGGAAAAGAAAACATAAGAAAATGAACAAATGCAAACCAGAAAGCAGAAAATTCCAAAAATTGTACATGTACTGTAAAATTGAATGCCGTATCATTAAATGATTTCAAACAAATAGAGAAGAAAAGAGAAACACCTCCCCATGTACGTCGCGTCTGTTCGAATGTGTTTTGTTAGATTCGCTGCTGGGCCGTTCCTGTGGAGCTCGGGATCGCTCGAGAAGTACGCACGGACTGGCAGTCGGCTCTGCTGATGGGCATTGTGGTACAGCGTTTGTCAGCACGCGCTGCACCGTTTACCTAACTTATCGGGCGCTTCTCAGCCAGTTGACTAAGCGCGGTCGGACGTGCCGTCTGGATCATGTCACGAGGGAGACAAATTCCTGTCGCGATCTCGGGTGTCTGCCTTGGTTACGTGCTGGTGAAATGGCGATAAAGAATTGTACAAATGTTTGCCGAGCCTGCCGAGCACGGCAACACGCTGGAGCAACAGTCGCATCCGGAGCAGAAAGCAGCTGCTGCTTGAAATATGTGCGCCCATTCCGCTCGCCGTGCGCTTTTACGCACGTAAAATAAACAACAATATTAATAGGCGCACACGGGACGCAAATTGCGCCGTTCCCAGCAGCCAGCGCAGCGAGATCGCGCATCTTCGGTGTCTATTCCAGTGCGCTTGCTGTCTATTTCTAAACCATGACGTTATGGAATGTGCTGCATCAGATGTCTTGCCATCTGCTTCGCACCTTCTTCAGGCGATTTCTGCAACAGCATTTCTTGAGACCGCAGAAAAAAAGGGTATCACCCCTGACCACCCTGTGCCGTCTCACGGGCAAACAACAACACGACGAATGTGTCAACAAAATCGATCAAATCGATCAAGCACCCATCTGTCAACGTCGCCGTTCCTCGCTTGCGTAAATTTGCTACTGTGTGTGTGCATGTGTTTGTGCGAGTGAGCAAGAGACAAAGCGCGTGCGTTTATGCGCAAACTCCACCTTCGCAGCCTGCTGCGAAAGTGAAACAAAAGAATGGTGCGCGTGAACCACCGCCGTGTAGCGCGCCCGGATGGCAACCTCTCTCGATCACAGCCTGCTAACCCTTTCTGTCTTTTGACCAAACGCAGGGCGGTCCTGCTCTTCGCTTAGGGTCATATTGTGTTTTTAGTTCTCGTCTTCTTCTAAAACATCGCCACTCGATCGAGCATTCCTCCGCCAAATATCTCCTTGGACCTTGGAATCACTTCACAGAGTCGTTCCAGCTGATTTCGGCTTGGTCCGTTCTTTTATACCGACCGGACCGAGAACGGACCCAAAGTGTCCGTACGATTTCGCGAGAGCGCGTCTCGCGGGCGGCCGCCTGTCAGATCGCACCCAGCCGTCAACAACGTTTGACGTCTCGTCTCCGTCTCCGGGTGAACGGGTTTCGTTCGCCAACACACGCGTGAGGGCGGTTTGTTTTCGTTTCGGTGCTGCTCTGCTGCTGCTTCGCGTGACACGGGCTGGCGTGCGTTTCCGTGCGTCTTCTTCTGCGTCTTCCTGTTCACGGTCGCAACGATAGCGCGGTGCGTGCGGCGGCTGCACACGCTTCATCCCTCTCAGTGCGAAGTGCGTGCGTATGCGCACACAGTCGCTGTGCCTGTGTGCCTGTGTGCCTGCTGTGGCAACAAATAAAAACAAATAGCTACCTACCCTCGCCCCGGTGAACGTTTCGCACCAGCAACGCGGTTCCAGTTCGTGTGTTTGTGCATATGTGCATGTGCCCGGCAGGATAGTAGTGTGCCCCCGATCAAGAGAGAGTGTGTATTAGTAGCCGGAGGACGTCTCGTGGCAACACCAAGCAACCAGGCAGCAATCAAACCAGCGAAGGAACGCGCGTGCAAGGCGCTCCCCCAAGGAGGTCCTGCGGGAAGAAAAAAGGCTCGAACCGGTCAGTATGCATGCCCTGCTTGTCCACCCTCAACCGCTTTTCCTCCCCCTGCCCCGTGCGTTTGGTACGCAGTACGACCATCAACAAAAAGGCGATTTGCATCAACAACACACACACACACATACACACTCACACACCACGCAAGGACGGCTGCAAGGCACAGCGCTCAGGCCGAGTTCGAGTGCAATTGCAGTTTGCCCATGTCGCGAGTCGTAAACAGCGTCCCACACGCAGACATATAAGGGCAGGCGTTCGACCTGCGGAAACCTCGCGCCCTCCCACCGTGGTAGGGACCTCCGCGATCCGGTTTGTGGCGTGATCGATACATGTAAATCACCCCGCAGGAGACGGAGCGACGATGCGAGCGAGCGAGCGAGAAATACAGAGAGAGAGGGAGCGATAAATGCATCCATTCGCTTGCATCTTCTGCTGCTGCTGCAGACAATGCATGCGATCCGGCTCGTGCAAGAACGTGCACTCACACAGACGAGCCGAGAACTCGCAATGCATAAAAGTGCATTGCATTCACCGCACCGTCATCCCATCCCACGCCCCCTGGTGGCACCACGCGAGCGTGTAAGACGCGAGTCATAAACGAGGACCGAGCCGAAGTAATTTGACCGGCCGCCGACCCTAGGCCCTGGCCCGTGCCGATTGCATTCCGACGCCCGGAATCGAAACGGAATCGAAAACCGGCGAAACCGATCGGAAAGCGATGTCCCTGCGCCTCTGCAAAGTGTGCTGCCCACTCGAAACGATTGCTTGCTTCATGCTGCAACATTCAGGATAATGAAATAACAATATTTATAGCGCTGCGTGGAATGCACTCCTTGTTTGTGCTATTTTATGCAAAATGCGACCGCTATAAAATAGCACAAAAATGCAATCTAGCGTTTGTTCAACTGCACTGCTGCACATCTGCAAACGATGCGCCAATTCGGGGGATGGAGCGCAAAAAATAACCTCTCAC